>BFEA01000147.1:1228679-1242526 GCA_003427395.1 Chara braunii | reverse complement strand
CCCCCCCCCCCAAAAAAAAAAGAAGGGAAAAGAAAAAAAAAGAATCTGGATAAGTGAGACCTGACACTCCTCTGACGACAGTCGACCGCACTTAAATGGTAATCATAGTGGCGACAGAGATGCCAAAAATATCCAGCTCGAACAAGACGGGGAAGAAACAGAAAGGGGAACAAAAAAACAGCAGTCATCATGGCAGCGGCAGGGGCCCTATTATTCTCCAGAGGCCAGGTCCTATTAGGAAAGGGGACTGGATTAAGCTCCGGAATCTGGACGTGTTTTAAGAAGCAGGATGCAGAAGAGCAGGTCAATCTTGATTTTCTGCACCTTTCCACAAACACGTCCAGATTCAGACGTCCAATCCAATCCTCTCGGCTAGTTGGACCTCGCCCCAGCCAAGGAAGGGGTGGAAGAGAGGGGAAGGAAACAAGAAACACACACACACACACACACACACACACACTCGCAGTGACGAGGGTTTCGATTTTGAAGCACAGGCACAGTTCCGCCACGGGGCGGATTTACTGCTGTTTAAAAATGTTGCTATTATGGTTGGTTAAACTTGGATTCTTTTCTTTTCTTTTTTTCTTTGTTCTTTGCTCTTTGTTTTTTTTTAGTTTTAAGTTTTAACTAAGCTATATTCGGTTGAATTCTTTCTTTTTAAAGAAAGATCCCAAGCGCATCATTTTACATCATCAGCACTACCTTTCTTCCCCTGAATACAATGTACGGTAATCATAGCTGTATTTAGACTGAAAGATACCCAAATACATCTATAACGATCATATGTCGTCCTTGTATTCGGGGGAAGAAGGTAGCCAGTGAAAACAGTACCCCTTATCTGGGAACACTGACAAATTATGATGTCACAAGCAAACCAAAAATTTAGAAAACCCTTCAAAAACGGTAGAAAAGGAACTCGCCAAAATTTCCAGAACTGGAAAGTGGAAGCAGTACCCCCTTTTCCAATCCGCGAGCGAGTGGGATTGTGCTCCAGAGGCCAAGTCCTACTGGCAAAGAGGATTGATTTAAGCACCTCAGTGAATCTGAATGTGTTCTATGGAGATATGCAGAACAGCAGTTCAATCCAGATTTCCTGCACCTCTCCACAAACACATCCATGGTCAGGCGTTCACTCCAAATTGATCCTCTTTGCTCGCAGGACCTCGCCTCAGGGCCCAACGTTCCACTTGCCTCAATTCCTCGTTCCCCGCCATTGACATTCCTCGTACAGGTCCCATCTACGGTCAGAAAGGAAGAGCCGAGGTCTATGTGACCTCCTCCAGTTTTCTCCAGCAAGGGACTTTTCTGTGTTTTGTTCCTTTTTCCTTGTCGAAATGAATCTTTTCCTAAATGAATCCTTCTTTCTTTTCTTTCTGTTTTTATGAAACTTCCTTTCATGTGGGACTGTCTTTTTTCCCCAAAAAAATCATTTTCCAGGTGGCAGATGCCTGAGCTCTTTGAGTCAGTGATGACACTGACCAGGTTGGTGTCTGATCAGCTGCCTGGTTGACCTTGTGGTTTATTCCAATTTCCACCCATTTCTTGAATGTCTGTGTCATCCTTGATCGCTCACGGGCCATGCTAGTCTTCACTGTATCGTCCCAAATTTAGCAGATGTGCAGAGGAGGATGCTGACTCATGGGAGGAGAAAGAAAGGCATCGCACTACCTTGGTGCAAGTTATGCTCTTCTGTGTCATCCTTGATTGCCCACGGGCCATGTTAGTCTTCACTGTATCGTCCCAAATTTAGCAGATGTCCAGAGGAGGACGCTGACTCACGGGAGGAGAAAGGCATCGCACTACCTCGGTGCAAGTTGTGCTCCGCAGCTTTCCCTTTCAGGAACATTCCGGAGACCATTGAGCACATCTTTCTTCAATCATGTCCAGGTGCGGTCTGGCTGTGGCGATGGCGGGATAGGATTTGGAGTAGCCTCAATATCTCACTTGGCCCTGGTATTGGAGGGCTCTTTTATGTGAGACCTGGTCTCCGGACCAATTACATGGCTTCTCCCATAACTTATTTACTATCGGCAGAAGGGCCATCCTTTCGGGCCTTTGGCGACGTCGCTGTACCTCCTTTGAAATGGAGGGCGCAAGGCTGGATGGTCCAGACTTTACAGAATCAGAGCATACTCACACTTGGCCCTCAAACTCGCAAAATCGCAAAATGAGCGGCCAGATCGAGTCCTCATAATGGGAGGACTAGATCTGGCCGCTCATTTTGGGACTCTGCGATTTTGAGGGCCTAGTGTGAGTATGCTCGCAATCAAGTTGCAAGGGCAGACAATTATTACAGCTCAATCGAATAAAGTCAAAGAAAAAATCAAATTTTTATCCTCCAAAAAAGTAGTTCTGCAACACATACAAGGTGCCACTGACACCAATATTGACGAAGATGACGACAACGATGATGACAGCAACAGTTCGCAAGTTCGACTGCCGAATGGCAACAACTATAGCAGCACCAAATGGTGATGCTGATGACAACAACAGCAACAAGCAAGACGCCCATGTGGCCTTTCGTGGTCCAATCAACACTGCCCATGTGGTCTCCGAGTTCCATCAACGCTGTGGGAAACTGCATGGGCATACGACATTTTGTATCACTCAGGGACGCTGGAGTGGCTGGACCCATTTTCCAACAGGTGATGCTCCCCGCAACAGACAGAAGCATGAAAAAAAAAAAAAGGTGGTGTACATCCATAGCAATATTTGGATGTCATTCACTAAATTCTGTTGTTAATAAGATTTATAAATCAGTGGTTTGAAACAAAATCAATAAAATGGCTAAAAGCATGAAAACAGATAACAAGTATATAAGAAAAACTGATACGCTGCTCGTATTTTTCTCTGTCTAGAACCCCATACCCCTGCAATAATAAAATTAACGTAGGGATTAAATTTTAAAACGCTTGATCAAATGCTGCGGGGAACTATTTTGTACCACTCAGGGACGCTGGACCTGTTTTCCAGCAGGCGATGCTCTACACCAATAGACAGGAGCCAAACACACAAAAAAAGGTCTTTGAGAGATCCATACCAATAAACGGAATGGCTCCTCCATCATCTTCGCAGCAAGTCCGAGGAGAAGATTATACTGGTGCTCGTGTGTATACGCCCGCGCAACAATAATCTGATTTCAGTAATGACAAAATAGAGAGCAATCACCATCAGTCACATTTAAACCACCCGTACTTACTGAAGTCGTGCCCGTATACAAGCCATGACTTTAGGAAACGTACGGGCCACTACAGGAGCACCCAAATTCATCCTACTAGAAACATTTCTACTCTATTTTTTTGCACGGCCGACAGCTGGCCAAGTACTGGTGGTTTCAGACCCTCCCCTCCTTTTCTTGCTTGGACTCGCTAAAGTCAGGCCTTCGGCTTCGCCCACTTCATGTCCTGAGGTGGCCTGGAAGTCCACGGGGGTCCGTCGGGGAAACTGGCTGGTCCCTTGATCCAGTAAAAGCCCGGCAAATAGGTAAGAGAACTCAAAAATAGCTTTTACCTCGAGTCACAATAAAATTCTTCACCTTTTTTTTTCCTTTTTTTTTCCCCCCGGTCGGTCAAGTGGTCCCCAGCCACTCTGGTAGCCTAGAATTGTAGCAGAATATTAAACTGCCAGTGCCTTCCATATATCGGGTGCGGGACAAAATTAGAGTAGAAGCGTTTCTACTCTGATGAATTTGGGCGCTCCCCAATGGCCTGCTCGCCGATGAATTGTCGGGGCTTGTATACAGCCGCGACTGCGATAGAGCATTCAATTCACGACGAAGCCTACTTCGCAATGACATCCATTTTATAGGGAAGTACCACATGCTACACCTAATCACTAGGGACTTTTTCTAACTAAGCTCTGGACATGATTGTCCGATTCATCTAGGTTTGTCCGTAATTGCAGTCATATACATTCAGGAAAGGGGCAGTGTGAGTATGCCCTGGCAAGTTAGTGAAATTATATGCCAAGGGGGAAAAAAGAGTCCATCATTTGAGGTAGGAAGTTTGTGAAAAAAGGTCATTTGCTTTTCAAAAATTGCACTCTTGTTACGGCTTGGATCTTCTAGGGGCCAAGTCCCACTAGCAGTGCTGAGTTTCCTCAAAATGGATGTGTTTGTGGAGAGGTGCAGAAAATCGCCTTGAGTTTCCTCAACCGCACATCTCCACAAATGCGTCCAGATTCGGGCGTTGAGGAGACCCCACGCTGCTAGCGCGGCTTGGCCGTAGATGACCGTAGATGAAGGCAAGCGAAAAAAAAACTGCCACCAGAATAGCCCAGGTGCAGAGTCCGCCAAGGCGGGTCAGAGCAAAAATGCAGTCTGGGAAACTCGTGCGGGTCAAGCATTGGGCAAGAAAAAAGGTGAAAAAAAAAGAACAAAAAAAAAAGAAGAAACAACAATGGGCTCTTTCTGTGCTCGGCCGGAGCAGTCAAAATCTGGCATTAAGTTTAGGAGGGGTTTAAATGGGGTTCAAATGAGTTCAGAAGGGTGTTCTGTACTGCCCTCTTTCTATTTGATTTTTGAACATTTTTCATCTTGAATTTGATTTTCTTTTCTATTTTTAAATGGCTATGACCATGGTTGAACCGACCCGCCCCCAGGGAATTGAGATTTTCATTCATCTAGTTCAAAATTTGGATTCGAACTTGGGTCGGTAAAGACTCTGTATTACAAGTACTAAAAACGGTGCTACTGGCCAAGGCACGCCTTCATGGGTGTACCAACTGAGCTAGGCCCATTGCTTCATCTTTTTTTTTATATCTTTTTTTTTTTTTTTTTCACCCTCATGCACACCATATTCCTCCCCAGATCCCTCCCCTCCCCACCCCCGCAATTTTGATTTTCTTGACTTCTTATGTTGTCATGGAGCTGCCAACGAACCTGGCCTGGAGGCCCTGGACCTTGCCTTGGAACCTGCCTGTCCATGCCACCTACCGGTAGTTGGGCATCTATAGTAAACCCGGAGCCGCTTAGGTGGTCACCTACAGAAAAACACACCTTCTACAACCGGTATACCAGTTAACCCCCCCCAGGTCCGTTCATGCCAGCAGGTCGTGGTTTGCATGCGGCCCATCCTTACAGTGACACAATGTTTCCACTTGAATGGATTTTATTCTAGCGCCCCAGGTCCGTTCATGCCAGCAGGTCGTGGTTTGCATGCGGCTGCGACTTTCGGAAATACTGGTGGTTTGAGGATGGTATCCCATCCAACCCAGGGATGGAGGTGGGATCCCACCCAACCCGATGGAGGTCTACTATTGATGTTTCCACTCAAAAAAACAAGCGGACAGAATCTCACATCTCAGAAGTAGCCCATGTCCAGATGGTTGGGCCCGAACTCACCTCTGTCACTTCATTCAAAGCCTGCACGACTCGATGTGTCAGTCAATCACATCCATCCATTCATCCATCTGCCCTCTATCCATCCATCCATCCATCCATCCATCCATCCATCCATCTCCATATATCTGTTTCCACCTTGCATCCATCTATCCGTCCATCCGTCCATCCATCCGTTCATCCATATCAAGACAGTTTTGCTATCTTTCTTGCATCCATGTATATATCCATTTGCCCGTCCGTCCGTCCATCCATCCATCTATCCTGAACTTTTCGGCTAGCTACGTCCTGGAAAATCCCAGCGCGATTACATCCTTCATGCACAGCGCACCCACCACTATTCGTAGGAGCAAAGCACCTACTCACCTATGCGCAGCCCTTCACGTCCTGGAGCTGTTGCATAAGAAAAACGCCGTCCCTATGATACGAGGAATCATTTGCTCAGCTCTGTAAGCGCATACTCAAACTAGGAGTCTCTCTATTGGTGAAAGTAGTTGTAATGAGTCACATGACCGCCAAATACGTCTGGCGGATTGCTATTCTGATTATTATTGTGTCCTAAGATTTTCAACCAACTCAGCAAAGGAAAGTGGCCCTCCTAGGACCACCTTCCTGAACTTTGAATGCCCCACATGAAATGAATGCCATACCCCCCTCCAGGTAACAGAACACAATGCTTTCAAATGGAGGAGGGAGTGCCTCCAATCTGATCGCCCTGTGATGCTGCACGTGCTGCAACCTGGTGCAGTTAACAGACAAGACAACAGAGTGCCGAAAAGGTGACAAAGAAAAAGGTTAAAAAAACGTTATCCATATATGTGTCAACTGGGTTCCACTGAGTAATTTCTCAACAACATCAAATAAAAAAGAAGGTTGACTCTCTCTTTCTCTCTCTCTCTCTCTCTCTCTCTCTCCTCCTCTCTCTCTCTCTCTCGTGCGCACGCACACACACACACACACACACAACACACACACACACAACCACACACACACACACACACACACACACACACACACACACACAACCACACACACACAACCACAACACACACACACACACACACACACACGAAATCAAATAGAAAAGAACGTCCGAGACTCTCTCTCTCTCTCCCTCGCACGCGCGCGCGCGCACATGCTCACGCATGCACACACACACACACACACATGCAGAGATTTTAGTATTTGGAAAAAGAGAAAAGGAGCGTGATGAAGTCCATTAAACCAAGACAATAATAAGTAAAGACGCAAACATCGTTGATTTCCATCTCATATAGATGGCCTGTCACTGGCTGTCAGGCCGCAGATTTTCTGTGGAAACCTTTATGAAGACCGCTGGTTCCATGCATTCTTCAGATCTGATCAGATTTAGACCATTTAGTCGCACCCAGTAATAATCATTTTGTCCTTGCACATGCCCCGTGTTTGATGTTCCTGGCCAGAACCTTGTTGATCTTCCCCTAGCAAAAGGGCAAAAGGGCAAAAGATGCTTACCCTTCTTCCTAAAGATGGGTGGGACCCACCACACCAATCCAAAGTGGATAGGTTCAGAATCAGATAAGCCCCACCTTTCAAAAGGGGGTAGGTAATTCTCACCCTTTTTTTTTTTTTTTTTTGGAGAAGATGGGGCCCACCCCACCATCCATGCGATGATTATGATTATGACAACCTAGCTACATCCCTGTCCTGTGTTTCAAAATATGTTCTCGTATTCTATTTTATTATTTTTTAATTAATTTATTTATTTTTGGTTTCCAAGATTCTTCAATCCTCATATCAGACTCAATTTAGAGTGATTTTTGCCCATCTGATCCTGACCACGTCGGATCTCTGTACAAACAAAACTGGTTGACGTTGCTAAACTGGCGAACTCTCTACTTCTTTCATTGTTTTCCCTTCTTGTTCTTTCTACATAATTGTTACCTTCTTTCTTTTTTTTTTTCTTTTCTTTTTTTGGGGAGCAACGTGTATAAAACTGTGCCGGGAACTGGGCCCGGCATCCCTCACAAAGTTCGCCGCAGCTCTAAGGCTGAGCAAGGGTCTCCGGCCAAGCAAAGCCCAGGCCACGACTGTGGCAAGATTCTACTCCTTAACAAACTGTCTGGCAAGAACAGCAAGTGCGCCAGAATAACATACATACAAGATACACCCATAAAAGCAAGCTATTACGCACGCAAGAATTGAGCCAAATACATGAAACTTCCGGAGAACAGATCCACAAGATACCACAACAATTGTCCACCGATCCGCTCCAACCAGCGAAGCATTCTCAACCTAAGCCAAGCAGCCACAAGCAGCCACCCACTCCTCCACGCGTTTCAAGTACCCCGCATGTAGCCTCATCAGGGAGATTCGATCTAGTAACCAAAGCTCAATGAGAGAGAAACTTCAACAGCAAAATAAATATCAATTCAGCAGAGCACAACGAGAGGGAAAAGGAGGGGGGATTGGGAGGAGAAAGGAGAGTCAGAAACAGACAATAGACTTACGCACATTGTCCAGCACTGCTGCTGAATCGAGTCCAAACCTCTCTGAAATGGAAACAATTCTCGAAGGACGGCTGCAGGATTGGGATCAAACAGCTTAGTCAAGGGTTTTTCACAAATTCACACCTAAAGGGATACTCGCACGAGAACTTTCATGAATGTATATGACCTCTTTCACGACCAGGTGTGAATGCATGTGACCTCAGTTACGTGCATAAAAAAGATCAGTTGAAAAAGTCCTAGTGTGAGTATTCCCCGAGTTGCGATAATTTGAACCACCACCGGTTTAGGTACAACTTTTTCCCCCCCCCCCTTTTTTCTATCAACTTAATGGCACTGAGTACACAAAATCAAAGTTGATCCTAATGAATTGCAAAGTTGGTTTGTAAAAAAAAAAAAAAAAAAAAAATCAAAGTTGGGACAAAACGAAAATTGGAAAGAAAAATAAAAATCTCGAAAAACACAAATTATGTAACAACTCACAAGCTACTAACAAGCTCGTTCAAAAAAAGAAAAAAAAAGAAAAGAAAGAAAAGAAAAAAAGAAACCAAATCATTTCAGGGACGGTCAGCAAAGGTGACACTGACGGCATACTCACACGGGGACCTATAATCCCAAAATCCCCAAAAAAAGGGGTAAAGGCCGGTCACACGGATCCACCAATTCGCAAATGTACCATTCCAGTGCCCAGTTGTCAGCGGCCTGGGAAGCCGCGAGGCAAGGGATTTTGCGGTCACCTCTGGAGGTGACCGCAAACTCCCTTTTTTTTTTTTGCATTTTCTTCAAAAGTTGGCAAAAATTCGTTCACAAAAGTTCTTGCACAATTGGTGGATGGCGCCGTGTGACCAGCCAAGTACCAACTCCCCATTTCTCCAGACGGCCGCGACCTTGTCCCATCTGAAAAGGTACAGCAGTGTGACGTGAACCATGCCCAAAACCTCAAATCGGCCCTTCCCAAATCTGCAAAATATTTTGCGGATTTGGGGTCGCCGTGTGAGTATGCCCTCAGGAAGGAAACATTCACTAAATGCAGGGGGAAATTCGGGGAGATAAAGGGCCTCGCTGCACTACTTTCGAAATGTGCAAAACGAGAGTGAATCTTCCGCTAGAATATGGAAAGATACACCGCCATGATTTTTGTCTTTTGTGCATGTCGAGAGTAGTGCAGCGAGGCCCAAAAGCAAGATCATATCAATACCACCCACCGTTTTCAGCCCACTAGAATGTCCGGCGCACTGAACAGTTGACCCAAATACAACTCCAATGACCTGGCGCTGTATCTGGGCAAAAACGATAGCCAGATACAGCTGTGGGACATCGACATCAGCTTTTCCGGCCTCCGCCAGAAAAAGCAACAGAGGCAGCTGATGAAATTGAGCTACGGCAGCCGCCGTTGGCCCAGCCAGTATAGGTCGTATTCCCACTTTTCCCGACAGTGTGAAAGGTAGCGGTGATTTAAAATGAAAAGGAAAAAAAAAAAGAGAAAAAGAAAAAAAATCAAAAGAACAAAATGGTAAAAAAGAGACAAATGAGACAAACAAGAAAGAGAAGGATCCCAAAGAAAAATTTAAAGAAGAAATAACGGCGGACGCAGCATGTTTTGAAACCCAAAGAAACCACGCACCAACTCGAAATGAGCGATTTCGGTCCAGAAGTATCCGTTGGGCTTTTTTTCTTTTTTTTTGGTTTTCCCCTCTGACACCACGGCCGAGCCCTCTAAATATGACCCCTCTACTGGTCTGACACCACGGCCATCGGTACTTCCGTCGCCTTTTCAAACTGCTGACACCACGGCTGACCCCTCTAAATATGACCCCTCTACTGGTCTGACACCACGGCCGTCCGTACTTCCATCGCCTTTTCGAACTTGGCACAGTTTTCTTTGCCGACGCATGTTTTTTTGCCCATTTGATACTCAAATGGTCACATGAACGTACTCGCCTATAAAATTAAGAAAAAGAAAGACAGAAAGAAAGAAGGGGAAGGATGTCCCAGAACCATCTCAGTAAAAACTACAACTACTGAGACGATGATCAGAACCATCTCAGTAAAAACTACAACACGATAACAACACCGTCATTCAAACAACATATGTGCCAGGTGGGTATACCCGTCCTAGGGTTTGGGCTTTGTTCACGCAGTGACACACGGGCAGACTGAGAGGGAATAGTGAATAGGGGGAGGGGCTCTGAAAAGTGTGGATAATAATGACAGTCAATCGTTCCTGAAGGAAGCAATCAATGCAGCCGGGCTGTTCAGGGGGTTGTCATAGGTTAGACCTTGACTAGAGAGGGCCATTAGACACTGCCTGCAATATCCGGGGTCTGCACTCGTAGATCTGATACAGTCGTGGGCCCAGGTAAGTTTGGGGGCACATTAAACCACCAGTACGTTTCTCAGCTATCGTTGCCGAGGCTAAAATGCACCTACGCGCCAAAAAAAAAAGAACTGGCACGTTATCGTTTTGGCTGGCGCCACCCTCCATTTCGCGCCGGTGCTTCCGAACCCGCCCGCCTCCCGTGTTAACCGGCGGGCATTTGTTTTTCAAGCGGGGAAAGTTACTCGTGGTTTAAGGTTCTACCCTTGTACAGTCTGTGCAGAGAACGCTTATGCCTACTGTCTTCCCCCAAACACGACACATAGGTTGCTTTCCATTTGAACACAATGCTTGTGCATTCTATTCGAACAAACGGAATGTTTCAAATACAACACATATGCATTCTATTGGAGTCGTCGTTTTGTTTTCCGAACGCTCTTGGATACAATGCATATGCCTTATGTTTGGACTCACTCGACTATGCTTCAATCAGGGCAAGGCAAGTCCTGCTCAACCCTGGTGCCTGCAACCGCTGTCCAGTCAGGTCACCCCACCATGATGGCAGAAGGGTGATGGTCCTGAGTGGTAGACACTGAGGTAGGACCGCAGGAGTGGGTTGCACCGAGGAGAACTGAAGAGAGGATGGTGGTTGGCGCCTCATAGAGGAAAGCCCGGAAAGGGCCCAGGAAAAAAAAAAAAAAAAAAAAAAAGGAAGAAAAGAAAGAATAGTAGATAACGAAGGATAAGAGAACAGAAAATAAAAGATGGTAGAGTAGCCAAGCGACGTACATAAGCACGACATCAGCTTAGGGTTTAGGGACTGATCCCTGCCACAGACCATGCATACACACAACCAATCCCGATCCCACCAACAGACCTTTATCGACAAGAGCTCGTTCACACTCGGCAGTGACCATATCCACAGAAGAAGGAGACGAAAGCGTAGAGATTCTAGAGAAGCGAGAAGAGAAGAGAAGAGAGGAGGAATAGAAAGGAGAGGGGAGCGGCCATCCGAAGTGAGCACAACGTGGAGTCTTGCGAAAAAATAGTACATGATGATCAAACAAAGAGCCTTCTCGCGCTCATCCCTACTGATTTTGGTTCCACCTCCAGAAGGGGACACGAAAGAGCACTTTACTGTAGGTGGCACAACTACGTTATTTATACCATGCTCTACTTCTCCTATTTGATCTTCCATCCTTCCATATGTGAGGTACCTTTGGCAAGTGCTTCCATACCTGCATTTTTTTCCTGGTCATAGTGCAGGCACTGCAGAGCGGGAAAAATGTGGGCCGGGAAAACAGGAAAGCAGAGTTGCCTCAGTTGAGGTGAGATGGCAGTGAACGAGAACGACGAGGCGTCATGAGAAGGCTTCTCTTCCAGCGGGAGCGCAAGACGACAGAAGACGATATGAGAAAAGAAAAGACACAAAACCGCCCAAAAGGGAAGAAATCAGAGATCGGAGAGAGAGAGAGAGAGAGGTTATGGGGATACGGGGTCAGGGAGGGGACAAGGCAGAGGTGACGTCTTGGATGTGAGATTATTGAAGAAGACGCAGTGGGATGACAAGGTGAGTTTTCAGAGTGGTATATGGGAAACGCGCGTGTGAAACACTAGATCGGGAACAGGAAAACGTGCAAGCGGTGCAGTGCACTTCGAACTGCCTGTTTGGAGTCCAGTACCGTCCCAAGTTTCAACTGCAGCTGAAACTCTTGACATGCACAAAAGTCGCGAGGCCGAGTTTGCAACTGCAGTCCAGTCCGACATGTGCCGGTTTTTTTTTTTTTTTTTTTTTTTTCCCCATTTCGGCCGTGGCCCAGCCACGCAACGAGATGCTCCCTCTCTTTTTTTTTTTTCCCTTTCTTAACCTCGGATGTGGCCGAGGCATTGCGGCCTTGGCAGACCACGCAACGGGGCTGAGATTGAACAACAACAACAACAACAACAACAACAAAAAAAAAAAAAAAAAAAAAAAAGAGAAAAGAGGAGACTTGCACAAAAGCCAAAAATCAGGGCACTGTATCTTTCCATGTTCTAGCGGAAGATTCACTCTCTGTCTCTTATACACATCTAGATGTGTATAAGAGACAGACTCTGGGCAGGAAAAATATAAAAGAGGAAAAAAAAAAGAAAAGAAACTGGGTCGTTGTCAGCACGTGTATCCGCGAGGGCCTCTGCTTCGTTGTCAGCCCGTGTATTTCGTTGGGCCCCTGTATCTCCGTTGCTCAAAAACACAAAAATCATGGCCCTGTATCTTTCCAGGTTCTAGAGAAGATTCACTCTCGTTTTGCACATTTCGTGGAAACTGAGAGTGAATCTTCCCTGAAACATGGAAAGATACACCGCCACGATGTTTTCTTTTTTCTTCTTTTTTCTTTTTTTTTTTTTTGGAAACGGCCTGCCCCTCCGACGTGGATGACTAGACTGTAGTTACAAACTCTGCCCTGCGACAGCCACGCTACGGGGGAGTGTGGACTGCAGTGTAAACTTGAGAGGCGACTGGACTCCAAAACGGCAGTTTGAAATGTATTTTCAAACTGTAACCCTGACAGCGCCCTAGTTTTCTCAAACGACAATCTTGTGGCCCGTGAATATCCGTCAGGTGCTGTGATAGTAACTTGATACGCGCCCGGTCGCACTACCGGCCGAGCGAGGCCTCTCGGTCCAGATTTGCGCCGGATACCTTTTCTGGTCCAATCCTTGCTCCAGGATTTCCGCCCACCCATCTAAAACATCATGGTGCATTTTGGAAACCTCCTTGATGGTCTTCAAAAAATAAATACCCTGGAAACCCCCCTTCAGCCGCATCTCCCTTCTAAGGAAGATCAGTTGAGGAGTGACATCGTCATAAATTAAATGTGAAATGAGTCACGACGGTCGGTAAGGACCCAAAATCCAATCTGAAGAAGGTTCTGGGCACTGGGCCCGTTTTTGTTTTTTTTCAAAAAAAAAAAAAAAAAAAAAAGGACCCAAAATCCAATCTGAAGAAGATTCAGAACATTTCAACACACCAGTTTCTGCCCGTCCTTCCCTTGGAGAATGCTCACAAGCTCAAGGTGTTTTTTTTTTCCCTTGGTTTTTCAACTTTTTTCCTTTATTTTCCTCTTTTTTTTTTTCTCTTTTTTTTTCCCCCTTCTTTTTCAGTGGAAGAGAAGAGGGTTGACAGGAGGGAGGGGGGGGCCAGGGAGGAAGAGGTAACATACAGGGAAGGAAATGAATGGGGCTGTTTGCAGTGAAAGAGTGCGTTAAAACTTGAAAAAGAGGATACAAGGTTCCTTCTGTGTCGATGTATGCGACTTTCCCATTCCCTCCACCAACACTCCGCGGCATCTGCGTCGTCACACACAGCGTATGTGCTAGCTGTGTCTTTCCAGTCCTGCTTTCACAAACAATAGCAGTAGGGCACTACAAAAATTACTGTTCGGAGGCATGCAATGAATAATGCTATAACCGGAATTTTCACAAACAAAAGACAATACAAGTGCCATTCAAAACAAAAAACAAAAAAAACAAGTGCCATTCATTCAGAGAATCAGCTGGGTTGTCCACGGGGCCAAGTCCCACTTACCTGAATTCTCAAAGTCAGTGGGGAATTGGCCCCAGCGGCATTCTGATGAAGGCCTTCGCGGAAATACTCTGGGGCACAGAGCCACTCCACCAAAAAAAAAAAAAAAAAAAAAAAAAAAAAAAAAAAAAAAAAAAAAAA
>BFEA01000147.1:1171952-1207120 GCA_003427395.1 Chara braunii | reverse complement strand
TCTTATACACATCTAGATGTGTATAAGAGACAGGGGGGGGGGTTGAAAAAATATTGAAAAAGTTGCCCTCAACCAATACACAGAGGGACAACAAAGGTCCGACAAAAAACAAAACGAAAAAAAAAACAAAAAAAAAACAAAACAAAAAAAAAACAACGTGTCAGACAAGCACAACAGACTCAAAACAGAGTGTGTGTTGGCCAGACAAGCACAATAGATAGTGCATTGTCCGATGAGTGCCAGTGTCCTGACATGTTTCCTGTCCTGCATTTGGCACCTGCACAATGGCTACCCAGCTGCCAAACACTGGCTATCTACAATGACAATGGATTCATCATTCGTTCTTTTTCTTTTCCTTGTTCTTTTTCTTTCTCTTTTTCTTTTTTTCATTGTAATCATCAGTGCAGTGAAAGATATTCAGAAACGCAAAAAAAAAATGAACAGGAGTAAACAAATAGAAAGTGGAGAAACAAAAGAATTATCCACTATGTACTTTGGTCAAGACAAGACGAGACATGGCAACAAAAGCAACAAGAAAAAGATCTCCCCCTTCCTCCCCCCCCCAACCCCCACTTTTTCCTCTGTGATTTCCAAGAAGAGCAAATCCATGTATAGATAAAGATATCTGAGGGAGCGATGATATATGATGACTGAAACGCTGCACACTACCTTCTTCCCCCGAATACAACGCACGGTCATTATAGCTGTATTTGGAGCATCTTTCAGTCTAAATACAGCTATAATGACCGTGTGTTGTATTCAGGGGAAGAAGGTAACCTTTTGTCAACGTGTCTGACTGCAATTCCAGCTTACTCTGGATGTATCTTACCGCAATTATGTGCACAGCTGAGTCCAAAATGTCCGAAAGTGAGTACGGGGCCTCGCTCCACTACTCTCTATTCTATTCTATTCTATGTTGAGCCTCCGCTCCACTCGCTCTTGATTCTTCACTCTCAGAAAGACACGAAGAAGCGTTGTCAGATAGATTCCATCGAGACGAATCTCGATTTTCAGAGAGCTCGAGAGGACTCTCGATCTTCAGAGAGCCCGAGACGACTCTCGACTTCTCACAGAGCCCTCAGCCTGCACAGTCTCCAAAATCGAGGGCCCTCTTCGCTAGCCTCGATTTTCGAGAATCGTCCACACACGTTGGTGGAGCAAGGCCATGAAAATTCTCATCTTCCAGAGACTGACGACTCTCTCGATCCACTCTCAGCTTTACAATCGAATAGAGAGATTGAATAGATAGTCACTGTGGTGGCATAAGAGGCCCCTTTGCCCTAAGAATATTCGAAAATGAAGGTCAAAGAGGCTCACCACACAGGCTGTCGAAAACCAGGTGTTTGACAATTTTGCATCGCCACACAGACTTTCGAAGAATTGCGGCTCCAAAAAAATTCAATAGGTGTCAGAATGGTACGCCCGACAGCCACTCTCCCCCATTCGTTTCCTCCCGCCTGCCTGCAGAAGACGGAAATTCCAAAGTGCCCCACCCACCTGCCTTTCGAGAATTGCTTTCAAATTTGCATTGTCAGGGACTGTTCCGTGACTGCCGTGCCCGTGCCTGTGGAAAGGCGGAGTATATTTGGCCATGACCAAAAACCTTGCCTCTCGACAGCCTGTGGCGAAGCGGGGGGTAAACTGTCGACCGCCGACTTTTGATTTTTTTCTGACAGCTGTCGAAACTCAAACAGCCTGTGTGGCGAGCCTCAAAGACGTGGTCACTCGGGACATCATTGCAGCTAAAATTGACGACTCTCGATCTCTGCTACAGAGTTCAGGCAGCAAACTGCAGATGGTCGTTCGGGGCATCATTGCAGCTAAAAGTGGAACGACAGTGCAAAACAGAATACACAACGACCAAAAAAAAAAAAAAAAAAAAAAAAAAAAAAAAAAAAAAAAAAAAAAAACCAACGAAAAAAGAAAAGAAACAAAAAAAACTGTCAACACTTTATCCTCTGTTTCCTCGAAGCGTAGAGGTAATAACCCGGCGAGGCCCAGAGGGCATGCACACACTATCCCTTCGTCTTGGACTGAATCGGCCAGTACTTGCAGTCAGATGAGGGGCCTCGCTGCACTACTCTAGACTCTCGAATTTTCGAGAGTGGGACGTCGCTGCACTTGCTCTCGATCGGAAAACTCTCAGAACCCGATGGAGAGCTGTCAGCGGGCACTCTATATCGCCACTCTCGAAACATCGAGAGTAGCCCGCCTGCAAAACAGGAATTCACAAGTGTCCTCGGGAGTTGCCCGCTGACGGGCTCGTTTTTCGAGAGTGGACCTCCTGTCCTGGCGGCCAGACTTTGTCCCCTAGCGCAGTGGTGCAGCTCTTCTGTCGAGTGGGACGACGCGCAGGGTTTGGAGAGTTCATCTAGTGTGACAGTTTATAGAGTAAGTGCAGTGAAGGCAGCTATTTCGAGAGTCTCGCCTCTCTGACAATGCTAGACAAACTCTCGAAATATTTCGAGAGATAATTTGCAAAATACCCCCAGAAGTTGAGATATATGTCAAAATGCCCCTAAAAGATGTGGGTAGAGCGGAATGCCCCTCTGACAAAAAAATATTTTGTGAAATACCCCTGGGGTCGGTTGGACCCCCATCTTTGCAATATACCCCTACTGGGTACCGTCCAACTTTGCAAAATGCCCCAGTACTTGCCAACTTCTCCTAGGTGCTATTGCCAAAGGCCAGGGCCCAAACGTGAAGGTCCAGATTGCAAAGTTACATACCCACCTGACAGGGGCACAACACTAACATTTCGGCCCAAAAGGGTATTCCGGTCTACCCACATCTTTCAGGGGCATTTTCGCATTTATCTCAACTTATGAGGGTATTTTGCGAACTATCCCTTCTTCTTCTTCTTCTTCTTCTTCTTATTATTATTATTATTATTATTATTATATCTTAAATAATAACAATCGCGACCATGCTAATTGATCTTTCATCTAGGGAAGAGCATCTCCAAGCTTAATCGAAGGGTTATCTAACACGTGTATGGCTGCAAATCAAAGGGGTATCTGACACGTGTATGACTGCAAAGAAAAGGTAACTGACACGTGTATGGCTACAAAGAATACGGGCATTTATATCAAGTGAGAGAGTACCTGCACTCGCCCCGTGCCTCGTGGTCCCTGACCACACAGCCACTCAGCACCTTCCAGGTGAAACATTGGCAAGAGAGAGCAGCTATGTTTTTGACAGGGAGAGAGTCAAACGGTCGAGCAGTCCACTTCATAAGGGTAACCAGTAGGTGTATAAGGAATAGAAAGACTCGTGATTATATCACCATAAATCGGCTAATGGAACGCGGTGTTGCTTCTACATCAGATTGACAGTTCACCAACTTCACCAACTTGCCGGCCAGCTACATCCCAGCCTCGTTCCCGCACAGCAGTGCACGCCAAAATCAGGGAGCACTGGGCAAACAGAAAGATTTCATCAATTCAAGTCAGGGAGGAGGAATTAGGACCAAGGGTGGCAAGGGAGGGAGAGCAGCGCAGTGTTAGCAGGTCGACCGTGGAGAAGCTGGGGCAAGGAAGCGAAGGGGGGTAGTGTTCACAGCCCTAGGTGGAGAGAATTGCAGCAAGCAAGGAAGAGGGGGCTAGTGATAGCAGGATGTGGAGGGCTTACTTCAACCATTCCTTTTTTCCCCCTTTTTCTGGGTTTTTTTTTTTTTTTTTTTTTTTTTTTTTTTTTTTTTTTTTTTTNGGGGGGGGGGAAGGGCGAGAGACACTTCAACAGTTGTCTTTGTTAAGGAGGCGGCGTTGAGTGAATTTTATGTAAAAGACTTGCCGGTGGAAGAGGAACTGGACTGAAGCTCCCCAGAATAGAAGGAGCCCGGCCCCCAGACGGCCTCTCTTACAAAAAAAAAAAAAAAAACACTTACCTTCTTAGTTTGCATCAAAATCCCGTTGCATGAACAAATTCCTGCCTCCTGAAGCTTCTTGAGGTCTCCAGCATTCACGCCCAAGGCAATCACTGCCACATCAAGATGCACATCACAACCCGAAGAGATCAGCAATCAATGACCGATTTCATGGGGGAGAACTTTCTTCGTTTTATGGGTGGCCGGCTTTTGATGGAGTCTGAAACCTAATACAGTCTGTAGCATCTTCCGTCTGGTGGGGGGGAGGGGGGGTGATA
Organism: Chara braunii; assembly: GCA_003427395.1. Lineage (NCBI taxonomy): Eukaryota > Viridiplantae > Streptophyta > Charophyceae > Charales > Characeae > Chara > Chara braunii. Next base: position 1,202,977 of record BFEA01000147.1, on the reverse strand, counting down.
AGAGTGCTTTGATTTTCACCACAGGTTCCCTTGAGGGAATTGGTTGGTGCACACCTCAGGGCATCAGTTGTGGAGCAGTCATCAATGCTTTACCCTGGTTACCGCAACCAGGGCAAACTTTAAGGTGGATTACCACTTACAGTATCGCTGGCCAGGGGACTCTGCAGACTGCGGCCCTCTGCGGAGGGTTCAGCAGCCTCCTGATGAGTCCATGAAACGGCACCTACCAGTGTCTCACAGCCCCTTGTTTGTTGTTGTCCTCGTCTCTCTCTCTCTCCCTTCTGGCGGTTCACCACGCAGTTATCTGTGACTACATAAAAGGAATGAGGGGTTGTGACAGACTGTTCCGTCGGAGTTTCACCAGCTCATCAGGAGGCTGAAAAGGACATGGAAAGGGCATTGACCAATCCTCACTCTGGGTTGGAGGACGACTAACGAGTATGCAGTGTTATGTATATAAGAATATAAGAAACAACGGCGGAAATGGCGCCGATGATGATGGCGGGTTTTGAGTTTGAGTAGGCAAAAAAAAAACACTAAATGGCAATGAGCTCATGGCACGAGTTTGAAATGGCGATTTCAGTCAAATAAAAAAAGAAATAACGGCAGACGCGGCATGTTCTGAAACCCTGAAGGCAAAAAGAACTCGCGCCGGCAAACAAACCACGCAGCAACTCGAAATGAGCAATTTCGGTCCAAAAGTATCCGTTGGACTTTTTTTTTTTTTTTTGGTTTCCCCCTTTGACACCACGGCCAACCCCTGTAAATATGACACCCGATGTGACACCACAGCCATCAGTACTTCCGAGTCTTCCGTTGCCTTTTCGAACTCGGCGCGGGTTTCTTTGCTGACGCATGTTTTTTTTGCCCATTCGATACTCAAAGGTGACACGAACATACTTACCCCCCCCCAAAAAAAAAATGTTCTTTCCTTTCCCATCTGGCACCACGGCCTGCCCCTGTAGTTATGAAATCTGTGCATCTGTCATTGCCGCAGTGCTTTCATTGGCTTTCCGAACTCTGTGGCTGTTCGTTTTGCCAGCACAGTGTCTTTTCGCCTATTCGGAACACGTTTGTGCAGTGTGACCGCCGTTGCCCCTATATATGAAAGAACATCACCCCAGCAGGAAAGGTCTTTAACCACCAGAACATTTCCCAGCCATCTTTTCGGAGACGCAGCGTGCATGCCACCCTATTAGGGGGGAACATACCGGGGCACCGTTTCGCTGGACAGCCATCCAGACCACACACGTTGCATAGAATGCCCGTTTTGCCTGGATGGATATCCAGCGAAACGCCGCCCCGGCAGTATGCATGCCGCGTCTCTGAAAAAATGGCTGGGAGATGTACTGGTGGTTTAAATTCAGGCCCAGTGGCTCAGTGATCATTAGCCCCATTTCCCCCCCAAGATTACAGATCTGCATGGTGGCATGCAACTGGCTCAGGGAAGGCTCACATGAGGACTCTGCTGGACGTATCTGCTCATTTTTGCAAGGCCTGGATGCACCTGACCGCAATTATGTCCACAAACAATTTTGAAAACGTCCAGCGGGTAGTGCGAGTATGCCCTCGGACTTGAACTTACCCTTCTGCGACTGCAGAGGGTGCTCACCCCCCGATCACGGCTCCACTTTCCTGGATTCTTCGCTTCTGGGCATATAGGTTAAAGAACTTAACGGCCGGGTGGCCAGGTAAGTGGGGCCTCACCCCCGCTTGCCAGCTGTGCTGATCCCCAGGAACAGAACACAGCCATTACAGGGAAGGGAAAGAAAAAAAAGAAAGAAAGAAAGAAAGAGAGAAGAGAGAGAAAAAGATACCCGGCCCATGTGGCTGAATGGTAGACACATGTAATGTGGCAAACAGGTCATGCATTCGAAGTCTGACGGAATCAGTGCATAGTACTGCATACGCACACTAACACATTCTTGGCCCAAATACATTGCAAAGTATTCACATACGGACCCACCTGTACAAATTTGTGCCTCAAATGGGGTCACAAATGACAGTGGCCATCGGAGCTGCGTGATGCTGCCATTTTGCAAACACCTCCTAAGGTATTTCGCAAAGCCCCTTTCTTTCTTCGATTTGTTGGTGGAAGATTGGAACCATGTCCTGTCACTCGTTTCCACTCTGCACCCAATAGCAGTGACCAAGACCTGCACGATTTCTAAAAAAGGAATGGGTTTGCGTGTTGCCCTGTGTGGCCAATACAAGGAGGTGAATGTATATATAGATAGCTTCTCCACATGCTGATGCAGATCATGCACCTGGCCGTTATATGTCAAAAATTAGCCCACCCTTTAAGACCACTCCTTGGTTTCCTTCGTATTCAGAATCCTTCTTTCAATTAAAAAAAAACGCCAACCGCCTACCATGAGCAGCTGTGGGTGTTGAGGTCCAAAATTGGAAATTCATTCATTTTTTTTTTTTTTTTTTTTTTTTTTTTTTTTATTTATCCATTTGTCCATCCAAGTGCATTCGACAGTGTGGTCCCTGGGGTCAAGTCCACTTACCTGGATTCTCATTTTCTGACCGTAGATCACAAAGATCAACAGTCAGAAATGAAAAATCATCGTAAGTGGGACTTGGCCCCTGGTTCCCCAGCCCGGATCAATTTTATTTTCCGTCCTTTATCCTGCGATTTTCTATCCCAGTACTGTTTCCTCCTGGCTGCTCAGACATTCACATACAGTCTAACAAATCTAGTTGGGTCATTCAGAAACCTGCTGGGGCTGGGAGTGCGCCACCAACGGCGCCAGTAGAGCGCTCGTGGTCCAGCGCCGCCGGTTGTGTCGCTTCTGTAGCGGGCATCGGCCCGCCGAGCGGTTTTCGCATTACCGTAACGCGAATTACTGTGGTGAAGGCAACAACCATGGTCCCGGCCATGGCGGCGTGAATCTTTCACCCACGGCCGTCCCCTCTCACCTGGACGGAGTATCTCCACCCACCTCGGCGAAGCTGTGCAAGTGACTAGCGGCAGATCCCTAAGCGGGACATCGACTTTGGCAAGTAAGGGTTGCTGGCATCAAGACTACCAGGAAGAAGAGAGATGCGCCAGCGGTAACTTTTCTCACCTGATCCAATGACAATTATTGCTCTGGTTCTCCTCCTTTCGTCTAGATTCTGGGCCACAACTCAGCTAGGGTTAGAGATGCTATCGCCCGGTCTTGTTAAGTAGTTAATTGTGAGAAAGGTTGCTGCCTATTTTGATTTCGCTGCTGCTAGAATAGGGTTGCCATTTTAACCTTCTGATGGTCTCTCCAGTAGGATTAAGCAGACAGATGAATGATAATGTGGTTTTCGTCGACAGTAGCTCAGGAAAGAGGGAGATAGCACGGGACTTTAGATTCCTGTCCTTCTCCATGGGTAGCTTGGGCCGCTGGAGGCTGCACAGGTGTTAGTCCGATTCAAGCTCTCCCCTCTCGGCGAACCTCTAGTCCTTGCTGTTCAGATGAGGACAACATTCTACACACGGATATAGGCTTCCGCATACGCTCCCCGAAGCTTCGTTTCCAGAAGTGCCATTACTTTCGCGATAGGAGGTATGGTTGCTCGTCAATCGGTTGTCAGAACAATTTGCGGCGACCTTCGGGACCCCGTTCTGGCCTCCACTCACTAATCAAGGCGGGCGACCATCAGCGGGCGTATTCCTTGGGGGTCGGCTTCTCTGATATCCGGCTTTAGGCTCTACCCCGCTATCCTCTCCAGCGGCGATAGAGCTTACCACGGCCGAAGATTCTACCTGGCAGGATAGTAATGGTAAGATAGTGTCAGTACCTTTTCCACAAACCGTACCAGCTACTTCCCCATCTAAGCCGTTACTCTGCCGATTATGGCGGCACTGCAAGAGTTGGAGGTCAAAATGACCGAGGACGGCGATGATCGCTTGCAAGGGGAGCACAACGATGGATTCGAGGAAAGGGTAAGGTTGCTCCTATCCATGTGCTACGACGAGGGACACTGTCCGGAGGATATTACATTCGAGGATGTAACAGTCGAAGGAAACGAAGCCGTTGTTACAGTAGACCCTCGGCTTGATGAAAAAAATCAAAATCCAGTGGCTTAAAGAACGGACAGTTGTCATAATTTTTAGGGACGAAGCAAGGAACCTGTGATTTTGAGAGGGAAACGCTTTGTTTTTGAAATGAAACCCTGGATGCCCATGGCCGAACGGAAAGAACTTCACAAAACTGAGTTGGATAGTACTTTTTGGGTACTCGCTATCCAAGTGCTGCTAGATGCGTATTCACTGCGTCACTCTCACGCATCATTGGCCGGATGCTGAAAATGGATTCGCCGGGCACTTCGAATCCGAGACTGCTCAATGTGAAATGCATGTTGGATCCGGAATGTTGTTCTGGATTTGTAGACCGGGTATGGGTTCGCACGAAGCAAGGAGACGTGGTGGAGGTAAGGCTGGCATCATTGTCCACGCCATATTGCACTCGCTGTACATGGTACCTCCACACGGAAGACCAGTGCACAAGAAGGAAAAATAACCCAAATAGGCGGCGTAGCAATTTTAACCAGGATCATGTTTCCCAAATGGAAGAAGATGAGGATGAGACTTCATCTTCGTCCTCGAGCTCACACTCAATGGCAAGGTCGCGATCGGGCTGACCTAGCTCCTAGGTACCGAGGTCCGCTCTCCCCTGATGGATCTCGAAGTCCGGAGATCCGCATGGGTGAATCACTCCCAATCGGACCCCTCTCGCACTCCCCCGGCCCTTCCAGAGGCCTAGGAGGTGATAATCCCTCCTCGAGGATGAACCCGATCTTCTCCCCAAGGTTGGATCAGGAACTAAACACGCATACAGCGTACCTACATACGGGAACAGGGAGTCAGCCGACATCACAAGGGGCTTCCACCCCCCACCACAGCCAAAGGATGGCCCCAGCCTTGGCACATCTGCTGAGGGCAGCCTTGCCGACATCGGAAGAGCATTTCCCGTCAGGTACAGAACCCCCCGCGATAGGGCCAGCCATACCACCTTCAACCAAGGCACCCACAACAGCAGGCACTGACGGAATCTTGCAAGCCAGACAAGCCTCGGGGGAAGAGACAGCTCCCTCGACAGTTGCAGTACATGGAAGAAGTGCTAGGGGCCAATCCCCACTCAAAGCGGCCAGAGTAGTATGCATTGTATCCACAAGTACCCGTCCTCTCCTGATGAAGGGACCTCCAGGGGAAGGAGCGCCCACAAAGGAAGGCTCACAGGCATCCCTCAAAAGCCGAGCCGAGTCATCATCATTGGCACACTCTGCGACAAGGGTAAACAGCAAGAAGTAGGCGAATTCTAACTGCGCCCAAACCTCAGGCCACTCGTCTGGAGAAATGGTTATTACCCCTGATCTGTACTTTGGTGAATGGAGCCATACACGTAATTGCTTGGCAGCCGAATGACTCAAAAGTGATGTTCCTAACGCACCATACAGAAGAACCGGTCACACCACAATCCATCCTATCCACTGTTAAGGTAATCTTTCGTGATCGGTTCCCTGTTAGATTGGTGTCAGACATGGCTATGCCAAGATTTTATCAGGAGCAGACAGACAGGTCGTGTAAAATTCCTCCCCCCCTATTAGATGCCTTGATTGCACAAGACAAGCTGGACGCCCTCCTACTGGAGGGCATGAGGCTGATCCCCCTGACAATGTTTATTGAAGAGGAAGTAGATTCACTGCAACAACTTTGGGTACAGCATAAATCTGAGGCCAGCTTCCTCAGCAAACTCAATGGGAAGCTGCTCAGGAACAAGTTGTTGCAGTCCATCTTTCTCAAGAACTTGGTGGCCTAGAAATGGGCCTCTACCTCTGTCTCAAGAGCCGCGACAAGACCGGGCCCCCGCCAACATGATGCACGAGCACACACAGGTACAGCCCCTATCCAAGCCAGGGTCCCTAGCTCAGGAATGAATGGACAGAATTAGCATAGCCTTCTGGAATGTCAGGGGGCTAGGTGACGCATCCAGAAGAAGCAAACGGACGCATCTCAAGTCCTGGCTCCACTGTAACAAGATCCAAATCACATGTGTACAAGAAACGAAGTTGAACGCAAAGAAGACCAACGACTTGGGAACTTGGTGGGACGGGCCCCAACTCTGGGGCCCAGCAGTGGGCACCAGAGGAGGGGTAGGCATTCTAATTCACAGAGATCTCCCCGTTCAGATTCTGGACCATGCAACAGACTTATGGGGCAAATGGGTTTGGGTCAAATTCTCGATCCTTGGTTCTGAGTGGGCGGCGATGACTGTGTACGCCACTGTGAATAGAGAATAACTCAAAATAATAATGTAGCTGGAGTTTACATTTCACAGATCAACTACATCATAAGATCGGGCGCAACAACACTTCGCCCGTACAGCCCTTCTCCTCCATCTACTCAAGCTGCAGCGGATTCTGATGGTCCGCGGTTAAATACTTATCATGGCCTTCGCTCTCCCTCGAGTTGAGCGGAGAATAATCTAGAAAAGCAAAAAATAAAAATATAAAAATAAATTAAACCAGTTAAAAATCAGTTAAAAAGAATCGTAAAAACATGTTTCCCGAGCGCGTGATACTTGCAGTACCGTTTCGGCTGTAGCTCCTTGCTGAAGTCATCATTTTGTCTGTTATCGTCTCCATGTCCTGCCGGTTTCTCAGACGAACATTTTTCTGCGTACGCTATCACTCGAAGATCATACTGAGCATTTTGTCCCAGTTCACCACTTCGTTGCCGCCTTTTTGTATTGCAGAACCAGTACAGGCATCTCAGCCTGTCACAGGGCACTCAGGGCCATCTTTTTGCCTGAAGGAACGGGTCCGGTACAAAAAGCCACCCACGCCAGAGCCTGAACCCCACCGATTGTACTTCCCTATACGTACAATTTCTCGAACAGTGAGCCATTTCAGGCCAGACCCTCCCTCCCTACCTTTCAGCAACCTTTTTTACTGCATTGACAAACATGTAGCTCGGATAGCCCAAGATACTTAGTTCCCTGTGGAAAGTCATAAGCATTATGGGCAATAGAGCCTCCTCCAAGGTATTGTCTTTTATCCTGTATATAGTTTCGATAATAGTTGCAGTCTTCTGCTCCATATTCCCAAAGGACGAGAACTCCTTCGTTGTCTTGTACCTCGATGTTTCATGATTCCAAATTCTCTCTCCATTCTTAAACTTATGCATAGACAGTACCTCAGCTGTTTCATTCATCACCAGTATTTTGGTTTCCAAAAATTCAGCGACATTTCTATCACCGTCAGTTCTTTCCAGTATCAGGTCCTTGTGATAGCACTCGGTGATACTGTCAAGCCTGCGTCTTGCTTTCTCAATTTCTCTTGATTCATTCTTAAACCATGTTATTAGCAATAGATCATCAATAAATTGTCTTCCAAACATCAACTTCTTTTGTGTGCCGAGTGTCCCCATGAATTCATGCTCACTTCTCATGCATACCAAACATGCAAGCACAGGGCTCGCATGCCCCCCCATCAGGATTCCCGTTTTCTGCTGTAAAATCTCATTTAACGACCGGAAAAAGCAATTTCGCAGTAAAAAACGAGTTAGTTTCAGCAAGTCACAGAGGCGAACCGACTTCCATCCTCCTTCCCCATATGATTTCCCCATCCGTGCGCCTTTTCCCTTCGTTTTCACCCTTGCCCAGTGTCTTCCTTTCATCCTTTGTTCGGCCAGTATCCATTCAACGGCCTGTTCCACACTCTGGTGTGGAATCTGTGTAAACATTTCCTTGATATCATATGTTCTCATGAGCACCGCTGTGTCAGCCCCATTCATTCTTATTTGTCTATTGGCGTCCATCAGACCTTCTTTCAGTTTATTAGTTACCTTCTTGGGAGGCTTTCATCCACAAACTCAACTCAAAGTTTGTGGCTTACAGACATAGCTCATCACCATCTTGAATTTATTTTATGTTCTATGTTTATAATCAATTTACATACTTCAATCAAAAAATATACTTATTTTTACAAACAATTCTATTTCTAATACTTTCACATATCTCGGGCAGTCACTGAATGTAGCTTTCATCCCTTGAGAGTATATAACAGGAAACGTCTCTCCTGGGTTTCGGTCTACTGGAGACATCACCAACCCGTCAAATGCCAATTTAACTCCCTTCACATATTCAGTGAGAACCAAGTCCTCCCTTATGGGTGGGGCAGTTCTTGAAATCCTGGCTAGGTTCAATCTGACCCTATTTCGACAATATCCTGCTCTCCTTAGGGGCTCAGCTCCTTGCTCACAGGCAGTGAATACCTCGATTAGATCATTCATTCTCCCTAGGTATGGGACGTTCCTGGAATTATATAAGAGTTGATTCACATCGCTGATTTCACTTAGTCTAACCCGAACATACCCGTTTGTCCGGGGCAAGTCAAAATCACTACATGCGCATTTGCGATCTTCTTTCGCGTAACGCTTGTGATTATGCAGAATAGCAAGTCAAAATCACTATATGCGCATTTGCGATCTTCTTTCGCGTAGCGCTTGTGATTATGCAGAATATCTGCAACTGATTTGGCTTTTGTCCAAACCACTCTTAGCTTATTCTGCAGCAGGTCGACCAGGTCAGTCAACTGAATCTCCACTCTTAGCCATTCCAAGAATTCCTTCCTAATCTCTTTTTTGTCAAGGGAGTGGCAATAAGAAAGTTTCACTGTCAATCTCAATCTAGAATTTAGGTCAATTCTTCTCTTTAGTTCCCTCGAGATTATTCCTCTCAAAATTTGTCGCCCTTTCTTTGTGTCAATACTTTTCATCCCTTTCAGCATCTGGAACAATTCACTAACTTCCTTCCTCTTCAAATCCTTCCTTTTCCATGGTGCTCTCAATAGTGTCAATAGAACAGACTTTATTCGCTCGGCGTTTGATTTATTTTTTATCAAGCAATCAACAAACCACTCTCCTCCTTGTTCAATCAATTCTTTCGAGTCCCCCAGTAGCCGACTTGTTCCATCAATTCTGATTTTACTGTCACTATATACCGAAGCAACAATACGCCATCCGTTCCACCATTTACTGCATGCATTCTGGATTGCCAGGGGTCTGTTTGTTCCTTTAGCTGCCTTCAGGATTTTCATCAAATCAACCGTTGGGTCAGGACACACTTTTTCAGCAGAAAAAATTAGCGGTTTCCATTCAATTACTTTGTTCGAGGATTTATTCTTTCGTCTGGAGCGTCTCGATTTCTGCTTCTTCGATTTTACCATATTCAGGCCTGGGTTCTCGTTTTCAATCAACAATTTCTCCATTTGCAGTAGGTCCGATTTCGGCCCCATCCACAGAGGGATCGGGATATACGTTTCCACTCCTTTTTTCTGTATCCACTTGTGAACTTTTTTGTCAGATTTTGTCCTTATGCTCTGCTTGTGCTCCCCCCATCTCTCATGTAAGTTCCGACCCGTTTGCCCAATATATACGGATTTATAAAACGGGGAAATCAGGACATATACGCAAGAGCCTGCATTATTCATTCTATCCAAGTCGCTGGAGCACATACTAATCCAGTACTTTGAGAACGTGCGTCCCCAGTTTAAATAACCGTTCACGCAGGCAAGGATCACGGTAGTGCGGAATAGAAATTATATCTCCCTGGCTACGGATCTATCTGCTAGACCATGGTCAATACGCAATTTACTCAATCGCTTAAGGAACCGTAACACGCTCCGTTTCGAGAACTTTAATTCCCCGACACATCCCCGACTTCCTCTTCATTGTCTTCGCCGCCGTTGTTGCAGTCCTCCTCGTCTTCCTCTTCTGTGGAGCCTTCCTCCACCTCATCCTCTTCTTCTCCGGTGTTGTTCACCAACTTCACGAACTGGTCTGTGTCCTGTTTTGCTAGCTCCCACCCGCCTTTATCCTTCCGTTCACAGCGTGCATTTCTCTTCTTGCACATGGCCTTGATCTCCTTATAATTCAACGTCATATAGTAATCCAGGCGACACCTCATGTACTCAATCACTTCCTCTTGTGCCATTAGAGCCTTCTCCTTTACGGATTTTTCCTCTTGTGCCTTCGATTCCACCTCCTTACCGCGATCCTTCTTCATCTTACCGGAGGTTCCTCCTTTATTCCCACCACAGTTCTTTGTGGGACTGGATCCGCGTGCTTCGCTCTTCCCCATCAGCGCTTGGAGCATGTTCTTTATGTCGTCCAACTTCGCGCCTTCCTTCACATTCACTTGATGTTCCTGTGTCTCATCAATCAATGTGTTAACACGTTGTTTCTCCCCTGCCCTTCTCTCCTTGTCGTCATCAGAGATATTAATCCGCAGAGGTCGCACTTTAATGTCACCACCAACACTTTTTGATCGAGATTTAGATCTCGATCGCGCAGCGACTGGTGACGCAAAATCCCGCTTCCGTTTCTTGCTACTCCCACCATCCTGTTTCTCCTCTTCCACTTCCTCCATCCTCTTCTTCCCACGATCTTGAATAGCGGTGCTGGTCTTCCTGTCTACTTCTTCTAACTTGTCGGCAATCTTCTTCAATGAATCTCCAAAAGTACTTGCTATCCACGCCTTCATTCTTGTCTCGCTGTCATCGGTGTCCTTCCCCTTCCCCTTCTTGCTCCCGCCGCGCGCCGCGCTTGCACCGCTGGATTCTACACCGCTTGACCTCTTGCCTTCTTCGATCATGTCCCTAGTCTTCCATTTCTCGATAAGATCGAGATGTTCCTTCGTAAACCATGCTCGTTGTCCAGGTCCTGGAAAYGAGTTSGCACTAGGCTGCCGCTGATTATAATTCCAACTTGGTGGTGGAGACGGTTGCCATCCATACTGCGGCGGGGGATAGTATCCCGCAGGTGGGAGCTGTGGAAGCGCCACCGTATGCGGTACCATTCCCTGAGCAGGCGCAACTACTTGCATCTGTGGTGCAGGTGTTTGCGAGGTGAGGCCGCCCGGCCCGATGACTGGTGGGGTTTGCATCCCATTCGGGAGCTCCATCCAGTATCGATTGCACCCGAACCACCTTCCACGACCACGACCCCTCCCTCGGCCGTACATGCGGTATGAGCTCCCGATGATCACGTGCGCGCTTAACTCGCTCCGAAAAACTACAGCAAGGAGACGATCCCGTACTCAGATGTCTTCAGCAATGAGCCACTTCGCCTAGCGGTCTTCTGATGATGAATCAATCCACCAGGGTAGCAATCTAGCTCCCGCGCACTGCGTCATAAGCGAAGAAACCACTCACATCGATAATGAACAATACCAATACTGCACGACGAGATTCCGTGTTCTCATCGAACACAATTCTCTCGAAGGCACCGGGACGAGCGTGCCTAAGCGCAACCGCAGAGTCGTTCGCCCTCTTCAACACGAGAATAACTCAAAATAATAATGTAGCTGGAGTTTACATTGCACAGATCATCTACATCATAAGATCGGGCGCAACAACACTTCGCCCGTACAACCCTTCTCCTCCATCTGCTCAAGCTGCAGCGGATTCTGATGGTCCGCGGTTAAATACTTATCATGGCCTTCGCTCTCCCTCAGAGTTGAGCGGAGAATAATCTAGAAAAGAAAAAAATAAAAATATAAAAATAAATTAAACCAGTTAAAAATCAATTAAAAAGAATCGCAAAAACACGTTTCCCGACCACGTGATACTTGCAGTACCGTTTCGGCTGTAGCTCCTTGCTGAAGTCGTCATTTTGTCTGTTATCGTCTCCGTGTCCTACCGGTTTCTCAAACAAAGATTTTTCTGCGTACGCTATAACTCGAAGATCATACTGAGCATTTTGTCCCAGTTCACCACTTGGCTGCCGCCTTTTTGTATTTCAGAACCAGTACATGCATCTCGGCCTGTCACAAGGCACTCAGGGCCATCTTTTTGCCTGAATAGGTCGAAACGGAATATGTTTTTTCAAGATCTGATTCCGTTTACCCCGGACATAGACAACCTCCTGGTGGTAGGCGATTGGAACACATCTGTGGATGACATAGTGGGCAATTCAGTAGGCTCTCCAGATCTGCACTCCCTTTCAGACTACATGCCGGAATTAGAATTATGTGATGCCTTCAGATCCAGGTTTTATATGGGGTTCACTGGCGTCAGAAGGAAATACGGCGAACTGTTTAAGAAGGTTAGACTACGGGCTCCTCAGCGCAGCCTGGTGGGAAGCTGTGACAAATGTCGAAGTGAAGCGTCACCCCATGTCGGATCATTATCCCATTAAGTTGACCTTCCAATGAGCGGATCTCGCAGGACGAGGGAATGGCTTCTTCCGCCTCAATGTCCAGAACCTCAAGGACCCAGGCCTAATGGCCTGGGTAGAGAAGTTCTTTAGCACCTCGCCAAAGGCTCAACCACACTTGAAACTCCGTTGGGGGCTGGTGGGATGTCGGCACTGCCATTGTAGCCAACCACCTCAGCGTTTTCTCATGAATCATGGCCGCAAATCGAAACAACGAGGAAGCTGAAATTCTGAAAGATCTACAGTGGGTAGAGGAGTGAATGCAGCTGCACCCGATCTCGGCCTCAGTTTGGGCCATAGAAAGAGTGAAACTGCTGGCAAAATGGGATGAACTGCAACAGATAAAATCTGAGGAATGGGCCGAGAGGTTAACCGTGAAAGGGATTTCAATGTATGACAGGATGACTAAAGAGGCATTTCAAAGGTTGCTGCCCAAGTGGGCAGCTCAATCACTGAGACTGTTGAATCACCCTTTTATCCCGGGAGCGAGAACGGCGTCTACATCAGTAGCTATGTGCCAATATGCTGCCGCGTATTTCCAAGACATCCTCACTTCCCGCAGACCAGGGGACTCCCCAGAGACCACCCTCTCGGAAGGGTCAGACTATTGGGACAATCTTAACGTCAAACTGGGGCCGACCGGAAGGCTAGACCTTGACCTCGTCAGGGGATTCCCCCCTTGTTCGACAACCCCTTCATATGGGGGTCGGACGGCAGGTCCTTTTCGGCAGGAAGTGGCTTGAACTCCTTTGGAAAACAGTGGAGTGAGAGAGGGGTCCTGCAGGTCGCTGACCTGTGGCGCGAACTGACTGGCCAATGGATCTCAACCAAAAATTGGGAAGACTAGGGCAGGTGTAAGAAAGAGCAGCCCTACTCAGATCCGCCATACCTCCGGATTGGGCTCACCTGCTGAGTGCAGCAGGAGTCCCCCCCCTGGGGACATGGTTTATCTCACAACTTTCAGAAGAGAGATTTACTCAATGATAAACAATGCAGTGGAGATTTAGTATCGCAGCACAACTGCATCGTAAACAAAGCATGGAAAGAGAACTCATGCCCCAGACCTTCTTCCTATGCTACTCCGTCTGAGTTGCAAGGCGTCTGCTCGCGAAATAAATACTACTTTACCGCTATAACTCGGTTCCAGTCTAGTACTAGTCCGATCCCTAGTACTTACAAAAAAAACCGTTTCCCGATGCTAGGTGCACCAGAGCAGACCTAGCTTCCCGCGTTACCCAAAATTCGGCACGGATAAATCCGACAAACTTACAAACAATTAAAAACTCCGAAAAAACTTTCATAAAAGACTATTGAGACATGTGACCAGACTGAGCAAAACTGGAAATTACTTTCGATAAATGTGGATGGAACCAGATCATTTCAGCGTTGGATCAGACTCCCGGAGACGGAGTATTTAATGCCGGATAAGGATAACTCTTCCTCTCTCCCCAGCAGACCGCTGGGGAACCTGGCCCAGATCAGAGTACGAGAATCCTGTAATGAGGACGGTGAGTGGACATACAAACTGTGGGCTAATGGGGTTTCAATCCGTATGCTGCAGCTGGACCCCAAACTGTGGACTTGGCGAGGCTCCAAGTACTTCCCACAGGATGCTTGGCTAACAGACTACATCTCAGCAGGAGGCTATGAGCTCCAGCTTCCAATCAAATCACCTACCTCAGTAGCAATCAGCAGATGGGCTCAAGTTAAGCCAGAAGAAGAGGTATACATAATCCTTGCCATCAGAAGATGCTGGACACAGCTGCAGAAACTCCCATTGATCAGGGCAACGACGTTACTCTGGTTACTACCGATGATGTCCACTCCCTTGGCAGTATGGTTGGTTGGAAAAGGTCTGCCAATCAAGGCCTTATGAATCTACAGTGCGTTTATGGCTATCATGCCCTCTCTCCCGTCGAATCTGGAATTGGTGGATCACTCACTGGGACCGTATCAGCGGCCCAGTGTTCCCCTGGGACGACCACTGCATACTGTTCGGTGTCGTCCCAGAAGGGCTCTTTCTAGATAAGGGCTGGGGCTATGTGGCCCAGGCACTCGGAACGTGCCTTTCTTTGGTCATTTGGGAAGTCAGGAACAGAAATGTGTTTGACGGGCGTTTTTTGTCAAGACAAATCGATCAAGAATTCGGTGAAACTTCACATCCGCCGGAGTATCAAGTGTGACTGGAGGCGGAAAAATTCCACAGCAAGACAAAGAACCAGCAGTATGCGGTGGTTTCTGGAAACCTGGGGCCTGACGGATAAGTTGGCTAAAGTTCAGGATGGCCTGTTAGTGCTCGATGAGTGGCTGCTAAGCAGCGAATGAATACCTGGACGCTCAATTTTTCTCCTCAGTGGGAGGGCAGCAGAAAGAGGGATGTGGGGTAAGGAGTGAGCGTCTTCCTGTCGAAGGAGCATGGGCTCCGCTGGCCTGCATTAGGGCCGGATTGTAAGATCTTCACGTAGGACCCTCAAACAACCGTGCAGGTCTGAGTCTACTAAAGTTGTGTTTATTGTTGCAGTTGGTTTCAGGGGCTGGACCCTTTGTGGTGTGGCCCCACCGTGTAAGTGAAACTGGGTAATGCTCCCAACCTTCCTGAGTAGACTGAGGACCCTGGCCTCAAATTTTATTCGAAATATAAGCCTTGGGCACTGGGCCCTGATTTGGTTAAAAAAAAAAAAAAAAAAAAAAAGAAACCTGCTGGGCCAGTTCACATCTCGGTCCAGACAACGGAGAAAATAGTCATACATTAACTTTTAGTCTTTTAGAAATAAATAAATGTTGAAAGGTAGATAATCATAGCCACTCCAGAGGAATGATGCCCCCGCAGGCACCCGTCACGATGATCGGAACAGGAATCAGTATGTTCCTTCAGCAAACCCAGGGCCTCGATCCACTACTCTCAACATGAACAAAAGACAAAAATCATGGGGGTGTATCTTTCCATGTTCTAGCGAACGATTCACTCTCGTTTTGCAAGTTCCGAGAGTAGTGGAGCCAGCCCCCCAGGGATGGTCCAAACTTCAGTGATGGAGAAGTACATGCAAAACCCCCTCAGGTTTGGAAATGCTAAAAGAAGTCCCCTTACAATGTACCTGTACTTTGGGTATACCCAAGTGCATGATCTTCACTTAGATGTGCAGACGCCCAGGTGCATTCTGACCGGGCTACTTTTCTTGCTTCAGACATTGACAGGTTATTCTTGTCTTTTTTTTTGGGGGGGGGCGGGGGGGCGGGGGGGCGGTGGGGCCGGGGGGAGGGAGAAAGGAGAAAGGTGAACCCTCTTCCCAGAATAGAATGAAACCATAGCCATGAGTAGCCATGTTTAGGCAAGGGGTAAGGGGGCAAGGGGGCATCGATTCCTATGTAACAGCACTCTGCACCAACAGGTCAGACAATGACCAGATACAGCAGATTAAAAAAAAGGGGTAAGTACATTGGATGATTGGAGTCACACCCAACGTTCAGAATAGGCAACTTTAGCAGTTCCTGAAATGGAGCAAAACAGGCAACAATAAATCTGCCAAGCGCCACTGCGGGTAATGCCTGGTGCAGTTTTAGACCCCAGCTAAACTTGCACATTTCGAAATTCACACCATGACACTGGGTCCACTTTGCCTTTCTTGCCTATTTCAAACAAAAAGTGTGTCACAGCCACAGTTTCCCCTTAAAAAAAAAACACCATTACAGCAAACACTTTCGTCTTACCCCTCTCAGCATCCACATGGGGCCGTTATGCCTATATATGGCCTGAAGATCCCCTTAACATCAAATTGGGGTCAGTATGCCTATAACTAGCCTGGAATCTCCCTAACATCTGGCCTGAAAGTCCACCTCATGTCACAGTCGGGTTATTACCCCTGCATCTCGCCCAAAAATCCGCCTGGGCACAGCTCTGCAATGATGTTCCTTCACAGCTTGGCAGCTGCGCAAAGATGTGCGCCTGCCAGAACCGGTTCATGTTTCTTCTGCAGCTCTTCCTTTCCGTTTTTGCAGTTCTTAAACCACCAGTACCTCGCCCAGTTGAAAAAATCTGACACAGCTCATCAGGCGGGGTACCTAGCGCCGAACTACCAGTATCCCCAAAAAAATGAGGAACAAAAAAACAGAAAGAAAACAGAAAAGAATGAGAAGTAACGAGCACAAAGAAAAACGTGCACGGCAAGGGGAGGGGTAAAACGAGAAACAAACAAATAGAGAGAGAGAGAGAGAGAGAGAGAGAGAGAGTCGCCACACCACTCTCGAAATGTGAAAAGACAACAATGTGGTGGGCTCATCCACCCGTGTTGTAGCGGCAAGTTCATTCTCATTTTGCACATTTTGAGAGTGGTGGGGGGCTATGCAGTGCTGAGTTTGGGGCACCAAACTCAGCATCAGACTGTCTGACGCCCTCTCTCTCTCTCTCTCTCTCTCATTGTTCGAACGAGAATGAATCTTTCGCGTTGTCATGGAAGATTCATTCTCGTTGGGCATGTCTGATTTCCTCCTCTTTTTTTTGCAGAATGTTGTTTGTTTTTTTATGTTTTTCTTTTTCCATGTACTACCGGTACCTCGAGGTTCGGCAATGATCGCGCTACCGGTAGCCCTAGCCTCAGACTTGAGAGGCGGCCGAGGTACTGGTGTTTAATAACTTCTTATCCCCTTTCCTATTTTTTTGGGTCATTGCCTCCATGATTTGCTTTCCCTATTTGCTCCAACGCCTGTCAGAGTGTAGCTGGACTTCGTGAGCATCTCCAGGACAATGTTTTTTTCATGATTGTTTGAATTTTCTTCCTTTTCTGCATTCGCAAGCTATTTTGTCACCTTTTGTGCTAACGGTCAACTTCTTATTGCACTATGTCCATCTAGTAGCATCTACCAAGGCGTCCTTGAGTGCGAAACGTTTTCCTCCAGTCCAGGCACCGGTTCTGCTGGACCGAGGGACAAGGAGAGCTGCTTTTGGGTCATAGAGTGGTAGTACTTATTGAGTGGGCAGACGCCCGATCATTCAGACTGAGTTGCGTGGAGAAGACGGTCTTAATCATCGTGTTTTTCATGCTGCGGCAATTTGGTTATGCTTCAGTACTAAATCTCTGCTACATTGTTGAATTTTGAGTTGTATCTCAGAGTCTGTAGTCGGACTTGAAGATGGGCACATGCATGATCCGTACCCGGACGTTAACTCTAACAGGTGCATTCTGACGTGCAAACTCGTGAGCAGGTTTTTAACTTTCAAGTTTCTACCCTTGAAATCTGACAGTTCCACTGCTAAGAACTCCTGGGACCTTGTCCCACATACACCGTTGAGTTGAGGTGTGACAGTGGAAAATGCCTTTTTTAGATCGAAAGAAATCGGTAGTGTAAGGATGAAGGACTAAGGCAACCGCTTTTCGGGAATGAATGGATAAAGAACGAGGCGGACAACCCACTCTTCCTAGAACAGAGGTGGTTGTCCTGGATCAAGAATGGTATCTGGAAAATCGACCACTTATGGAAGGAAGATAGAAAGGGCTGGGTAACGGAACAAGAAGTCAGCTCCCGATTGAAAGGTTGCCACAGACGAGGGACCAATCTCCAGTATATACTTGGCTGCATTCCGCAGGAATGGAAATATATCCTGGCAAAAGACGAGTCGTGGAGATCGGGTGAGTGGGGACTGATGATTCAAGAAACAACACCCCCTAGAGCCTTTCAATTCTCCCATTGGCAGCAGGGCTCACACACTAAGGCCACTTTCCTCTCTTTTCCAATCTCCCTCACCATTACAGGTTCGCCAACTATCCTGAATTGCGATGTAGAGTCGTCAGTCTTAGAGTCCTTCCTACTCCGGAAAGTAAGGGTCCTAGGAGCATCGCCGAAATCAGTCTACAGACCTGACACTACAATCCGTACATGGAGTTCGATCCAGCCGAATGGGCGTGGACGCCAAATAAGGCCTGGAACATTAAGACCAAAATTCCAATCCAGGATTACGCAGTCAAACTTGGGTACAGACTGCCTCTAAAGACCAAAAATCCAGACCCTGTTATCACAAACAGATGGCAGAATCTCGTCGGGCAGGAAGCAGACAAAATCACACGAATCCACTGGGCTAAATTCAAACGCATCAGACCAATCAAGATGAGAAGTTTGCAGTGGCTGATCGCGTACGCAGCCCTTCCGGTTAACCAATGGCTACACACTAGGCGGAAAGCCGCAGACCACAACAGCTCGGCGTTATGTACAGTATGCACTGAAGGCACCGTAGAAGATATAGTTCACTGCCTGGTGCGTTGTAAAGCTGTCTCTTATACACATCTAGATGTGTATAAGAGACAGCCGCAGACCACAACAGCTCGGCGTTATGTACAGTATGCACTGAAGGCGCCGTAGAAGATATAGTTCACTGCCTGGTGCGTTGTAAAGAGGCTACTGAATACTGGGCCAGAGCTTCATCACTCTGGGACTCCCTCTTCACTTCTCCCTTCCCCGAGCAGCCCATTCAACTTCTCCTCTTGACTAGCATCCCTGTTCAGGCGCAAAAGGCAGAAAGGATCTGGTTTGAACTCATCAGGAAAGTGACCCTAGGGGTCATATGGAAGGAGAGATGCAGCAGGACAATTGAGGGGCGGTCCAACCCATGGGAGAAGGTGTGGATAGAAACCAGAACTTTGATACAAGCTGAGATTCTCTGCAGATGGCGGAAGACCAAACAAGCTTGGACAGAAGACGAAGAGCAACGTAACAAGGAGAGGCAGAAATTCTACAGGAACTGGCTGATAAATGGCAAGATTGCAGAATTGTGAGAGGACCGAGTATGCTGGAGGGAGTGGCACAATTCAGTATCAGAAAGAGGCTTTCGCCAGCAGGCAACGTCTGAGGGCATATTTGCAGACTAGGCCTCAACAGAATGCAAGCGGCCCATCAAGGGCCCGGGGGGCATGAACAACGAGGAAAAAAGGGAGAGAGAAGGACCAGTTTGACTAGGGGAAAATACGGGAGCATAAACGCGGGTTACAAAGGAAGACTTTATCGTCAGGGGCCGGAAGCAAAATCAATGCCTGTCAATGTATAAGTTCGACTATTGGAGGTCAGACACACAGACGAAGGGTTTTTGGTTTAAGGTTTATCATAAATCTTCCAAAGGGGCAGGGAGGTGCATGGGGAAGATACAGGCCGGCAAGGTTATCGGATGAGCTCTTTCTCGGGACAATGGTGCAATCTGGCAGATCTGGACCCCAGGTCTGAGAGGAAAGAGTGGGATAGGGCAAACTGACAGTCAATCCTCCACCGCGGTGCAGCAATCAATGCTGTTCAGGGATCCTTCGGCCTGATGGAAGGAAGCGTGTGTGAGTGTGCTTGATGTAATGTTTATTTTGACTTGCCGGTGGAATAGGAACCGGACTGACGCTCCCCAGAATAGAAGGAGCCAGGACCATAAGGCCCTGTTTATGTTAAAAAAAAAAAAAAAAGAAATCAGTTTTTTTATGTGTTTATATATTTCCCCACCTTTCATTCTATTTTATTATACAAAGCTATTTATCGATTGTGAGACCGTATTCACGACGTCCAATGCCATATGAGGAAGTGAAAGTGGACTCTGACATGTGCTGTCCGCATTAACCGTGCCCACTGCTCCCAACAACCAGTGATGTCCTCTCAGGGAGGTCGCCAGTCCACATGAACGTGGACATCATCACAGCTGCATTCAGAAGTGCCAGATTCTCTTTTCACTGAGCGTGTGAAACGAGGAGGAATGGCCATTTACCTCATACCGTAAATAACAGATATCAAGAATGCTCTGGCGCAGACAATAATGACGGCACCGAATAAGTAAAAATTTTCCACACCGGCAGCAAGCTTTGGAGCGTTGAGTTAGTTTCCACACATCGGCCGCAAGCTTCAGAGCGTTGAGGTAGCTGAGACGCAAAACCGAGTCAGCTAGCTCAACAAGAAAGGGCAAGGGTAGGGGGCGTTGTATTCAAGAGCTATTTTTCCACAGTTTCTCTGAAACAAAAAGAGGCCTTTTCGTTGGGCGTACACATTTCACATAAATCAACCGTGTGATTGTAAGGAGATCTCGCATCTCACATGTCGTGCGGTGTCACTCATGGTTGAAACCCCCAATGAGGAGCTGGCTCAACGGTGCTGGTGGGACAAGGCCCCCTCAGCACCGTTGGACAAGGCCCCTGAGGAGGGGCATTGGCAAAAACTCAATCCCCCCCCCCCCCAAAAAAAAAAAAAGATTCTGAAACATCACTCTCTGTTCCCTGACACAAGTTTCCATGATCTGACAGATCCTGTGTAAGGGCATGACAACACTCCAACCGAACAAATAAGGCTAACGAAGAAGCTCGCCGGACTACCACGTGTCAACCAATGATATAACAGCACTGTACCATCAGCAAGGCCCCATCAGCTAAAATTAGTCTCAAGATTCTGTGAAGAGCTAACTAGTCTGAAGCAGCTAATCAGTGTGCAGGAGGTAATAATACCAATGGACTGGAGCCATCAACCCAGGCTTGATTGTGGTGGATGCTCTTATCACCACCACCAGCATGCCAGGATGATGTTCAAAAAAAAAAAAAAAAAAGTGTGCAGGTCCCTGCAGGAGCTAATTACTATCACTGTACAGCATAATTACGGCCTGGAGCTCATAATAATATGGAAGTTCTTCTGGACTTATGGCCCACTGTGACTCGCCTCCTAGGTCTAATGGATATTTTTAAATCATATAAGTTAAATTTGGGAGGCGGGTTACAGTGGGCCATTAGTAATTTGCTGACTGTAGTCCTTCAGGACATCCGTTAAAATTGGAACAACACAGAGAAGATTAGCATGGCCCCTGTGCAAGGATGATCTGCATAAATCAAGAAATGGTCCAAATTTTTTTTTTGAAAAATTGCCAACTGTCCCTTACCCTGAAAGTGTGCGGGTCCTAATGGATGATGTTAAAATAAAATTAAATGCTGTACAGCATAATCACGATCCCAGCACTTCTTTTTTCGCTGACCGTCCCTTACCTTGAAATCTGCAGTAAAATATCCACTAGGACTTAGGAGGCTACGACTCTGCAGTAAAATATCCACTAGGACTTAGGAGGCTACGACTAACCCATCCCGATACGAAAAGGAGGAAGACCAAGTTAGCCCACTGCTGATAAAAAGTTGGAATGGTTGCACAGCACCAAATTAAACCACCAGTACCTTTCCCCGACAAAAACAAAAAAGCCCAGGCGATTAACAAAGAGGCCGGCCCATCCTCGTGCACTGGCCAGATACATCCCGTATCTTTTGCGTGCAGGGCCCACAGCCAATATACAGGAGAGGTACTGGCAGTTTGATGCATAGCATAGCATGGCTGTCTGGCCCTTCTTACTATATAGAGTTCCCACTGCGGAATGCATAGCAGGGCTGTCTGGCACATACTATATATAGGCCAAGGCTCGACTGAGCAGGAATGCATAACATGGCTGTTTGCCCCTTACAGGGCTGTCTGGCACTTACTATATATAGGCCAAGGCTCGACTGAGCAGGAATGCATAACATGGCTGTTTGCCCCTTGCTGTACATAGCCTCAGGCCCAACTGAGGAATACCGACCCCTATAGGCTGTCAAATCCAAAGCTTGTTAATCCAGAAAGTTCGTTGTAGCATCTAAGTTTGACCATCAGACAATAGCTCAGTTGGTACACCTATGAAATTCTGAAACACAGACCCAAGTTTGAATCCAGAGGCGACCAAATGAATAGAACAAAGGGGCTTGTTAGACACTCCTCGGGGCCGTAAAGTCCCCGAGGAAATTATCATTCCACCTATCCTCGGATATTAAAAAAAAAAAAAAAAAAAGTGAAAACATTTTCTCCGGGAATCCTTGGGGCATCCTCAGGCTACAGCCATTTTGTGCCCTTCCCCAAGGTACCTCTGTCCCTCGGGAGGTAAAGGACCCGTGATAATCAGAGGGCCGAGGGCATCATTGGCAAGGAATTTTCATCCACTGGTCCATCGGAGGACCTTTTGGTGTGCATTTGACTTTTCTTTCCTAATATGCATTTCTTAGGTGTTGAGGGCACCTTTTGGTGTGAATTTGACTTTCTTTCCTAATATGCATTTCTTAGGTCTTGAGGGCATGCCACGCCGCATTCCGGATTATCCAGACGCTTACGCCGGATGGAATGCATTGAGTAGTTTTGGCTCTTATCTCCACACAATCACATGGTACTAGACTAGTTGCTAAGTGAATAGCGTAGTCAAGTGGGGCTTGCCCCTTATAGATAAGAACCAGGCCCTATAATGATGCTATGTTCATGCTTAGGAAGCAGCTCATGAAAATCCCCGGATTCTGACTTCATAACTTAGCACAAACACAGAGCCCGTGGGGCACTGGGGCCTGCCCCGGGGGTCGAAAGACTCAAAAGCGCCCTGAGGCCTGCAAACCCATCCTCAGGGGGGAATGGAGCGAGATGGGTCAATGCCCATACAGGACGGCTCACCTTGCTGACATCCCTGCCTTTACTTAAGTGTCTGCACACGAGGTCAGCATGGAGTCATGGACGTTTTGTCCAGTGCTCAAGCTGACTCAGAAAAAGAGTCAGAATCAATGGAACGCCATGGACCCGAGACTGGCAAAAGGAATTAAATAATTTAAATTCAAATAATTAAATTTAATTTCAATTAAATCATGAATTCTGAATTTGAGAAATTGGGATCCTTTCCAGAACACAAATGTCCGGCAGCCTGCATTCCATGTTCACCTGCCCTTTTCATTTCCTTTCTTTTTGGTTGCTTTTTTTTTCAGTCTTTCCAAGTTTTTTGTGTGCCTGGCAAAAACGAAAATGGCAGACTGACGAAGTCTTTTTTTCATCTTCTTTTGTTTAAACCATCAGTACTTGGCCCAGGTATCGCCCACGGAAAAAAAACAAAAAAACAAAGCACTTGAAGTGAAAAGTTGCATTATAATTAATCTTTTTTTTTTCGGAGACAGCTACAGCGGGGGGTCTCGAGTTTTGTCGCACAGGCAATTTGAAGTGCGCAAAATTGAAAAATACCAAAACTAGCGTTCTTGTTGTTTTTTGCTCACCGTGTTTTTTTAACTCAGGCCCTCTGTCTTATTGCCTTTTCAAAGTCAGACGGGACTGACATGCCCGGGTGTGTTTTCGGGTGTGTGTTTTTTTCCACCTGTTCGAAACGCCGAACAGTTGACCCCTTTTTTTTTTCTGAAGATCTTTCTTTTCGAAGATCACCGATACATCCAAGACTTTTTTTCCCGAGGCAGATTTGTGCTGCGCACAAAAAAGAAAGCACAAACCGGCAAAAACCGCTGCAGCACTTCTTTTTTCTCCTTTTTTGCCTCGCGCTGCCAGCCAAACAGACCTGGTAGGCCAAGCCTCTTTGGCTTGTCTGACCTTTGTGCGAAACACTCGTGCAATCACATCAGTTTAGGTGAGAGTAACAGACGTCGCATCCGAAGACACACAAGATGTGTGAAGACATACAAGATGTTGCTGTAGCCACACTACTGTATGCACAGTACACTAGGAGATGTACAGTCTAACTCGGATCGCACTGTGATATACAGTCTAACTCGGATCGCACTGTGCCGGTGGGGGTCAGACACCGGGGAATGGCTATCCCGTCCAGTTTTGACCGCCACCAAGCCGGTCCATGCGGTCCTCCTTAGGGGGGTCTTCCACCTCAGAGTCTAGTCTCCTTCACCAATTTGCCAGCCTGCCAGCCACACTCCCACCATTGTTGTTGACCCGTTAATTCAACATCTCCAGAAACATCAGCGGGCAATCAGCGTAGGACCCAAAAAAGACCCCGACTCAGGGCGTCGTTAGACACTTCTCGGGGCATCCTCGGGCTCCGAGGACGAATCCTCGGAAAAGTCTAGGGTTTTCGTCGTCTTCGTTACACTCATCCTCGGAGCATCCGTTTTAGGACTCATCCTCGGAGCAATGTCAGAAGAAAAAAAAAAGGAAGCCAAAAAGAAAAAAAGTTGTGCTTCAGGCTTTTAGCCAATAGGGTGCCGCCACGATGCGAATTCTCGGTTGTAACGTCTCTCTACGTGCATGCCCTCTCCTCTCCGTGAAACACGGATCCTCGGGCCCCAAAGGACCGCGAGGTCGCGAGGTCCTTTGGAGCCGAGGACGATTTGGCTGGGAAATCCTCGGAGCCCAAGGATTTGTCCTCGGGAGTGTTTTCACATTTTCATTTCCGATTTCATCTCCGAGGACAGGTGGAACGAAGACGAAATCCTTGGAATCACGTCCCCGAGGAGTGTCTAACGACGCCCTCACACAACGATGGCGCTTATATTTTAGTCTATCCATGCAGTGGGACTACCTAAAATTAGTAAATTACCTCATTCGCCCAGAACCATACCGGCGCAATACCAAATTTCAGTCCCACTGACCACTGACCAGCGCTTCAAATCCTCATTCCCCACCTGCTGCAGTTCACTGAGAGTAGGCCCACTATTTCCTCAATCTCATCAACGTGAAGGTCAATGGTTCGAATCCTGATGCCTGCTTTGCTTTCCCAGCTCAATAACACATTTACTCCCCGCCTGCTGGTCAGTGGTTGGTTCGGACCCTCATAACCCCCCTATCCATAACACCTTGCAACTACTACATAGATATTGCACAGATATGCAGCCTGCCAGCCTGTCCCAACCCAATATCTACAAGAGTGGCATGGCACCAGGTCCTGAAGACAAAAAAGACAAAATACAAAAAAAAAAAACAGAAAGGGGGGGAAAGAGGAAGCTTTCAAATACCACTCACGTCTGTCAAGGGATTCAAATGAATCTTCCTCTTCCGCATCAGCTCCATCTTCCACTTTCAGATCAGCAATGGCCTTATCTGCATTCGCCTGCACAATAGCCCTGCAAGACACAGACACATACTACAAGCCGTAAGCTTGGGCGACGTTGTGACGAATTGCAAATGTCTCAAAAGTCCAGGCCCTTTTGCTTAAGGGAGGGAAAATGAAAAAGAGTGCCGAACGCAGTGCCCGTTTATTTGTGTGATGTAATCTTTCATAATCAATTCATACAGTGGTTAAAAGCCATAATATCCACATTAGTTTCGAGTTACCATGCTTCCTGAGAGAGGGAGAGGAGGGACAGATGGTGAGGGATAGATTGGGAAAAGGAGACGAGAGAAAGACCCCAGACACACACACACACACACACACAGAGAGAGAGAGAGAGAGAGAGAGAGAGAGAGAGAGAGAGAGAGAGAGAGAGAGAGGTGGGGGAAGGACATGACTAAACAGCAGAGAAGAGGGCAATGAGAGGGGTTCGACTCCTGCATGGTACTACATAGTACACACGGTACTATGCATGGTATAAACACGTAATTTCCTCCGTACTTCGCATGGACAAGGAACTTTTCTCCGTACTATGCATGGACAAGTAACTTCCTCCGTACTATGCATCCAACCGTCCACGTTGTCAGTGTCCAGGGAGGAAATTACCACTAACAGAGCTACCCTTCCTCAGTCGAATAGAACGCCAGGTCATTTTAGCTGTATTTAGTGGAACTTCCAGCCTAGATACAGATCATACAGTGATAATGACCGGCGTTCTATTCGGGTGAAGACGGTAGTTGCTATGTCCATAGCTTGCCGAGACCTACCCCAAATAGTGATTGGAATCAAATGAAACATAGTCCGAGCTGCAGAGCATACCAAATAAATGAGGAACTATCCGTACGCAGGGGCCAGGACTTAACCCAAGTAGCGATTAGAAAGGATTCAAAGGAGAGCTACAAAGCAAAGCGTACCTACTAAATAAGGAACCCAGGACCTAACCCAAGAACCGATTAGACAGCAAAGCTACAGAGCATACCTACTAAATAATGAACTATCCTTACCCAGGACCTAACCCAAGTAGCGATGAGAAAGGAATCAATAGAGGAAATATTCCGAGCTCCACAGTACTAAGGAACTATACTAGCTTGTCACTCCGTGACTATAATAGCTTGTCACTCCGTGTTAAGTAAGGAACTACCTTTCCTTCGCGTATCTTCTTCCCCCTATCGGTCCAAATGCATCTGAAAGTCCATATAACTCTCGAATGTTGACTACATTCTTCCCCCGAACAAAACGTACGGTCAACAAAAGTGTATTTCGGGTATCTTTCAGTCTAAGTACAGCAATAACGACAGTATTCGGGTGAAGTAGGTAGTACTACTAATTTCCACTGTCATTAACTACGCGAGCAAAACTACATAGTACTACGAATTTCCCCAGTCCTTTACTACAACCAAAACTACATAATCCATACTGCGCAAGCAATCACAGTCTTCCCACGAAATTCAATACAACGTACGCCGGTCATTATAGCTGAATTTAGACTGAAAGATACCCCAAATTCAGATATAATGACCATACGTTGTATTGGGGGGAAGACTGTAGGTAGGCTATGGGTTGTGTAGCTATGGGCTGTGTAGCCTCTACTCCTGCCGAAATACTTCAATACACTGCTGTCACCGCCTGTCTGGCGGGAAATTTACAACTGCAAACCTGTAAATTTGCTGCAGCTGTGAATTTCGGCGCAATACTCCGTACTAAACACAGATACAGCTCACCACCATAGCTTGAATGGGGGGGCAGGGGGGGAGAGGTCCGCACTAACGGGGCACATCCCAGCTGGGGGCCTGGGGCTATGTCCATGCTTGGGAAACAATGAACCTGGCCGTAATAGTGACCTGCTTCGTGTTCTGCAACGCATGAACATAGCAATAGGCTGCAGTGAGAACGAAACCCCTTTGGCTCGTTGCAGCAGCACGCACCGTTTTCAAAGGATTTCCCAAAGAACCGCAAATTTGTGGGGAACGTAGAAAACGTCGAAGACTGGAACTGAGGGCATACTGACACAAGCACCTTACCCGTAATTACAGCCAGACAAGAATTTTAAATGACTGAGAGGGTACTGACACTAGCACTATCTTAAATGTATCTGACCGATTTGCGACCCTGCACCTGGAAGAATCCGGCTGCAATTACGGCCACAAACAAGCCATTAAGTCCTATAGTGTGAGTATGCCCTGAAGCGAGCATGCCCTGAGAGGTGGAACCCTTCTCGGTATTCCCAAGGGTCCGCATTACGGCAGCAATTAAGTCAAAAAGTCCTACAGTACCAACTGCCCTACCTCAGTTGGTACGCCCCTAAACGGTTGAAATACAGACCAACTGGAAGCAGACGAGTAAAATACTGCAATTCTGAATTACCCTTTTTTTTTTTTTTTTTAGGGCCCGTCAGTTATAAAATGACGAAACATTTAAATCAACTTAGCATGCACTCATCCAGACTTTTTGACTCTGCTCTTCACCCGCCTACACCCGAATAGAACGCATTGGTTGAGAATGGAAGCTAGAGCTACTCATTCAAAAAAAAGACGACAGAAAAAAGACGACAGAAAAAAGAAAGAAAAGAAAGAAATGTCGACGTGTCGGAAAAACCAAAAAGAACCCCAGAGCCTACTTCAGTGGGTACACCCGGGGCGAGGTCCCACTAGCAAAGAGGATTGGATTGAAT
The DNA here is from genome assembly GCA_003427395.1 of Chara braunii. Classification (NCBI taxonomy): domain Eukaryota; kingdom Viridiplantae; phylum Streptophyta; class Charophyceae; order Charales; family Characeae; genus Chara; species Chara braunii. Next base: position 1,175,281 of record BFEA01000147.1, on the reverse strand, counting down.
GCCTGCATCTGAACGTGTTTGTGGAAAGGTGCAGAAAATCGAGATTGAACTGCTTTTGTGCATCTCTGCTTCAAACATGTCCAGATTCGGGAGCTCAATCCAATCCTCTTTGCTAGTGGGACCTCGCCCCCGTGAACTGTTGAAATACAGACCCGAGTTCGAATCCAGATGATGGATGAATGCCTGCATCTGAACGTGTTTGTGGAAAGGTGCAGAAAATCGAGATTGAACTGCTTTTGTGCATCTCTGCTTCAAACACGTCCAGATTCGGGAGCTCAATCCAATCCTCTTTGCTAGTGGGACCTCGCCCCCGTGAACTGTTGAAATAGAGACCCGAGTTCGAATCCAGATGATGGAACTTGATTAAGGAGTAAACTGTAAAACCAAGTATTTCTGAATTGCCTGGGGACGGTCATCTCAATGATGATATCTCAAGGCCGACGCCTTTTTAAATAAACAAAAAAAGAAGGGAAAGACAAAGGAGAAAGAGACTGTGGGCATACTGAATCTGAAAGCGACTCAAAAAAAAAAAAAAAAGAATCTGAAAGCGACTGTCGGCTGACTGACACGAGCATTTTCCAAAATGCATCGGGCAGCAATTACGGCCAGACCTGGATGAATCTCACCGCAAATCATGTCCAGAGCTTTGTCGAAAAAGTCCTCGTGTATGAACATGCTCTAAAGATAATCGGCACAATTCCTGTGGAACGAGTTTGTATGCCTTGCAAGTCTTGCATCATTTGCACGACTTGCTTGCAAAGCTAGGAGCCATAAAGGAACTCCTCGAAACCGGCAGAGCGGATAAGAACCCACTCAAAACAAAAACAAAAAAACCAAAAAAAAATCAAAAACAAAAACAAAAACAAAAAAAACAAAAAAAACAAAAAAAAAAGGAGCAAACAAAGCCGGTTCAAGACTGACGAACTAAGTAAAAACAGGGAATCGGAATAGTTCCGTACATCTTGCCAGCCAGAGGAGGACGTCAACGGATTTGCTCGGACTTCGTATTTCGTGACTTCAAGGTAAGATGACCACTCGCTGGATCTGGACAGTCAAGTCAATTGCAGTTTGCCCTCCTGAAATCAATTGCTGTTTGCGCACGTGCACCTGCAAAGAGACATTTGCCTTCTCTCAAAAGCCATCATTCAACAGAGTTATTAGTTGCCGTTTGCGCGCGTGCACGTGCAGACAAACGTTTCCTTGCACGCAAAAACACACCACTTCATAAAAATATATAAAAAAAAAACAAAAAAAATAAATAAATAAAAGCACCATTCCGCAGATGTGCACACCAGCACGCAAATGACGAAGACAAGATAAGTAGGGTCAACTAATTCATCTCCGTTCAATAACCATCGAGAACCAAGACTTCGGATCATATTTCCAATCTTTTATTATTTTCTATGAATATCAGATTTCCCTTGAATTTACCGGTAAAAGCAAGGCTTCGCGCCTCTCTCTCGCTACCGTTACGGTAGGCCTTTCCTCAGTCAAACAGCCTCGGTCCACCCCTCGCCAAACGTGAGACAAAATCTGACAAATAAAAACTACAATGGCACGTCCATCTTTCCATCTTCTCGCTGAAGATATACTCAGCCATTTTAAACATCTACGGAGTAGCGCACCACAGTCCATAATGGAGACAGGCAAGTGTTCGTCTATGGATGATATTTTATTCAATTAGACTATATTTTCCCTGGCCAGAAATGCGAGACAGGCCCAAGTCCGAGACAGGCCCAAGTCCCACTTACGCGAGTTCTCGATTTCTGACTGAACCGTAGATTATGAAGATTCACGGTCAGAAATAAAGGATCCAGCCAAGTGCAGACTTCGCCCGCGGAATTGGAGGGACTGACAATGTCACGAAGTCAACTAGAATCACAATTATACGACTCAGCACAACTTAGCATGCACTCATACAGGGCCTGCCACTCGCCATTCGCCAAAAAAAAATTATGCATCTGGACAGTTTTTTCATGTCAAGGTGCATTCAAGTTTTGGCGAATCGCGAATGGTACAACTACGCCCACAGGCTGCATTAAAATACAAACTTGATTATTATGAAAATGTTACAGCGAATCGCTTCCGGTGAGTAGTAAGGCACCGCGACAAGTTGGACTTCCGTCACCCCAGAATAGGAAATTCCAAGGTCTTCGGGGGGAAGGGGGAGGGGGGGGGGGGGCGCGAACACAGAATTGTTCTTCCTGCGACACGCGAAGGAGAAAAGTCGACGACAGGCGAAAGAGCGAGCAAAGTCAACGGCGAGCCCACCATAGCGAGCAACAAGAAGGCGGGAGGGCAGCTATATATAAAAAAAATAAAAAAAAATAAAAAAAACACCGAAGGTCAAAACTGCACTAAGAAGAGAGTCCAAACTTCATTACATTAATTAGGTCAACAACGGACAGCCAAACCCAAGAAACTTACGTAGGACATACGATAATTTGCACAGCCAAAAGGACGCTGATGACGAAGAGAGCATCGAAGCACAGACCGAGAAGACAGCTCCGAGACGAAGAGAGCATCGAAGCACAGACCGAGAAGACAGCTCCGAGGCACACACAGAATCGGTCCCCACCTTTCCCTAACGCCTGACTGCGAGAGACCGGATTCCTCGTGAACCTTCCTTTCGACAAAATATATGCAGACATTGAAGTCTATAATAAATCCTGACGACACACCTCCTCTCCCGGCTACAGTCCTCGTTCTTTTTTCTTTTTTCTTTTTTTTTTCTTTTTTTTTCTGTGGCGCCCACCTTTTCGTGGCCACGGAGAAGCGCCCGCCAAAAACTGGAAGGGAACCAAAAGCGGCGGCAAGCCGCCGCCAACTGATTTTTGTTTTTTTTTACCGAAGCGAAGCGTTGGTGAGCGTCCTACTGTGGAGGGTGATATGAGCATCCACCCGGGTTGCGATGGCTCCAGTCCACTGGCGGGGAGCAGCACCTGCTGGAGACCAGATCCAGATCCAGCGTCCCATTATACAAAGCACGCTCTTCTCCAGAGTCCAGAGCGTGACTGGAAACTGTGGAAAGCCGGAGAGTTTAAGCCCGCAGCAAGCAGTATATGTTCTAGTAGGAACCCCCTTGACATACTTCCGCTTCCAGGGTGTTGTAGAGGCCAGTTACTAGGACCACGGTGATTACCGGGAGCGGTCAGCCATGGTTTGCCCTGAGAAGACGAGGCCACCTCCCATCTAAGATATTAACTTGTCCTTGATCTCGAGCCTTTTGTCTGTGTCCCTGCTTGCCTGTATTTCTATACCTTGGTTGGTCCTGAACATATGTGTTTCTTCAGGGGAGGGGAGGGCATGGCGGGGGCCTGCCGCAATTG
>BFEA01000147.1:1113420-1142480 GCA_003427395.1 Chara braunii | reverse complement strand
GGAGGAGGAGGAGGACGACGAGGAACGGGGGTTTCTATCATCAAGTCCGTAGACGACAGTTCACCCGCAACCGACTCCACGCAGCAGAGAACGAGAAGGGCAATTTGATTGGCCAGCTCGGCATCTAGAACTACCCTATGTCTAGGTGCATGCTTCAGTATCCAATCGGATATCGCTGCCTTTTTTGTGCACGCGGTATGCTTCGCTGCCTCGAGTAACCGATCCGAGATTGACTCCGGAAGCGTCGTCCAGCTGGCGACCTCTCGTTGGATCATCCATAACTCTGTGGATGACACTCGTTTTGCCACGTGGTGGGAGTCCCGACCTGCCACGTGGCGGGAGTCCCGACCCGCCACGTGTCCACCTTCGTCTCCTTCAGCCCCTTGCCAGCATGGCACGCATCTGGTCATCATCTTCATATCAGGAACATCGTCGCGCCCAGTCTTCTCTGCCACGTCAGCATTTTCGTCAGGGTTGTTGGAACGCACGCCGCTGCTGTCAATCGCTGGGATCGGCTCAAATCTTTTGCGCATGGCTTCAGGCATGGAAGAGAGCAGAGTGCATGGCGATGGCGGATTGACTGCATGATACCGACTTTTGCCCAAGGACTGCAGAGAAGATGCCACGTGGACCACCGACGGCGCGTTCTCGTAGAAGAACGCAGGGGTATAGGGGGGTCTCACGACTTTGTCGGGATCCAGACCGGAAGACCGAGCCTCGCAATGGCGCACATGTGCAGACAGAGCGTGAGAAGGCATTCTGTGCCTCGGATTGCAGGGGCAGCTCACAAGACCGTCACTGCTACAAACGTCGTCCAACGCGTCCACGTGGCACCCTTTCGTAGCCGCACCTACTGCATCCTTACTCCAACCCATCAGCCCAAGAATAGATCGCAGCTGGCTATCTGCATTTGCCACAAACACTCGTAGGTCTCCAAGTACCACGTCCAGTGACTGAGCACCTACACCACCTGACGCCATGGTCGACATCATGAAACTCGATGAAAATGCTGCTTTATCCCACCGGTACGGAGAAGGACAATCTCAAGAAGAAGAAGAAGAAGAAGAAGAAGAAGAAGAAGACGGAGGAGGAGGAGGAGGAGGAAGAAGCTGTCCCTCTTCGACTACCCCGGCGCCATGGTCGACATCACGGAACTCGATGAATGCTGCTCGGCCGAGCCAACCGGATTGGAATCGAGAATCCGGTTGGCGGATCAGCCTTCCTGAACGCGTTCGAGCAATTATCCCACCAGCACGGAGAAGGACAATCTACAAGAAGAAGAAGAAGTAGAAGAAGAAGGGGGAGGGAGGAGGAGGAGGAGGAGGAGGAGGAGGAAGCTGCCCTACGTGCTCGTCCCCAGAAGATACATACGATGGATTAGCATCAGGCAGCAAATAGAAAGGCCATCCCTACGTGCTCGTCCCCAGAAGATACATACGATGGATTAGCATCAGGCAGCAAATAGATCCAACTTCCACGCGCGCATTCCCCGCGACGCGTTTTGGCGGGTTGTGCTCCTGCACTTCTCAAGCGCACGCTGCCCCTCATCGACTAACTACCCCCTCCTTCCCCTCCAATTGCTGCCGCCAGAACTCGAAATTTTCCGCATCAAGGGCCTCGCCCCACCACTCTCGAAATGTGCGAAAGACAAAAATGTGGCGGGTGCATCTGGCCATGCTCTAGCGGGAAGTTCATTCTCATTTGCACATTTCGAGAATGGTGCGGGCGAGGCCCCAAGAACGAAAACTACGGTAGAAGAACAAGGAGAAGGAAGAGGAGGAGGAAGCTGTGCCCCCCCTCGTCGAGTACCACCTCCTTACCCTCCAATTCCCGCGCAAACTTAACGAGGGGGTGGGCTACCTCATTTCTTACAGAAGTTCGGGGGGAGGGCATAGGGCCACATCCCACTGGCAAGGACGATTGGAATAAGTGTCCGAATCTGGACGTGTTCCACGCAGAGATGCAGAAAAGCAGATCAATCACAGTTTTCTGCACCCCTCGCCACAAACACGTCCAGATTCAGACACTCATTCCAATCCTCTTTGCCATTGGGATCTGGCCCATAGGCAGGCGCTGAGCTTGGGCGATCCAGCCTGTAGTCAGATTGGGCACTCAGGTTAGCTGATCCGCGGCTGAAGTGTCGAACTCGGCTGCATTCATACTCGATGTCAAATTAGTTGTTACTCGGTCTACAAATGAAGAAAGAGAATAGAGAATGGGGAATAGACAATAGAGAATAGGGAATAGCAGTCATACTCGATAGCAACCCGCCATCTGCAGTCGCTAACGGTCAATGCATTTCAAAGTCACGACATAGCTCCAGCACAGACATAGCAAAGCTCTATAAGAAGAAGAAGAAGAAGAAGAAGACGAACATGCAATAAATCAATCCATGAATCTATAAATCAATCAAACAATTACCCAATCGCTCGATCAACCAATCAAGAAAACATTGAATATATATATATATATATATATATATTGTAGCACACGGGGATGGGGGCAGCCAGCGCTCAACCTGTCATCCACGGGGCTGGCCTTGTACGTAAGAGGTGATGAACAGGTGGGGCTTTCCTTCCTTCTTTTCCTTTTCTTGTTTTGCTTTTTTTCGCCTTCGCGCTCTGATTTACAGTGTGACAATATATAGATAGTTAGATAGATAGATAGATAGATAGATATTTGATTGATTATGTATTTAGGGCATAGAAGAAAGAACATCCGTGTTCCTTCGCCTCCGCCCACTCCTCCCCATCTTCTTACTCTGCGCCCATGCCTTTCTCAGGGCCTCGCCACACCACTGTCGAAACGGAAAACGAACGAATGCATCTTCCCGGAAGAGAAGGGCAAGATGCATCCGTTATTTTGCTATGAATAGTAATGGACGCATCTTACCACTTTCTGCGCCCGATGTATCTCTTTTTTTTACGTTTCCACAGTGATGTGGCGAGGCCCTCAGTTAGCGCCCGTTTCACCGACCTTCAGTGAGCGCCTTCCACACCCATCCCTCTCCCTTTCATCACCTGCTTCGGCCTTCATCGCTCTTGGGACTTCCGTCCCCTCCTCATCCCCCCCTCTCACTCGCCTCTAGGCTTTCCCCTCTGGTTCTCACTGGGGCCATCCCTGTGTCCTTGGGCCTATGCCTGGGCCCATGGGTCCATCCTTGCGTCCTTGGGCGTATGCATGGGCCCACGGGTCCATCCCGTTGTCCTCGGGCCTATGACTGGGCCCATTGGCTCATCCCCTTCGCCGGTTCGCGTCAGGCTTAGTGTGAAAATGCGGTCGTCAAGGGCAATTTAGCCAGTTTTTGGAACCGAGTCCCCGTTAGGCCTGAACTAGGTAGTTTGCCCCGCCAGTTTTCCAACTGCCAGCTCATGGTGCGAAAATGACGCGGAAGTTCCTTTTGACGCCTCCCACACCTTTTCCTCTGTTTGGGGGCAAACAATGACAAAGGTTTTTTTTTTTCTTTTTGGGGGGGACGGGGGGTTAACTCCCGAGAGTGGCGGCGTGCATGCAGCCAGCCATTGCTACAGTGCCATCCACTTGAATGAGGGGTTCATCCCAGCAGGTCGCGGCCTGGATGCAGCCAGCCCCTCCACTACTCTAGACTCTCATGAAAATTTTCCAGAGTGGTTCGGGAGCTGTCAGAACGGTGTAACTCTCAAAATTCCCAACGCGGCTCCAATTACTCAAGAGGGCAGCACTTTCAAAGGACAAGTTTTCATGTGTGTAGTGGAGGGATGCCAGCCTGTTTTGTCTGCCGGGAGACGAGACTTGGGGTCTCGCTCCAATACTCTCGAAAAGCAAAATTTCGAGAGTTGAGCACAGCTCCACTTACTTCTGATTCCCCGCGTACACAATCCCTTTGAGAGTGCTTCGAGGAACTCTTGAGAATTTTGAGAGTCGCATGTCGCTCCACTACCTTTCCAAATGAGCTATCGGATCTCCGCATTGAAAGCTGTCAGCAGTGTGTCATCGAGAGCAGTCTCGATGTTTCAAAGTCCCCGCCTGCAACGGCGGTTATTTCGATAGACCTCCGTGGGATGCCAGTTCCATCCCAAAAATTTCGAAGGTGAGCCTCAAGTCCCAGTAGACAAGGGACTGCGCATCTTGTCTTCTAGCACCCGGATTCCACTCCTGGATTTCGAGAGTGCTTCAAAAGTTCGGCATCGAGAGCAAGTGGAGCAGTGACACTTTTTCGTTAATTTTCAATGGCCTGACAACTCTCGATCTACTTTCGAACTTATTTTGCCTTTCGAGAGTAGTAGAGAGAGACCCTTGCTCACAAAAAAACGGGCTGGAAGGTACAAAGGGCCACACTAAAAAAACGACATCTTGCAGGCTGTGTACTCTTGATCCTTTGAGAGTCAGTTTCATCAGTGTTTTCCGATAACTCTCAAATGGAAATTCACGAGTCCATTTAAAGCGTTGCAAGCCTTGGAAGATAGCTTTGTCAACTTAGGCTCGTGTGAACTGATGGATTAAACCACCGGTTCACATTGACCTAAATTGACGAGCCAAAAGCTGCACTTTTCCGAGCCTAACTGCTACAATAATAGGCTGTAACGGGGTATAGGTATTAGCCCACCTTGAAACTCAAGTGTTTAATATCTTACCAGCAGATGACACCAAAAAGACAAGCAAAAGAAAAAAAAAACTAAATCCAGATCAAAGATGAACAAAGGCCGTTGTTGTTTCATGAAATAAAAAGAAAAAGATGTCGGGGAAGGCATCTGACCCAGGGCATACTTACAATAGTATTGTCCATAATGTATCTGACCACTATCACGGCTAAATCGGATATCTTTTTCCCCCACTTCATTCTTTTTGTGCCCTGCCAACAAGGCAGGGCGTACTCCACCTTCTCATCAAAAACCCTCGCTAAGGGCATACTGATACTAGTACTTTCAAGAATGTATCTAATGGATACATCGTCCGTCAACAGGGGACCTCCGCCTCGGAAGAGGCCATACATAGCACTTGATGTATGGGTAGGTCCATCAACATATCTTCAATGACCTCATATCCATTATCTACTAATTGAAACATATAAACAAGACTCGTGTGTCAGATCCCTGAGTCGCGCTTTAAACGGTTTTAGAGGATACCTAACATATTTATTATGCTCCTTCTTACGCAACTCCAGAATGCTATCGTATGACACGGGTTGGCTAGCCATCAATGTATGACGATTAAACTCGGAGATGCACTTCATGCATTCATTTCGGGTTTGCACTTCTTTTGGCTCAAACCTTTCCATGATTGTGGCGCCGACACGAGTCCACGTTAAGGATCAATTCCCTTTTCAGGTTGGAGCTTCTTATGTCACTAGTCTTTCACTCCAACAGTGACTCCTACAATGGTCACTCCAAAGGGCCTAAGCCAACCCCCCTTATTTGCTTATGATTTATAGAAAATCGGCTCACCCCTTTGCCATCACGTACCCACCCCTCTAGGAAGTGGTCTGTGGATACTCCTTCCCCTCGCCCAAGCGAATAACCCCCGATGAGGGCGGTCCCAAAGTGAGTCTCCCATGGCCCAAACGCAGTCCTAACTATACCACCAAGTCACGAGGATTAACGCACATCCACCACAGGTCTCAAACCGGTCTCCAAAAAAATTAACTTGCGCCTCAATGGCTGCGGGCCACTATCGCGCTCCAAAAAAATAAAATCTACGCGCCACCGTCCGCCGCTGACCAAACCAGCTTTTCAAAATGACAATGCGGGGTCCAATGAATGTCCGGCGGCACCTCCACTACACCACCTTGGCTTACGCAAATGATCGTTGTCACACGTATACTAACCAAGAATAAAATGGCAATGTCTTCGCATGCCTCACTACGGCCGGCCACCACGTTTCAACATAAGAAATAACATTTACGTCGTCAATCATACGACATCTCCCCAGTTGCATCATAAAAAAAAATGCTGCCATGCCATAATTTCAGCATCACCTTCACTTATGAAGGTCTTGATGCCATGACAATAATCCAACAACATAACCTCACAAAATGACCTTAACGTCGTGGTGGCAATTGAACAACATTCCACCTAAAAAGTTCGTCGTCGGCGCACTAGCGATTCAGCACCATAACCTCCTCACAAATAATGATCGCTGCCTCACCAAAATTTTGGCAGCATAATCCCTTTAAGAGGTAATGTCGACGTGCCAAGGCGGTGCAAGGATCAGGGAATGTCCTAGCAAAAAAAAAAAAAAAAAAAAAACTTTATTATGCAAAAAAATAAACCGAACAACTTTCGCCTCGGGGTCACATCAATTTTTTTAACTATAATAAAAATAAAAAATAAAGTTCAAAACTAGGCTACCAGCCTGGCCGCCCGGGGCCCAGGTGACCATCCCGTGCAAGGACGAGGGAAAGTCCCAGCAAAAAAAAAAAAAAAAAAAAAAAACAAACAAAAAAAAAAAAAAACTATGTTATCCAGGGTTGTCGGCGTTCGGAACGGCCGGAACGCCCGAACGTTCGGCACCCCCTCTCGACGCGTTCGATCGAACGGACCCACAAAAAAAAAAATAAAAAAAATCTAAAAATTTTGAAAAACATACATGTTATGCAGAAAAATAAACCAAAAAACATTTGCCACAACATTACATCCAAATTCTTTACCAAAATTAAAATAAAAATCAAATACTAAAAATAAAAAATAATAATAAAAATTAAAAGGAAAAAAAAATAAATGATATTATTGTGTGGGCGAGCACATTTTTGACACCATTATCCTTAGTGATTTTTCTGTTTTTTTATGTGACAAATACCATGAAAATTTATACACGTGTATCTTACATAATAAAGAATCTACAAATAAAGTTTGAAAAATATATATATATTTTTTTCATGCCCCGAAATAAAGGGAAAAAAAAAAGTGGAAAGAAAAAAAAACAAATTAGTAAGTGGGCAAGCAAGTTTTGACACCACCATCGGTGAGGATTTTTTATTTTTGTTTGGCTGAACAAAATGGCTTGAAAATTAAGAAGGAGATACCTTACATCACTAAGAACTCATAAAAATAAATTCAAAATACATATATATTAGGTGTAAAAATATGTTTTTGCGGGGTCTGAACCTCTTCAAGTTCTGGCCCCGTACGGGGACCCGAACGCCCGAACATTCGGGGATCAGCTAAGGGGTCTCCGTACATTTGGCATGGCAACCCTGATGTTATGCAGAAAAATAAATTGAACAACGTTTGCCTCGGGGTCACAACAAAATTTTTCACCATATTTAAAATAAAAAATTAAAAAAATATATATATATCTATATATTATGTATTTTTATTTATTTATTTGTTCGGTCAGCAAGTGACCTTGGACCACTTTAGTAGCCTAGGTAAAAATATATATATATTTTTTAATTATTTTTTATGTTTTTTTTGCGGTTAGACAAATGGCCCCTGACCATTCTGGTAGTTAGTATGATATCCACTTTATGAATTAGTGAAAAGTTCAGTTAAAATGACCTTTGGGTTTTGTTATAAATGACACGACAAATTGTCTAAGAATTGAGGTCTCCGTTAACCACCTCTTAAAAATTTGAGAGGAATCATATTACTCGATCATATTTATAAGTTTTTTATAATTTTTAAATATTTATTTTTATGCATAAGTATAGTCATAGTATGTGTCTGTAACATTATACAACATGCTGCGAACCGCGTGTCAACAAACTTATTAGCCACAATCAAATTTTAAAGGTTCAATGAATTGATAAAGTTTGAACTTTCAATATATTGGATCTATGTTACCAATTGTCCGATGGCAGGTCGTCCTGGACGGACAGTCAGGGAGTTCCCGAACGTCCGGGCCCGGACAATCTCATTTTTAACAATTAAAAGCACGAAAAAAAAAAAATTCGGGGTGTCTTTAATTTTTAATTTTATTTTAAATTTGGTAACGAATTTCGATATCATCCCAAGGCAAACGTTGTTCATTTCATGTTTCTGCATAACATAGTTGTTTTTTATAATTTTTTTCATATTGGTTTTATGATTTTTTATTTTTTTTTGGTTGTTCGGGCTAGGACAGTCCCCCCAGGGAGGATGTCCGACCGGTTGACCTCGGACGATCAGGGGGGTCCTGGACGTCCGATCAGGTAACCTAGCATTGGATCCCTTTCTGGACCTCAAATCAAATGATAGGAATAATCCTATGTTTTTTAAAGGTATCGGTCGGGCAACCGAATGGTTGTCGACCCTCCGTCAAAACTCGAACGACAGGTATTTGCAAAATTTTAACCCCCAATCCATATTTTTTTTAAGGGGTGGTCCAATGCAAAATTTTGCGTACCTTGCAGTGACACAAATGTGGCAATCCACTATACTACAGCCTTAGGATCACGAATAATAGTTATAGTCCCTTGTATTGCAAGTCATCATCGAGAAGCATAAAAAATAAGAATCTACAAATGTCTAGTAACCTCATGATTTATTGTTTGTCGGTTCTTCCTCTCCATACCCCCTTGTACTGGGTCACAAACGATGTCAGAGGTCAAGATATGAAAATCAATATTCCTTATCTTTTGTTATTTTTATTATTCACTTTTACCTTTGCTTTCTATTTTACGATTGTCGGTAATATTATGTGTGTGCTATATAACAACAATAATAAAAATATTGAGTGACATAACGAATTGAGAAACATAAAAAATAAGTATCTGCAAACGTCTAGTGCCCTCATGGTTTATTGTTTGTCGACTCTTCCTCCCCATGCTCCCTTGTACTGGGTCACAAACGATGTCAGAGGTGAAGATATAAAAATCAGTATTCCTTATCTTTTGTTATTTCTTATATCACTTTTACCTTTGCTTTCTATTTTACGATTGTCGGTAATATTATGTGTGTTAGGGTAACCGGCGTTCGGGACAGCCTGAACGCCCGAACGTATGGGATCCCTTGGGGATGCGTTCAGCCGTTCAGGCCGAACGCGGACCCCAAAAAAAAAAAAAAAAAAAAAAAAAAAAAAANAAAAAAAAAAAAAAGTCATCTAAAAAATATGAAAAACGATATGTTATGGAAAAAAACAAATTAAACAAGATTTGCCTGAGCATTACATCCGAATTCCTTACCAAATTTGAAATGAAAATAAAATACGAAAAACAAATACTAATAATAAAAATAAATAAAAATAAAAAGAGAACTAAATTTAGTGAGTGCGCGAGCATGTTTTCGACACCACCATCTTTGGTGATTTTTCATTTTGTCTTGGCATAGCTAAATGCCCTGAAAATTTACAGATGTGTACTTCACATAATACAAAACCCACTAAAAAAAGTTTCAAAAAATAATAAAATTGTTTAGACCCCGAACTAAAGTGAAAACAAAAAGTAAAAAGTGAAACAATACGTTGGAGAACACGTTTTGACACCGCCATCTTTGGCGATTTTTAATTCTCATTTGGCTTAGCCAAATGACTTGAAAATTTACAGGCACGTACCTCACGTCATAGAGAACGCAAAAAAAAAATTCAAAAAAACATAATTATTTGTAGGCCCTGAAACAATTTTTGGCGAGGGTCGAACGCGGTCGGGTTCGGACCCCGAACGCCCGTACGTACGCAGGTCTGGCCGGAAACCTTTGTACGTACGGGCTGGTGACCCTGATGTGTGTGCTATACAATAATAAAAACATTGAGGGATATAGCGAATTGTGGCTTGACCACCATACGACTATTTCTATTAACCACTTTTACCTTTGTTTTTTATTTTATGATTGTCGGTAGTGCGCAATCAAATTGTTACCCTCCATAGTAGGTAATGATGCGTGTGTGTTATATGAATAAAAAAAAAAAATTGAATGATATAGCGGATTGCGACTTGACCACCGTATGACGAAGTATCAAAATGTTCACCATATTTAACACTTTTATCATTGAGAATTCGCACATTGGATGTTATGAGATCGATGATTTATATCTCAACAGACGGAAACTTCCTCAATCATTTTATCAATGAGTTCAATTACAAACCTATCTTATCAACTTACTCATCAAATCTTAAAAAAAAAAAAAAAAATGAATACCTTCTTATCACCTCCATCTCTAAAAAACGTAAAAACATAAAATTACTGATCAACAGTGTTACCTGACTGAACGTTCGGGGGCCCCCAGGCTGGCCTCCGAACGTTCGGGTGTTCGGGGTCCCATTCGGGGGCCGAACACCTCCAGGTTCGGGCCCCTCCAAATTTTGTTTCGAAGCCTAAAAATAAGTTTTCTTTTCTGAATTGTTTTTTGTGAGTTCTCTATGATGTAACCTATACGCCTATAAATATTGAATCCATTCTGCTAAGCCAAAAAAACATTAAAAACCGTCAAAGATGGGGGTGTCAAAACATGCTCGCCCACTCACTATTTTGTTTTTTTTCACTTTTAACTTTTTGTTTTCACTTTATGATTGTGCTTATTTTCTGTATTTGATTTTTAATTCAAATTTGGTAAAGAGTTTGGATATAGTGACCAAGCAAATGTTGTTTAGTTTATTTTTCTCCACATCATAATTAATTTTTGGAATTTTTTTTAAACGTTTTTTTTTTTTTTTTTTTCCGCGTTCGGCCCGAACAGCCGAACGCCTTCCGAAGGGGTCCCGTACGTTCGGGCATTCGGGTTCGGGCGTTCGTCCCGTCCCGAACACCGGCAACCCTGCTGATCAATGTAATTTGACTTGCATTTTGAATTAGTAAGTTTATTGAAAGACTTTGAATTTTTTTTTTTTTTTTTTACTACGTTTAAGTATTAGTCTTAAACTCATCGTTTATATATTTATAATTTTTTTGAAAGGTATTTTTTTACCATTGAGTCATTCAAAATTAATTATCATAAAATATTTTTATCTTTGAGTTATTGTATGAAATAATTGTACTATTATTGTTCCTGACAGGGTCACCAGCCCGCACGTACGGAGGTCCCCGGGCAGACCTCCGTACGTACGGGCGTTCGGGGTCCTGTACGGGGTCCGAACCGGACTGCGTTCGGCCCCCGCAAAAAACAATTGCGGGGCCTAAAAATAATTATTTTTCTCTGAATGTTTTTTAATGGGTTCTCTAGTATGTGAGGTACATGCCTGTAAATTTTCAAGTCATTTGGCTAAGCCAAACAAGAATTAAAAATCGCCAAAGATGGCGGTGTCAAAACGTGCTTGCCCACGTAATTTTTCACTTTCTAGTTTTTGTTTTCACTTTAGTTCGGGGTCTAAAGAATTTTATTATTTTTTGAAACTTTTTTAGTGGGTTTTGTATCATGTGAAGTACACATTTCTAATTTTCAGGGCATTTAGCTATGCCAAAAAAAAATAAAAAATCGCCAAAGATGGCGGTGTCGAAAACATGCTCGCGCACTTACTACATTTAATTTTCTTTTTTTTTTTATTTATTTTTATTATTAGTAGTTGTTTTCTGTATTTTATTTTTATTTCAAATTTGGTAAGGAATTCGGATGTAATGCTCAGGCAAATCTTGTTTAGTTTATTTTTCTCCACAACATATCGTTTTTTCAGATTTTTTTGATGACTTTTGTTTTTGTTTTTTTTTGGGGTCCGCGTTCGGCCCGAACAACCGAACGCATTCCCAAGGGGTCCCATACGTTCGGGCGTTCGGCCCGTCCCGAACGCGGGTTACCCTGGTCCCTGATTCATTTTGGTTTCTTAAAATCATAATAAATATTTGTTTTTTTTTTGTTAATTTATCCTTAAATATATCATTTATATAACATTTAGGAAGTGATGATGCATATTGCTAATTTTGTTGTGTGCTTGTGACTTTTTTATTTGTTTTGGAGTATAATCCACATTCTTCCTTATCATTAAGGGCTCTGAGCTTGTTATACAAAAATATATGTATCATTAATTATACATTCATATGGTTAAAGATATATTTTAATTTTAATAGATTTGCATAGTTTATTTTTAGTTGATTTGCAACCTAGTATACGAAAGTAATTACTGGTGATATTTTGTAATGTACTTGAAACGACGATAACAACAAAACTTTATCAATTTTGATCCTCGATCTCAAACTGTTTGTGCTAGTAAGATATACGAACATAATTACTTAAGCAACTAATGATAGTTTGTAACGCACTTGCAGCAATATAATTTGTTTTTAATCCTTGGTCAGGGATCATTTATGCAAGTAAAATAATTAAGAATTTAAAATGAAAACTAAGGCATATAAATAAGTTCAATTACGCAGCCCCCGTCCAACTGAAAGAAAGTTGAGACTATTAACCAGATTTGGTTTATGCTAGAAAGCAGGTCGAGCGTCCCAAATTAAAAAAAAAAAAACTTCTCTGATTCAAGCAATCCTCCAAAATGTAAACTTAACGTGCATAATAAAAAATTCAATGCACCCAATCTACTATCCACCTTACAATAAATGAATGTCAACAAGTTTATATACGGAGCTCTACCCACAAACACTGCTCTAGTCTACTTACATTTCAAACAGAACTTTTTAATATTTTAGGCTTATTCCGGTTACTGTTAATTGTGGGTCCACACTTCGTGACTGCTTATGAGCAACAAGTCGATCATGTGTGTACAGTTAAGAGCGCGTAATTGGGCTCGAGTAGATAAAGTAGAGTGACTCATCTTAATTGGTACTAGTAAGGATATCATCTCAGCTACAGAGAGATGAAAAATTTACCGTCCTCCGAAACTGTTGCAAAATACTTATTTTTTGCCAAGGTTTTACTGTCCGTGTTTTTTTTTTTTTTTGCGGGAGGGACAAGACTCCAATCTATTCGTGGGAAGCAGCACGTGTTGGGAACCAGGCCCAGCGTCCTATTTGGAAATTTACATCGAATTTTTGAAAGTGTGAGATACCGGGACCATCACCCGGCTTTAACTGGGAAAACTTAGAGAGAATTTTGAGCTACTTAGAAAATTACTACGACAAACTACAGAAAAAAAGTCTGCCTACAACAAAACATGCCACCATAGAGGTCCTACAAATGCTCAAAACCCTATGGATCCCTAACAACCCTTCTAAAGCTATCCAACACTGTCTTACTCCCTGCCGAGCTCTTTCAGGGCTCACACCCCCACCCCGCTGGGTTCAGGGCAACACGACTTGCCCCAACTCCGACCAGCGTCGTCCCAACAACAACCCTTGGTTGTCCCTTAGAATGCCCACCCCAAAGCATCCCCAAATCTCCCTACCAGGCCTCACACTCCTCAATCAGCAGGTAACAGGGCAACACCCCAGCACCGGCTAGCATCGTTTTGGCATGGAACAACCGCAGATCACTGAGTATATCAGCAATGGAGTCGTCTAAGATGAGTTGCTAGAAGTCCCCAGAATCTTAAATCATTCTTAAGACCCCCATTGACAACCAAAACCAACAAACCATGGATAAAGGAAAAACTCAGAAACATTCAATGCGAGTACTAAAAACTCTACCAAGTCAGTAGAATATGTGTGTCAAAAAGCCTCCCAACCACAAATCAGATAGGTGAAACCTATTCAATCCACCTACAACCACCACCAGCATGGCAGTTTTCATCACGAACCGAAGTTTTTCCAGGCCACTTGCTCCCATCAGGTTAGGTTACAGAGTTGCACCACCTTGCTCCAACACCAACCAGCATTGCTCTAGTTACGAACCCCGATGACCACAGAGACTGCCCCCGCAAACAACCCCCCAACTCTCTTTACCGGGCCTCACGCCCCCACTAAGCTAGGTCACAGAATTGCGCCACTTGGCTCCAACTCCAGCTAGCGTTGCTCCAGCATCGGTCTTCGAGGGCCATCGAATTTTCAGCCACCCTTTGCAGGATCATAGATGACTTGCCAGGTAACACTTATTCCTACAACCTCCTCGAGAGGCAAACCAAACGGAAAGAAATACTAAACTGAATGTTAGAATTCTTCGAGAGAGATCACCCCTCCTTTCCCCTACCCCTCCCCTCTCAGCCCTACACTGTCTCCGCCGAGGTGAGTCACCCACTCTCCCTCGGCCCCCATATAAAACCAACCCTTTACCTCTCTTTCCCCAGAAGCACGCAGTTCCCACCTAAAGCATGCCCCCCCGCCCCTTGCCCATTTCTGCCTCCGCTGGGACTGACGTTGACCCTCACACCAGACCTGACCCCAGAATTGGGCAAGCCCCTACTCCACCTCTACCCTCTTTAAGACATTCACCCCCCACCTTGTAATGCCCTGCAAGGTAAAGCTCCCCCGACCCTCTTTTTACCTTTCAGCCCTCCGAGAACGATCCAATCCAGCCGACCACGGTTATTGATGACACACTTACCAAAATGTCGATCGCAATTTGCAAAAGCAAGGCCTCTTCAAAAATATGTAGCTGCCTCCATATACATGTATCATCAATTTAAGAGAAGGAAAAAACTAATTATCAAAGAGGGTGTTCAAAATTTATAGCTATAATAGTAGGATTTCGAAGTTTTCGGGTTCCAAGATTAGAAAATCATGATAGAACTTTACTTGGGACTTTATAAATTATAGTCGAAATTCAAGTTTACGAAATTATAGAACAGATCCCTACGAATTGTGCTGACGATTCAGAATGGATAATATATGTTTGTAAGAATACTTTACTTGAGACTTTTAAAAATTATAGTCGAATTTCAAGGGTATGTGTGTATGTGTTTACATGTAGATGAGAATTTGGTTGATCATAAAATAAAGGATAAAATTGTGAGTTTATTTTTTCAAATTTGAGAACCTGAATTTATAACTCTGTAACCACTATGTTATAACAAGAATGTAAGAAATTAAAAAATACAAAATTAAGATCAGCGAATCAAATTGAAAAGGCAGCCGACGCAAAGAGCACCACACATGTTCACACAAAATTATCCTACTCCATCGCCGCTGTGATTATTACGTCGCTACCTGCTTCCGTATCTTTAACCAGTGAACCAGTCCAACAAATTTTTCTTATTCTTATTATTTTTTATATAGACTTCTATGTCATTCCCATGCACACAAAAAACGATTTATAAACGTATGATTTTGAAGGTAATTCGAATACAATGTTTTTTTTTTTTTAAGGTAGTAAATGAAGTTGGTATTAAGATTTAGCCTGAGAAGACAACATGACATTGTTTCCAATTTTGAACTTCCAAATACTTTTTTTTTTTTTTTTTTTTTTAACAACTAGTACCTCTGAGCCTGTTTTTGTCGAGCCTAAATTTCAATGCACTCCGAGTTTTGTTAAACTTGAGTCCCATTCTATTTTCTTTATGTTACTCTCACAGGAAAAAAAAAAAATTGCAGCCGTGAAACTTCAAAAGCAAGAAAACTGGAGCAAGAAAACAAAGTCGATGCCGTGATTATAGTTGTATACATTATTGGAAGTGGTAGTGTGAGTGTGCCCTCAGTGAGGATATCTCAGCCCGTGGCTAGATTGTCAGATTCTAGAAACACAAAACAAAGAAAAAAAAACGAAAATACGGATTTGATCATGAAAATGAATGGATACATTCCTCCAAATGTCAGTGTGATCAGGGTTCAATTATATGAGGAAACACAACTTGAGCATATCACGGATGACCACTAACAGATTCAAAAACACAAAACAAGAAAAAGAAAACAGAAACACGGATTCGGTCGTGAAAATGGTTGGATACATTCTTCTAAGTGTGAGTGTAATCAGGGTTTCAATCCTTTAACGGAACACAACTTGAGCAGATTACGGATTTCGCCCTGCCTCGATTGAAGAGGACTCATAACAAACGCACGAGAAAAACAAAAACAAAAACAAAAAACTTTCAGAATGTGACTTTGTTTGCTGTAAGTTGCATTTTGTAGAGGAAGACTGTGAGCACGACCTCCTATACTACCCCGCCTGACATTATTGAAGTACAAAAAAATATTTTTTCCCCCCTTTTCATTTCACACGTGGGCAAAAGAAAACTAAGATTTATGGGACTTACCGACCCTGGGTCCCACCCCCGGAAACAGGCTAAGACTCATAACTTCCCAACACAACCAGAGGTACTAGAAAAGAAAAACGAAAAAAAAAACAATAACTTTCATATATCATCGTTGAACTAACCTACCTCAGGTAATTTAAAATTATTTTATTTTGTTCATCTGATCGCAGTTGCATTTGAACTCGGGTTTGTATTACAACAATTCATTAGGTGTACCAACTGAGCTAGGCAGTTTTGAGCTTTCAAATGCATATTTGTTTTCTTGGATCTGTTATGGGGAGCACCGCTGTCGCGCACGGCGGTCCTTCACCCGGACGCAGAGTAGTTTTTGGTGTTAAACCTCACGGTCGTGTCACGCAGGAGTTTCCTTTTGTCACCTTTAACGAAATACCAACTCCAACCGTGCGCCCGTGCTATACCTCTCACGACTCCCTACGACAGGTTAGGGATCCGGCGAGGTACAACATACCACCACCTGCGGGAGCTGTCACCATCCCTTAGGTGGGCGTATCCCTGCTGAGCTACTGACCCACATATGAAGACCTTTACATGCAATCGCAGAGGTAGGCCAACCGAGGACATTTTCTCCATCGCCGTAGCATAGGGATACGCACGGTAGAAAGTCTTAAGACTGACCCGTATGTCGAGCCCCGAGGTGCTAACTCTCTGGACCGACTGTCTTAATCAGGTCGACTTCTCGGACAGTCTTCCACGCTTAGCTAACCATGACTCTATGTTTCCTTTGTTGACCTTATGAAAATGTCAGAGTCAAGCCCATAGTAATCTTTCATTCTTCCCAAAAGAAGTCCCAGACAAATGACTTCCTAGATACCGACCAACCTACTATCTCACTCACAGATATGTATATAAGTATGTGTATAATATCAGGGGAGTTGAATGAGCAGTGAACCTCACTTTCACAKTTGTTGTGTCCTGYTGTCYGAGTATCCCAGGTGATCCCAAASTCAGAAGAYAAATCAATGCTCCACACCTGTGCAGATGCACGAACCACATACAAGCATACAGATGCAGACACAGAATGCGCTACACCCGTCAACCTTTAATCTATTCATAGCATGCCACTCACGCCCCAAACCCTTGAAAACAACATTCCTTCCTAACCCTGATTCCATTTACCCCAGCCCCACACATCTTTGAAGACTCCTGAGTGTGATTTGGACAATTTAAGCATAGATACAAGGGAAGATTTATCTATTCCCTTCTTAGGTCTTGTCTTAGGTGTGGGTGTCAAGTCATGATGGAAGTTGAGTCGGAGCTCTACCGACCTGTTATCAAATGATAACAAAATTGTTGTTCCTTACGGATTTCTTCCGTAGTCTTCTCCAAGAGGTGAAACCTGTAGATACAACACAGTCCAAGAGAAACTTAACATCTCTCTTCCTAACTGAGATCTAGAAAGTTCCTTTTAGACTCTTTGTCTTCTGTCTGACTCCTATCCTTTACTAATCGTTTGGGCTGTTGCCCTTCTGCTTTAGGTAGTGAAYAATAGTTCACTTCCCTTTTATTGTCGCAGTAACCCTTCACATCCCTTTCACTATCTCGTTCCTATCCCTTCGGGATTATTCTGTCTGAGTTCCCTTCCTTCCCCCAACACACATGAACACATCATCAATCAAACTTGTGGAAAAAATCTCATGGAAAGGAATCAAATGAATGGATAGTCTCTCTCTGAGGCAAGATCTCACTTATCCCTTTTCAGTAGAATCAGAGATAGTTAGGACTGAAAAATGCAGATTGTGGAGAAAGTTAGCGGTGGTATGACAGACCATTCATGATATATGATATATCCACTTGTTACTGGAGCTTTGTTTGACAAAGGCAACTTAGTGGGCCTTGGCCCCTGTGTGCCAAGCACATTTAGCGGTAGGCTTATCCTATGGCTAGTCACTGATAAGGCAGGTGTCCTTGAAACCTCGCTACTTCTTATATTGGATTAGTCACTGATAAGACAAGATTCCCCTGCTACTCTTATCACTTACTAACCCTCAATAAGGCGGGCGCCCAAGGAGCCTTATTACTCTTATCACTGACTAAGCCCTATGATGTTTATTGATAAGGCAGGTGTCCTTGAAACCTCACAACTCTTATATCGGACTAGTCATTGATAAGACAGGATTCCCCTGCTACTCTTATCACTGGCTAGCCCTCAATAAGGCAGGTGTCCAAGGGTCCTTGCTTACTCTTACCATTAAAAAGAATGTTAGGTTTGATCAATGATAAGGCAGGTGTCCTTGAAACCTCACAACTCTTATATCAGAGTAGTCACTGATAAGACAGGATTCCCCTGCTACTCTTATCAGTGACTAACCCTCGATAAGGCGGGTGTCCAAGAGTCCTTGCTTACTCTTACCGCTGAAAAGAATGTTAAGTTGGTTAATGATAAGGCAAGTGTCTTTGAAACCTCACAACTCTTATATCAGACTAGTCACTGATAAGGCAGGATTTCCCTGCTTTCTCTTATAAGTGGCTAGCCCTCAATAAGGCGGGTGTCCAAGGATCCTTGCACTTACCACTGACCAAGCGCAAGACTCATTTGGAGTTAAAGCAGGCTTTCCCTGCTATTCTTACCCCCACACAAGTCTTATCTATGGCTCAAGTCATCACTTTCGATGGCATTCCAGCCCAGAATCTTTGTTAGTTTGGAGACTTATTGCTGGATCAGATGTATAATGAGCAGATGATCGGTGTGATCTATGACAGTTGATTATAGATAGCTAAAAAACAAAGGTATCCATCTTTGTTTAGATGGGGTATAGAGAAAATGATCGTGAGAGGTTTGATAGCTTGTATTCATACCTCCAATCAATGCCCACAGCCGGATTGCTGTATCTTGAAGCAATCAGTTTCACACTCAGCCACCTTTTTTTCTACCCGCAATCCAAGACCTGAAGAGTCATTGATTTCGAATCCCTAACTCTTATGATCATCGTTACGATGATTGCCTGTATGAGACAGCACCTGGGTCGAAGTAACGTACCTCGTCGTTCCCTGCCTCCATGGTTCCGCCTGAACTCCGGCAGAGCTCCCACAATCGCCCTGTTACATGAATCAAAACATGGAATGGGAATCCTTTGTGTATGAATCCTGATCTCAGTAAGCCATTGGAACATACTATTTTCACTTATGTTATTTGAAAGTGGTTGTGTGCTTATGTAGGGTTTAGGCATAAGAAAGCGAAGGAGGATGAAGGATTTAAGCGCCGTCATACTTGCTGGCGCCCCTCCTTCGCTCTATTGCCTCGCACCCCTGTCCGATTCTGATTCCCTATACTGCAGCGAGACGAGCAAACGCCCTCGGCTGAACTACCTCTGCGATTGCACATGAAAGTTTTCGCACGTGGATCAGTAGCTCGGTAGGGATACGCCCCTAAGGGTGGTGAAAGCCCCTTAGGGATGCAAGCTTATGCCCCGCGGGAACCTGTCCTGTCGTAGGGGACCGTGGGATGTATAACTGGCGCACCCGGCTAGAGCGGCGAAGGAGCGAAGCAACCACGTCCGTCTCAGCGGTTCACGGAACAGTATGCGTCGTTCCCGAGTTGTCTCTTAATGATGTGTTATTAGGTAAACTCCTGCGTGACATGGCCGGGAGGACCGTCGTTTTCACGCGAGGGTCGATGCGCGCGACAGGTGGCGCCGTTGCTGGGGATAACGGCAGACTACCGTTGTCCCTAGCGGAACAACACTTAGGTGATTGATAGAGTAAAAAGTTATTTTCTTTTCTTGTTTGACCTCAGAGAAAGTTAGTAATTTGATCCCAAAATTATAAGATATTATTGACTGATTTTTGTTAATATATTGTTGTTTTCCTTCACAAGATGGCCGGTAACAACGACAATCAGGACGAGAGGAGAAATGACATTCGGAAGCTTGCCAGGATTATTCAGCAGTCCCAGAAGGATCAAAACCCGAAGGTTGACGTTCCATTGTTTGATGGAAATAACGCCTCGGGATGGGCAGAAAAGTTCGAGCAATTGGGAAGTTGCTGCGAATGGTCGAATGAAAAGATGTTGCGAATGGTGAAGAGATACTGCAAGATCCAGTACAAGGAAGAGGTCGAGGAGTTGGTACAAGATTCGCTGGCCAAAAGGAAGCTGCTAGACAAGTACCTGTTGAGCGATCAACTGTTGGACTTGACAGATTTGAGGAGGGTTAGTCGGAAAAACTTTGGTACAACAAAGCAGTTCCTTACTGAATTCGAGCGGGTGGCAAGGTTAGTTCCTGACCTTCCAAACAAAGATCGTTGCCTCATCTTCCTGGATAATTTCACGGAAGTGGAACAACTAAAATTGGTAAAAGGAATGAAAGAGCGATATGATTGGCCAAAAATTCGAGAGAATTTATTGGCCCGGAACTTTGATCACATCCTCTACCGATTGTTGAAACAGCAGAAGGAGAATCGAAAGAGGATACAGTTGGGAACAGATAAGGACAGAGAAGTCTATAAAACCTTATCTGGCATGAAGGAAATGATGACGAGCATGAAAGAAGAGCGGTTGAAGCTTCAAGTAATGATGGCTAAGGCGAAAACTGAGAAGAGAAAAGGAAAGGAGCCTGTCACTGAAAAGAATAGCAGTGAGAGTGAAAGCGAGGAGGAAAGGGAACCTCCTCGTAAATTGACCAAGGCTGAGCGGAAAGCCTTGAACCAGATACGAGGAGGGCAAGGCACTTCTCGTAAAAAAAGAGAAAGCAGCAGGAACGGAGAAAATGGAAGCGGGGAGCGACAGGTTGATCAAGAACAACAAAATCAAGGTCAACAGACTCAACCACAGGGTGGTCGAGGCCGTGGTAGGAGCCGTGGAAACGAAGGCGGACGTGGGAACTGACAGGAATACGTCTGCAAATACTGTGATATGAAGGAACATGTTATTCATTTCTGCCAAATTCTCGCCAAGGACGAGAAGGACCATTTCGTCTTCACAACCATTCGAGGGAAGTCTTTGATTACGAGGGAAACCTCATCGATCAGGATATTGAAGGAGGAATGAGAAAAGAGGTTTTTCGACGGATGGGTTGTCCTCTTCCGGCCACGTTCCGCCTAGCTTCTCCTGAAGAAGCAAGTTTTTTTGAGTTAGAAGAAACAATGGCTTCTCTGGAGATTGGTGGGTGTGACGAAAAAGAGTTGAAGGAAAGGAAAGAAGACATCGCTCATCGGGCGCGAGAAGTAACTAGGAAACTGGGCAAATGTCGAGATTCCATTATTCAATTATTTGTTGACATGGATAGAGTCTGGCCGAACCTTCCTAATGTGTTCTTTTTTGGTGGATGGGGGAACGAAGATCAGGATGGGTCTGCACCTGCGGCCGCTTCAGCGCAGGAAGCAATGCCAATGACACGGCCAATGACGATGTCTAGACCTGTACTCAAGCGAGGGATGCCAACCGTCATGGTGCAGACGAGAAAAGGAAGGAAGACCTCACAATCGCAGCCTGCGCCAGGAAAAAGTTCAACGGAACCTCAGGAAAAAGAACCTATTCAGATAGAAGAAGAGGATGATGATGAGGAAGATGAAAGATTGCGAGCAGAGGATGAACTACTAGCAAAGCAAAGAGCTATGGAAAGGGCATCGGAAGCAGGGAAGACCCAGGTCGAGGAAGAAGAACCTCGCAAAAAGAAGAATGTGTACTCAATTCCTGTTGAACAAGGGATTGATTTTGAACAGCTGGTGGATCGTATTCTGGAAAGTCAGCGTGATCTGGTTACCTTGAAGGAGATTCTTGCAGTATCGCCAAAGCTTCGCGAGGAATTCAAGCAACGCATGACTCGGAAGAAGGTCATGACAGTTAAGCTGAGTGAGATTATCCCTCCAGAAGTTAACTGGGTACCTCCTGGCACAAAGATGGACTGACGATGCGTGGCCACAGGCCTCATAAAGGTTTAAATCGGTCGTGGAGAGTTCTCGACTCTCATAGATGATGGGGCCGAAATGAACATCATGGGGGAGAGGCATGCGATTGAAGCTGGAATTCAGATCAATCACAATGACTTTGGATATTTGATTGGAGTCAGCGGGGCAACACCATTTTGCGGGACGGCTAGTGGCGTGATGGTCACAGTTGGAAAAGTAAAAGCGAGATCGTACTTTTATATATCGCCAAAGGTTGAGCACAAAGTGCTTTTGGGAAGATTTTTTCAATGTCGCACAGAGAGCATAATCTTCAACAAGCATGACGGCACCATGTTTGTAGCTTTATGCGATCCGGTTTGCGGCTATTATGAAGTGGTAAAGTGCGCAAATACGGGACCGACAAATTCAAGGAACCGGTTAAATCCCGAATCATATATCTTTTTAGAATCTGAGAAGTTGAGGAGGGAGAAAGAGGCGATCGATGAAGAAAAGGATCCTCATGAATTTTCGTTCACATTGCCTAGTATCTCGCAGGCAGTCGATTTTGCAGCAAGTCATCCTACAATTGATCCGAGCTTGGTACAGGCCCTCATGGAGGCTATGGTTGACAAGGAAGGTGCAGGAACCATGCATCTTGTTTATCGGCCAAATGAATCTCGTATGGAGGAATCACTGCCATCAGCCAGGCAAGAGTCTTTTTTAGGGGACGGAAGCTCGGCGTTGGCTCCAAGAGGAAGTATAAGAAAGTAGGGGAGAAAGCGCGACCAGTGCCAGTTCTGATCACTCAGGAGAAGGAAGAACGCGAGTGGATCAGAACATTGAAGGAGAAAGGTGAGAGGGGACCGTGTCGGTTGACAGAAGACAGGATCAAAGAGATGATCATTGGAGAGGATGACCTCCTCACCAAGGAGGAAACCCAATTCTTTATCGACGTTATGAGAAAAAATCATTTGGCTTATGCTTTTGATGATGATGAGCGTGGAAGGTTGGACGTCAATATGATTCCAATGATCCGGATGCATACGGTCCATGATATCCGAATCCAGACGATCACCGGAAGGTGGTGGATTATCTTGATGGCAGGATTCGGACCAAAGTGGCAGACTATTCGTATGGGCCGTATGCATCCCCTTGGTTCTGCTTCATCAAGTCGAACGGTGTTTTACGATGGGTTCAGGACCTGCAGAAATTGAATTCTGTAACAGTCCGAGATGCAGGTGGACTTTCGAACGCCGACCAACTTTCGGAATCTTGTGCAGGCCGGCCCATCATCACCTTAATTGATTTGTATTCAGGGTATGATCAGTTCTCGCTGTACACAGCGGATCGACCTATGACGGCTATGCACACGCCTCGGGGACTGCTTCATATGTGCGCTGCTCCACCGGGTTGGACGAATATCGTTGCAATTGTGCAGAGATATATGATGAGAGCCATGCAGCCGCTTTGTCCAGACGTGACTTCTCCATATATTGATGATTTGGCTATCCCAGGACCCCGAGTTAAAGACGAGACTGAAGTGTTACCCGGCGTTCGAAAATTTGTGTGGGAACACATCAGCAATGTGGAGAAGGTTCTGAGAAAACTGAAGGAATACAACCTCACTGCTAGTGGGGTTAAATCAAGGCATGGTATGAGGAAGGCGGTAATACTTGGTTTCCTTTGTGATGAGAAGGGTTGTCGGCCAGATATGAAGAAAACGAATAAGATCTTGGAATGGCCGACTCCCTTCAGATCTATTACCGGCATTCGGAGTTTCCTCGGGACATGCGGATTTTGGCGTATTTTTATCTGCAGATTCGCAGCAAGGGTGGAACACTTGCGGAAGTTAGTATGCAAGAACCATGTCTGGGAGTGGGGACCGAAACAGCAGACAACCGTTGAGGATATTAAAGCTGAGTTTCGAGAAGGCGGCCTGATTCTGGGAGTTCCTTGCTTTGATGATGTTGAAGGCCGTCCTTTCATCATCGAGACCGATGCAGGTCCTACCGCTTTGGGAGGAGTTATGGTCCAAAAGGATAGGGAAGGACGAGAACGGCCATTGAGGTTCGAGAGCAGAACTCTGAATATTACTGAGCGAAACTACTCCCAGTTCAAGAAGGAAACTCTCGCTGTGCTTCACTCTCTGCGCATTTTCAGGAATTATGTATTTGGTATACGGTTCATTCTGCGAGTTGATCCTACGACTCTGGCTCAATCACTGAAGAATTATTCTCCTTTTGATCCAACCATTGCTCGATGGCTGACATATATTTGGATGTTCAATTTTGAAATTGAGCGCATCTCAGGCACTCAGAATCGAGCAGATGGATTGAGTCGTGTTGATTGGGACTCGTCGACGGATCAGGCTGAGAATTCAGTTTCTGTGGATGAATTCCTCGAAGGAGAAGAGTCACGGTTGAGTATTAACTCATACAATTATTTGGCGGATGCAACAACTCGGCATGGGAAAACCATCTGGAATGCTCCTTGTTTCCATCATGTGCGATCAGAGTTTGTGATTGGGGAGCTGTTCATCGAGGAAGACCCATGGGGTGAAAGAACATCTGAGCAAATGATGAACTTGGCTTTATCTGATGAAGTCGAGTTCATCAAAGAGCCGCTGACAATTGAATATGGGCATGAGCAGGATGATAAGACTTTCAGGGTCACTGTAGAGATGTCATTCATTGTGAATTCTCTAGTTCACGAAGACCGTATGAAATTGATGAATGAGGAAACAGAAGGCAGTGAGATCAGAGAGGCTTTCAGGGAAGGAGAATATGATGGGGAGTACGGATTGATGGGAATGTGGTTGAATTGTGAGTTAAGGGATGATGAGGTGGATCCAGCTATTCGCCAGAAAAGCTAGGATTTTGTTGTAAGATATGGTCATCTTTTCAAGAAATCCAACGATGATATTCCGAGGAGAGTGGTATGTGGGGTTACGCGACAACTTGATGTGATTGCAGCTTTGCATGATGGGATCGCAGGCGGACATAGATCGGCGCGGGTCACTTTAAAAAAAAATCAACATCTTTATTTTTGGGAAGGAATGAACAAGATGGTGAATGAATTTTGTAACTTTTGTCTCTCATGCCAAAAACGATCTAATCTGCGTTTTGTTGAACCTTTTAATCCACGCTATGTAGCTGAGCCGGGAGCAGTAGTACACCTGGATCTATTGGTCATGCCACGTGGAATAAATAAGTACAAATATATCTTCAATGCAAGGGATAATCTGACTGGGTTCGTTGATGGCTACGCCATTCGCGAGCGTACTGGGCATGTTTTAGCAGAATGCGTTGAGGAATATTATCTTCGGTACCCATTTGTCCGAGAAATTGTCATGGATCGAGGTGGTGAGTTTCGAGCTGGGGAAGTGCAGGCGCTTCTTAAGAAACTTTGAGTAAGTTTTAACTATACTACAAGGGCACATCCCCAGGCTAATGCGCCAGTTGAACGTGGACATGCCACTCTAACAAATTTGTTGGCTAAATGGTGCGGAGACGATCCTTCAAGATGACTCATATATCTGAGAACGACATTTTTTATTGAGAATGTCACCATAAAGCGGACAACTGGATACGCTCCGGTCATATTGTGGTTTGGGCGGCATGCAACTTTTCCGATCAAAAGTTTTTTGACCACTTGGAGAAAGCAGGATGTGGAAACAAAGCTTTCAACGGAGGAGTTGTTGGAATTGAGGGCAAGACAAGTGATGATCACTGAGGAAAGGATTGAGGAGGCCGCTGCCTCTACTGCAGAGAGTAGACAGGCCGACAAGGAAAGATGGGATAAAAGGCCTCGCGTTCGTAAGGAACCATTGGAAGTCGGGGATGTTGTGCTTCTTTATGACTCGTCTTTGGAAAAACAATGGTCTCGAAATTTGGACAACCGATGGTTAGGGCCTTATCGTATTATCAAAAAATCTGAGCATGGGGCTTATGAGATCGAAGAGATGGATGGGGCTCGAGGTAGAAATTGGGTGTCGGGATCGCATTTGAGAAAGTCTATTCCAATGACTTAATAAAAAAGGGTTTTTATTAGTATAATTTTCTCTTTCTTTTTCAAGACTTGCTTTTCCTCTTTTATTTCTTTTGGGACCACTAAATGCTGACTGGTTCTGAGGACATACAAGGAAATTGTAACTTTGGACTCTTGGGATTTGATTTTATTCTAGGACCTATGGTTCCATGTTTTTTTTTAATAATTAATGAATTTTACGACACCTGTTCGTGGAATTATGTTGTGATTTTTTGATCGAAAATTTGTTGATTCCTAAATTTGAATGATTTCTTGTTTCGATGAAATGTGATGCAATGCAAATTTATTAATATTTTTGGACTGGAATGTTATGAAACTCTCTGTGAAAATGTATGTTGTTATTTGATGAATATTCTCGTTGTAAAATTTCTAGGAAAATGATATGTAATTTGCATTATATGGCTTGTGACATAACTATGAGTTATTCACAAAACATGTAATACAATTATTTATCATAGCCCAGGACTTTCGTAATGTTTTTAGTTATCATGTTATGATGAGTCCTGATGCAGTGAGCTTTGTAGGTGATAGTGAGGCCTACGCCGGAACTTAGTTCCTGGTCCATAGTGGGATGCTGTCACTTTTTCTTTTTTTAAGAAAGGTGGCTACACTATCATTGAAAGGGAGGATGGTATTATTGTGATTGTCGGAATCTTGCTTGTGAGGGTGACGACTGTCACTTGTCATGAGGAAAAAAGTGGTCACCTTGGCCTTGTGATGAATGGGGTCGCCTCGCCTCTATGACCGGGTCTGACCAGCCTAGGTCATAGAGAAAGGGTGGTTCAACCTTGCAGGTAGGGGACTGGCAAGCACATGATACTGGAATCGGAGGGAAGGTGGTGAGGCTCGAGTCTAAAGCGGGGCTTGACGTCGAGATGTTATCCCTTGAGGATTACACCACTCCTCGACGCATATCACAATGCATACACGAATATCATGTATGGTAACTCGTAATTGGAGTGGGATACAAAACCTGGACAAGGACTTTTGATAAATGGTTTCTCTCATAAATGGTTGGTCCAGAATCTGTCTGGGCCGCTCAGGAGGTTATTTATTTTGAAATATCCGTCAGGAGGTTAAACCTGATTGTTTTTAAAATAAATGTAAATATTAGCTGACTGAGGTTTAGAAGGTTAGCCGGAGGCTATTTCTGGTACCATTCTTAGAGACTAAAATAATGTTTAGAGTTGCCACCAGTGGGATGATGCTGGGATCATTTAGACAAAGTTCCTTGAAATATTTAGTGATTCCGGAACTTGAACCGGTATAAATCCAGGTTTTTGTGAAAAACTTGCCAGAGGATACATGTGGTACCATTCCAATCAAGGATGATTGAAATTTAGATTACCAAGGCAATGACTCGGATTTATGTGATAAGCTTCAACTTACTTTTGATTGAGAAAGATTTTGTTAAAAAGAGTTCTAAAAGAATCCAGAGAGCCCTATATTGTTGATTAATATAAGGTGAACGACGGGGACGTTGTTCAATGGGGTTTGGGATTGCTGTCGGGGTAAAAACCCTGACAAGGGTATTTGCCGGTGTTTTTGAACGTCGGACGTTGTCCGACTCTTGCGTTGAATTGAAAGATTTGATGAGACTGACGTAACGTTTATTCAGACCAGCGCTATGACTGAGAGACCTAAACCTTTTTAGAACCTGACGTCGTCAACGCAAGACGACATCGATGTCCGCGCGGGATAGCGGGAGTCAGCACTATCATCCGTGGGTTTGCAGTCATGGAAATGCTAAAATTAAACCTATTCTATCTATAATGATGTCGCACGGCTGATAAGCCGAGCGATTCAGGGCTTAAGTGGGTTAAAAAGAGGGTTGCGCGGGGTATAGGGCCGCGACGCAGGCAGCGGGTTTTGACATCGAGCCTTGGGACCAATAGGCCATACCAAGACTTACCCGGTTCGATGGCCGACCCAGCCGCGGCCATACGACTAACCGGCATGGATAGGCCACGGGCAGGTAAGCCGGCAGGCCACAGGCAGGGCAGCCCTGCTAAGCCACAGTCGGGGCAGGCCTGTTAGGCCATTTATGGGCGGAGCCTGCAAGGCTGCAGGCTGAGAGAATACCTGGGCCAGAAGAGCTGCTCCTGTTCAGCGTGGAACAGGAGCTAGCCCAGTAGGTTAACGTAATAGATTCTCACCATGCTGATATAGGGATTGAATCTCACTCGTGGTACTGCCGGGCTAGCTCCTTTTGGAGCTGCCCGTTTCTTTTAGAGGCGCGGTCTACCTCGACCGCCCGATCTGGAAGATCGCGCGGTCCAGATCGGCCGCGCGCAGATCAGCAAGGCACCTGCACAAAGAGGACACACATAAATCAAAATAATAAAAATAAAAATAAAAATAAATAAATAAACAAATCAAAGACAGCGCCACTTGGCGCGAGAAGATGTGCCTGAAGGCACATGGTAGTAACCGTCGGCTTATGCCAATGGTTTTTTGTTATTACTGTAAAARAAAAAAAAAAAAAAAAAAAAAAAACTAAAAACCGAACGAACTACGACTCGACAGATGGCACAGGGAGATTTGGCCAGGGACTTCCAGTCCCCAGAGAAGACAGGCGCCCGTTGAAAACGGGCAGCCGTTTTCTTTGAAGTTTTCTTTTTGTTTTTCTTTTCTTTAGTTAATTAGATTTTTTTTTCTTTTTCTTCTTTCTTTAGATTTTCTTGTTAGATTTTGTTAGATTTTTTTTTTCTTTTGTTCTTTACGAATGCCCGTTCGTTTCGAACGAACGGGTGACCAGAGTGTTTCGTCGGAGTCTCACCGACTCATCAGGAAGCTGAGCCTCGACAGTCTGTTCACTTGATGGACAGAAAAGGGTGAATCAGCTGCAATAAAGCGGCTAAGTACAGAGAGAGAGAGAGAGAGAGAGAGAGAGAGAGAGAGAGAGAGAGAGAAAGAGAGAGAGAGAGGAGGGGACTGCCTACCTACCTACCAACCTACCTGAGGTTGGCTCCTCGACGAGGAAGCCAACTACAGGATGAGCAAAATCGAATGAATCTACCGGTGGAACGTGCAAATATACACCCCACTTGAGTGTCTTTCCCCTTCCCTCATTCGATTCAGGGTCTGCGCCCGTTCGTTCGGAGAAAATGGGCAGCAGACGCCACTTCAGGTAAGTTTTTTTTGTGTAGTTTCTTTTTAGTTTTTACCTTTTCCCATTTTGTGGCCATTGAACATCAGGATATAGGGGGGGGAACGGGAAAAGGGGCAGAAACGAGGCAAACTGCCTCATGAAAAACTGTAAAAAAAA
>BFEA01000147.1:1075967-1088585 GCA_003427395.1 Chara braunii | reverse complement strand
ACTTGGTCCACGGCCCCCTTAGGGTAGGACCCCACAGGACGGCGGTAAACGGTTTGGGAAGTTGGGAGGCAACTTCCGAGACCCCACATACGGATATTGCCGCCGCGGAAGTCGTCGGCCGACCGTTTCCACTTGGTCTGTGGCCCCCTTATTCCTATGTGGCCCTGAATTCCCGTTTTCCAAAAGTCGGTCCGTTTACCTACCTCCCGGGTGCGTACTCCGGCACATGCGGACGGAAGTCGCAGCCCTTCCATTACAACCAATGGCAAGGGACCTGGAATAGCCTTCCAGGTCCCGACCTTTCCCAAAATGGAAAACTGCCCCAGAATTTCCTTTTTGGGTGATCGCCTCCGAAGCAAGAGCAACAGTTCGCGGTGGCGGTGGGGTCCCCTCTGTTTCATCATCTCCGTTGGCGGTGGGCAGTCGGCTGCAAGTCGAAGACTTCCGAAACCGTTTGCCGCCCTCTTGTGGGGTCCTACCCTAACACTCTTCGAACGACCATTCCGAGGAAACATCTTTTCCGAAGGAATTCCTGTGGGGCACCCCACCTCTGTTTCATCATCTCCGTTGGCGGTGGGCAGTTGGCTGGAAGTCCAAGACTTCCGAACCGTTTGCCGCCGTCCTGTGGGGTCCTACCCTAACACTTCGAACGACCATTCCGAGGAAACGTCTTTTCCGAAGGAATTCCTGTGGGGTCCGGGTCTCAATTTCATTCGCCTTCGCCATACCGCTGTGGCCTGGACGTACTTCGGCCAGAGGCCAGCTAAGCGAACTTCTGTCATCCGTTCGATCGTTTGGTTGTCCATCTAACGGCTGTGTGCCCAGGCAAGAAGCGTCGCCGAGCTGGACTCGTAACAGGCCCACCCATTCCACTTCGAGCCTTGCACTTCGAGCCGCGGCTGTCCCATCTGGCGTGGCCGGGACGGTGTCTGATGAGGCCTGGCTTGCATGCTAAGCGGCACTGCTCCGCGGCCCGCGTCGCCACGGGCCATGTCTTCCCGCCTGCTTCTTCCTGTCTGCTTCGCCGCGCACCTACCAGTAGTTCCGCTCAGCATGCCCGGGTTGAGGTCCCACCAGCAAAGAGTAATTGGGTAAATATCCTGAATCTGGACGTGTTTTAACCAGAGATGCAGAAGATCAGTCTGATCTCGATTTTCTGCACTTTTCCACAAACAAATCCAGATTCGGTCGCTCAATCCAATCCTCTTTGCTAGTGGGACCTCGCCCCCGGTTGGTGCTCCCTCGCTATCACCTCCGTCGAGGACTGCCGGAAACCACCGGCAGGAGAGGACCCTTCGATTCGCATTCGCACTGAGATGACAGAATGTGGCGCGGATTGCGATCAGATTCTCCTCGCCGTCGGGAAGCTCTAATTACGTGCGGGAGAGGACTCGGCACACCGCCTTCGAGTAAGCGCGGGGCCGACAAAAGAACAGGGTTGAAAATTCATTCAGTCTGCTCAATTGACCTTTTGTCGGTCGGCGAAAAAATGCGCGCGCGTTTGTTTAGCTGTTCGTATTAGCGATTGTGTGGTCCGGCTTGGTGGGAGTCACACTTTTGTCGACGGGGCCCGCCCGCCCTTCCTCCGAGCTGGTTCTACGTTACTTGGCCTGTGTTGCCCTGGTTGCCGTGTTTGACCGAATTCGATTGGGATCGATCGGTAGCAGTCTCAAGCTTGCGAGTGACCGATGCGGAACGATTGGGGTCATGAATTTAGCTTTACCGAACGGTCGACGAACAGCTGACCGATCTATCGGGTATTGATTACCCTATCAAGAAGCGGATCAATCGAGCAGTCTGTCAGTCAGCTGATTAATTAATTCTACTATCGACATCCCCTCGAATGCCGAGTGTTCGCGAAGACTAAGTCAGCTGATTCGAGCAGAAGCTGCAATCAACGACCTTGGGACGCGATTTCGTCTGGAGAGGGGCTTAAAGGAAACCCGAAGAGATACGTGGGCGCCGAACGAGGGAGCGCAGATACCAGAGCGTTCATTCATACATACATACAGAAGTACGAGAGAGAGAGAGAGAGAGAGAGAGAGAGAGAGAGAGAGAGAGAGAGAGAGAGAGAGAGAGAGTTGAAATAAGCGAAAGTAAGAGGGGGGAAGGGGGGGAGATAAACAGCTGCCAATAAAGCTTGCTGTAATCACAGGCAAGGCGGCATGTTTAGTCGTTTAAGTGGGTCGTTTGGAGCGGGATCGCATCAACCACCTCCACCTCCATCGCCTTCCCGCCGCGGGGAATATCTCCAGCCCGGGGGAGGAGCCCCTTACGGGGTTCCTCCTCCACGCGGATTACAACCCAGTTACGGGTCGCCGAGAGGCAGTGGGGGTTACTCCAATCCGTCTGGAGCAAGACCAGCCCATGCAGGAGCAGCGCCGGGATACGGACCGGGGCCAGCAGCAGCAGCGGGCTATCAATATGCAGCGTATGGTGGTAGGTACTCCAGCAGTGGTGGTGAGTACGGCGGATCGACCCAGTATGGTGGTCGAGGGAGTTATGCCAACGGTGCTTATCCGCAAGGAATCGATCCCGAGTACGTGTCGTGGTTCCGTGCCGCAGATCAAGATCAGAGTGGACGGGTGGATGCTAGGGAGCTGCAAGCCGTTCTCAGCCACTCTCCTTACGAGCCGTTTAACATGAGGACCATCGAACTCATGATGGAGCTGTTTGATAGACGACGAGTAGGTACTATAGGTATGTTCCGCTTTCCTTTTGGTTTTTAACCTGTGCCCTTCCCGACTTCTGACCCCGGTTATTTACTCCCTGCCCTCCTCCTGCTTACCCTGTCAATCTTCTACTCCCCATCTCCTACCCTATCGAGGTCTATTCTCATGTCCTGTCTGCTGACCTGTGTGCGTGGGACGGCTCTTCTTTGCCATTTTTTTTGGATGCACGTGTTTAGAGAGAAAATACGCATCGGGGTATATCGCGTGTCGCTATCGAGGTTGCCATGGGGGAATGGGAATCGTTCCGAAGAGGCATTCGGGCAACCCAGTCAGTCGTTTGGTGGTGTTTGGATGGGTGGGGAGAGAATATCGGTAAGAGGCCCAGGACTGAAGGCTCCGGCCATGACGAAGGGAAGATTACCATAGGTAGGTGGAGAGAGAGAGGGAGAGAGAGAGAGAGAGAGAGAGTATCGCCATCGTGAATAGGTGATACTATAATAGTGTCTTTGAAACAGAGGGTGACAAAGACAAAGGCCTTGGGGGGGGCAGAGAGAGAGAGAGAGAGAGAGAGAGAGAGAGAAGCTCCATCTACACGGAGAGAGTATTGCCCGCAGGTGGAGGGAGATGAAGGGATGGGTAGATATCTACATAGGTATGTGGATAGGTACGAAGATAGAGGTAAATACATTGAGGTTTGCTCCCATGATCGACGTGCTCCCTGTGAGTGCGAAAGCTCTCGCACAAGGGTTTTGTTTATTCGTTTTGTTACATATGGACCCTGTAGTGATGCCGATAACGCATCAGTTATGCAGTCATGATGAACGCTTTGATGTTAATCGTATTGACGACGTTGCGA
This sequence comes from Chara braunii, assembly GCA_003427395.1. NCBI lineage: Eukaryota > Viridiplantae > Streptophyta > Charophyceae > Charales > Characeae > Chara > Chara braunii. Next base: position 1,085,057 of record BFEA01000147.1, on the reverse strand, counting down.
ATACGCAAATGTGATCTTGCGGACGAGGATATGCCACTGCTGCTGCTGCTGCTGATGATGATGATGATTATGATGATGATGATGACGATGATGTGCGGACATTGAATAGGCGTATTCATGCGGTCATCTGCCTGTCCTATTCCATGACATCATTTAAACGTGATCACGGATATGATGATACTGACTGAGGTAATTACAAATAACACAGTAATTGCTACTACAGTACACGCCGGTAATTATTAGGTGAGGAGACCGCATGGTCTTTTTGGAGTCGTACTTGTTGGTCATGGACAAGTTCGGAATGCATTCGCTCTGATATTGAAGGTGGTCGTCCGCCATGAACATTGGAGGCGGGGAGGTCCTCTTCCTCCTGTTTCTTCTCCTCGTCTCTTCTTCCTCCTCCTCCCTTCTCTTCCTCCTCGTCCTCCCCTTCCTCCTTTTCCTCCTGTTCCTCCTTTTCCTCCTCTTCCCCGTTCTCCTTTTCCTCTTCTTCCTCTTCTTCCTCTTCCTCCTCTTCCTCCTCTTCCTTCTTCTGCCCCTTTTCCTCCTCTTCCCCGTTTTCCTTTTCCTCTTCTTCCTCTTCCTTCTCCTCCTCTTTCTCCTCTCGCCCCTTCTCCTTTCCCTCCTCTTCTTCTTCCTCCTCTTCCTCCTCTTCCGGGTTGTCATCACCATCATTTCCGCGATGATTGTGTCTAATTGTTCTGCAGGTCTATTTAGACTGTGAAAATTTGAATCCGTTTTCTTGATAGCCTACTTTACTTCGCTGTTTCCTTTTTTTGTTTTACGTGCGGCTTTTAATTGCTTGTAATTATGACTTCTTGCATGCTGTGCCCTCTTCTCTGACTTGTGTCCTGACCTGGAGCATGGTGTGTTTCTTGAGCTCCCGTGATACCTAATTATAACCCCCTCGTCACACACGAACGAGAAGTTAACAGTTCTGATATTGCGCACAGTAAATGATGCTCAGCGGAGAATTACCTTTCACTTCGACGACGAAGTACTTTTTGCTCACTATGGGGACGAAGGATAGAGATGCATTCTTTGAGCCTCTCGCTGTAGGGGCGTTAAGTAAAAGATCACTGTCCGTTTCGTCTCACACTTTCCCGCCCTTTTTGACATTTTCCCGCCCTTTTTCACACTTTCCTACCCTTTTTGACATTTTCCCGCCCTTTTTTACACTTTCCCGCCTTTTTAGTTACTCGCTTTCCTTGCTGGAAAGATGGACTGGAAACGATTACAGCTGTATGAAGTTGGGATGTGTTCTCTGTCGTTTTTGGGCAAACGAAATAAGTAATGTTTGTTTTTTTCAACGAGTGCTTTCAGTTAAACCGGGAAAATTTCGCAGTTTCGCATTCATGATGGAGACATGAATGCGGAAGAGCGAGTGCGGACGGGCTTGTGCATACGTGCTTGTGCCTGCTACCATCAGTCGACCTACATAGCAAAACGATAGCGTCTTTCCGCCTCCCGCTTGATTGCCCCTCCGTCATTGCCCCACCGTCATGCCCATCAGGGCAGTCCTACCATCTTTCTCCGAAACGCCGCCACGCACACTCATCATGACTGTACAGGACCGGAAAAGTAGCTTGTATACAATCATGACTGTACAGGACTGGAAAAATAGCATGTATACAATCATGCGGACGAGAGTTCGTCCGCAGGATTGTATACGAGCTATTTTTCCGGTCCTGTACAGTCATGATGAGTGTGCGTGGCGGCGTTTTGGGGAAAGATGGTAGGACTGCCCTGATGAGCATGACGGTGGGGCAATCTGGTGGGAGGCGGAAAGCGCTTTCGTTTTGCTATATAGGTCAAATGACTATACCGGGCAACGTTCGCCCTCCACCCAGACGTGGAGGGTGAATGCAAAAGCCCGACAGACAGATTATGCATCTGGTCGTGCCTGTTGGTTGGATGATTAGGGATGACCTTAGGCCTCGTCTCGTCTTGGGGGGGAGAGAGAGAGAGAGAGAGAGTGGAAGGGAATGGTGCTTTGACGTGAGAAGGAGAAGGGAGGAATGAATGGAGGTTGGTTGGGTGGGTGGGATCAAAAAGGAGAAGGAAGAGGGAGGAGGTGGGTGAAGGAGAAAGTGGAGAAAGAATAGGGTGGGAAGAGAGGGGAGGGGAGGGACGCGAAGGAGGGGAAAGGAAGAGGGAGGAGGTGGGCGGAAGAGAAAGTGGGAAAAGAAAATCGGGTAGGAAGACAGGGGAGGGAAAGGGAGGTTAGGGAATTGGGGAGTAAAGGTGCGCGAGGAAAGTGAAAAGAAAAGTTGGACGCGGAGGGAAAGGAGGAGAGAGGGAGGGCATGGGTGCAGGGGCGGTTAGCTGCAGGAAGCGGTGGGTAGACGATTGATGCCCCGTGAACGGTGAGAGAGAAAGGGCAAGGGAAAGGAGTATGGACCTCGGGACTTGGTGAGGAGGAGCAACGACGTGGTACAAAAAACTAGCAACCTTCTTCACTCGAATAGAACGCCCGGTCGTTATCACTGTATCTGGACCACAAAAACTTGGCCCTAATCCAGCTATAATGACCGGGCGTTCTATTCGGGTGAAGACGGTAGCGTCAGGAAAGGGAGAGTAGGTGAGTGATGGCAGCAGAGGGAAAGAGGGGAGGAAAAGGAATATGGGAATGGGTGAAAAAGTCAGACTTAGGGCTTTAGGGAGGAAGAGAGCGGCGAAAAGGTAGGGTGCGCATTGGGGAACGGAAAAATGCTAGGATCCCACAATCCTTAGGGCCAGATCCCACTAGCCCCTATTGTTCATTTCTGACCGTTGATCTTCGTAATCGAGGGTGAAAAATGAATAATCCAGGGTAGTGGGATCTGACCCTTAGTAGGGGTACTTTCGGTAAAAAAAAGAAACCCCACACGTTTCCGCGGTGAGCGGGCAGAGAAAATAATTCGGCTGTTTCTTCTCTGGGCCTCCTCCGTGGCAGCACGGGAGAGAGTCGTGGCTGGTTTCGTGAACGAATTTCCAAAAGCTCCCTCCCCCTACCCCCTCCCCCTGAAAGTAGGTGCTTGTGCAAAATTGGGTTTTCTCTTTTTTCTGTTGTCGGTTCGTGGTCATTGGCCGTTGGATGTCCGTAGATGACGTTGGGACGGAGTGCATGTCGGCAAAATTTGTGGACAAGTGCCTTCCCCGTTGGGCCCATGGGATCCAAATTCGTTCTTACGAACCGGTTGGCGCAGACACGACTTTCAGGGTACTTTTTCGACTTTCTTAAAAACGCTCTGTGGGATCCAAGCCTAAAGTACTTATAGAGGAGGGGTAAGTGTGCAATTACGCCTTGACACTCGGCCCTCACTTCTTCGTGGAAGTCTTTTTGGCATCAGGGAAGGAAGTTTCACAAACGATAACAAAGAGAGCATCGCAAGAAAAAAGAAGCGCAGGAAATGCAAAGAAAAGTATGGAAACGAATACATATCAACAAAAGGGCAGAGAAAGGCATAAACAAGGAGGGAAAAATGCGAAGAAAAGAAATACGAATGAGAATTTGTACAGGTAAGGTAGAGAAATAAAACGAAAATGGGAGTAGCATAGAAAATAATGTGTGTCTATATCTACCAACTGGCTTAGCTCAGTTGGTACACCCTTAAAACTGTTGAAGTACAGACCTGAGTTCCAATTCCACTCGAAGCAGACGAAGCAGATGAATAAAGTACTGCCAATTTGAATTACCTAGGGCCGATCGGTTCAGCTGATGATATCTCAAGGCCGTTGGCCTTTCAAAAAAAAAGAGGAGGAAAGGAGAGAAATTAAAAAACAAGAAGGAAAGGAAAGGAAGAATAACAGGAAAAAAAGAAAAAGAAAAGAAAAGAAAAGAATATATCTAGATAGGGTGAAGAAATAAGATAAATGGAAGCAGTAGCAACAAAAAAAAACAAAAAACAAGAAAGTAGCACTAGGAACGAGAAAAGCGGGCACCCGAGCAGCTTACGTGAGCCCATCCTAGTAACTTTGGAAACTGGTTAGGAAAACCCAATAGGTAAGGTGAGGTAAGGTAAGGTTAACAGTAAGGTCAGGTAAGGTAAGGTTAACAGTAAGGTCAGGTAAGGTNAGGTAAGGTAAGGTTAACAGTAAGGTCAGGTAAGGTAAGGTTAACAGTAAGGTCAGGTAAGGTCAGGTTAACAGTAAGGTCAGGTTAACAATAAGGTCAGGTTAACAGTAAGGTAAGGTAAGGTAAGGTTAACAGTAAGGTAAGGTAAGGTAAGGTAAGGTAAGGTAAGGTTGACAATAAGGTAAGGTAAGGTAAGGTTGACAATAAGGTAAGGTTAAGGTTAGGTTGACAGTAAGGTAAGGTAAGGTTAGGTTTACAGTAAGGTAAGGTGAGGTAAGGTTAACAGTAAGGTAAGGTTAACAGTAAGGTAAGGTAAGGTAAATGTTGACAGTAGGTAAGGTAAGGTTAACAGTAAGGTAAGGGAAGGTAAGGTTAACAGTAAGGTAAGAAAAGGTAAGGTTAACAGTAAGGTAAGAAAAGGTAAGGTTAACAGTAAGGTAAGCTAAGGTGAACAAATCACAATGAATATGGGGTAATCAACCAACGGTTATGATGCGTACTGCGCGAACCAATCGCATGAGGATGGATGAAGGTGAGGTAAGGTAACGTAAGATGGACAGTAAGGTAAGGTTAACAGTAAGGTAAGGTAAAGTTAACAGTAAGGTAAGGTAAAGTTAACAGTAAGGTAAGGTACAGTTAACAGTAAGGTAAGGTACGGTTAACAGTAAGGAAAGGTTGACAGTATCCAATGTTTTGGACTAAAAGAAACCAAAGAAGCCTTAGGAGATCAGGTCTGAAGCCCTCGCAATCAACCAAAGAAAAGGGATACAAGAAGCGATGAGGAAGATTAAAAAATGCCAGCTGGATGAAAGGGGGTAGCAGCTGGTAAAGACCCACCAATTAAATGTAGTGAGGACGTGAGCGGATTATGCGGTTTACATGTTTGGCTTGCTTCCAAATTCTACAATCCGCATTTCGCTGTACCTCCAGACAAACGGCAATGACGGATATACAGTAGAAGCAGGTAATGTGGCTACCGTCTTCCCCGAACACAACGCACCCTCATCTTGGCTGTACCGGACCGGAAATATAGCTTGCATACGTTCAATTTCAGGGTGCGTTATGTTCGGGGGAAGACGGTAGTTACAGCTGGAGCTGAAGCTGGAGCTGGAGGTGGATACTAGAAGCCTCCCACTGGGTGAGATAAGAGGAGAAAAAAGTAATATGACTAGGTACAGGGGACCGTAATTGGGAGGAGCGTACGTGAGAGTATCTTTTGTAAATCTTACTGACTTGCCGGTGGAATAGGAACTGTACTGATGCTCCCCAGAATGGAAAAGGAGCCAGAACCATAAGGTTCTGTTTTTTTTTTTTGTTTTTTTTTTTTTTCCAGTGATTACGTACATGCCTTTTATTGTAGCATAGCGAGCAAGTGGAAGCAGGTTTTTGTAATCTATGGCGCTTGTGTCCGAATCAAGCATTGGAAGAAGCTTGCGGATTTTTCTCCATTGACTGACAGGACTACTTCATTGTAATTAGTCCTTCGACCTAGCAATTTCGCACGTAACGAAACTCTTTTCGACGAATGGGTGAATTATCGATTTCGCCGGATGAATGATCAATTTCGACAAAGACCAATGTTTTTTTTTTCGTGAGTTCTCACTTAAATGAATCCATGGTAACAAACGGTTTGCTTTTTCAATTTCGCCCAAAAAAAAGAGTCGTGTCACAAATAAAATAATAAACTTCGCTGTACAACTCTCACTTCGCTTAACTTTTGAAACGATTTCCATCAGTAGCGCACTCCTCTACTGATCGAAGAAAAAGTGGCAAAAAATAGAAGCCGCCCACTACCTCTCCCTCCCTTATTCCCAACACCTGTACGGCACTTCGCGGATCAGGGAGTGTAGTGCAGTAGGAGATGAGGCTATAGCAGAAGCGTGTCAGCGATGGGTCGCACAGTTCTTCAGCAGGGAGGCGATTGCACTATTTCAGCAGGTCAGCAGGGGATTCGGCACAAGTCAGCAGGCGATTCTTCTATGCCGCAAGCTCAGCAGGTGATGGCGTAGCGTTGGTTGGTGGGTTGAAGGCTGAGTACTGGGGGTTGAAGAATCGTGGTTGTTTGTGATCCATGAGCGTCAAGTCTTCGGAAGTAGCAGAGACTACTGGGCTTACAATTCCTGTAGACGATTGCACTACGTCAGCAGGTCAGCAGGCGATTCGGCTATGGCGCAAGCTCAGCAGGTGATGGCCTGATTGCTTACGGACCATCCGGTTTAGTGTTGGTTGGTGGGTTGAAGGCTGGGGTTGAAGAATCGTTGGTTGTTCACGATTGCGATCCATGAGCGCCAAGTCTCCGGAGGTAGCAGAGACTACTGCAGAAGTAGCAGGGAGTACTCCGCTTACGATTCCTGTTTTGGGCATCTTTCACAATCAATCAGGGAACTCCAGTTCTTTTGTACGCTGCTGTTGCAGCCTGTGTACTAGGTTGCCTTTACTGTGCTACGTGATCTCTTCTCAGTTTACTTACCTCACATGCACAACAAGCATGTGGACTTGGTTGCCCCGTGGTTCCACGGTAAAAGTTGTAAGACAAGCGAACATGACACCCCGATGACCGCCAACATGACGGGGTTTTGCTCTTTGAGCTCGTGCGAAGTAGACTTCAGAGTCTGCGGAGTTGAGAGGGCACGTTCACAAACATGAAAATTGCACCCTGCCAATTTCAAAAATCGTTCTTGCTTAAACCCCCAGTACCTCGCCTATACATGGGCTGCAGGCCCCTCTCTGTGACTTATGGAGGCCCGAAACCCGATCGTGGTTGCCAATGAAACTCATAAATGGTGGCCCGGCCTCGAAAGTTGTGGCCGCTAATGAGCCGCATCTCTGAAGAACAGCTTGAGACATGAGGCTAAGTTGTTGATGAAGCTACTGCACCTTTCAATGTGGCCTGCCGCTTTCACTACCGGTCCAGGCTCGAAGCCAAGTGCCCTTACTGTGTATATTGGTAGCAGCACTACTTAGGTTCGTGTGAACTGGTGGTGTGAGCCAAATTTAGACAAGCGGCTTAGAGGAACAGCGCAAACATGTGGTTGGAGTACTGCCCGCACTTTTGCAAATCTATTTTTTGGATCCGCCAACTTGCTGGGTGAAAGGAGTACTTGGATGCAGCCTGAAGGAATCGCTGGGTCAAAGGAGTACTAGTATGCAGCCTGAGGGAATGGCTGGGTCAAAGGAGTACTACCGTCTTCCCCCGAACATAACGCGCCCTGATAATGAATGTATGCAATCCATCTTTCCGGTCCGGTGCAAGCCATAATGAGGGTGCGTTGTGTTCGGGGGAAGACGGTAGTATGCAGCCTGAAGGAATGGCTTGGTAAAAAACCGGTACATCAACAGCAATGCGAAGTAGGACTAACCTGACTGGGTGCAATTGTGGAAGATTATGAAAAGATAAGAGAAAGTTGGATTTCATGGCAATGCCAACTAGGACCAACCTGCTGAATGTATTTTTTTTGGGAAGATTATGAGACAATTCAAAAAGTTCAGTCGTCCTGATGGATGCAGTTTCGGAAATTTATGAAAGGGTTCATTAAGTATAGCTGTGGCATGCACAAATCCCACACGGGCCCCGCAGGGCCCGTTGGTAGGGTTAGAGGTTAGCGGGCCAGTTTAGAGGCCAGGGCCCAGTGTCGTTTTGGCCCGTGCTTAGGGCGTGTAGGATTAGTGGGCCGGGTTAGGCCTGTTACGGTCCAGTCCAGGACTGGCCCCATTATGTGCGGTTAGGCCGTTGCAAGTCTGACACCAAGCCCTTTTTGGTTTGGGTGCCAGATTCGTGTCCTCCATATCTCCCTCCCCTCTTCGTCTCTTCTCCCGCCTTTTCATCCGTGGATGGTCCGGACTCAGCGCCGCTTCTATGACTGCCGCACCAAGTCCACTCACACATAGTGATGATGAGTGCTGTCAGGTCCTGTCATTGTCCCTGCTGCATCAGATCTTGGTATTTCAGTCTTCCGCTGTGCTATTTTCGTATTGTCTCCGAGAGGTCCATTCCTGGTTCTGATCGATGCCGATTAGGCATGCGACTTGGTGGTTCAGAATGTTAAGGTTTTTACAAGTCACTCGTTCAAAACGGTTAGGTCTTTCAAGGAGTATTTCGTTATTATTTGTGGGGTGCTGCGTGAACGAATAGCAGACCAGGTGCAAAATCTTTGCATCTTTACAGCGACGCTAATTGCTAGGAACTACGACCAACATGAAGTTGTTAGTAGAAAGCTGCCAGTGGTTCAGGCAGAGGCTAGTTTTTTTTGTGTGCATTCCTTCTTTCTCTCCTCTTTTTTGTCTATATTATTCCTCCTCCTGCTCTCTCAACTTTTACCGGACGTATATTTATGAACCACTGTATTGTATTCCACGTCCTTGCAGCGACCTGGATGCTCGGCGTCGTCGTCCTCGAGCGCCCCTTCTTGTCCTGGGTACGTCGGTTTTTGCCTACAAATCTGGTCATATCTGGCCTACTAACTCCTCCTTGGCAATCCTCCTTGGCAATCCTGTTGTTCAAGGCTCAGGACCTGGATGCTCGGCGTACTAACTCTGCAGCGACCTGTATTCCACGTCCTTGCAGCGACCTGGATGCTTGGCGTCGTCGTCCTCGAGCGCCCCTTCTTGTCCTGGGTACGTATATTTGAGCCTCGCATGGACCTTGCTTGAAAGCGGACCAACTTCAAACCCGGTCTGCTTTGAAAGGCTGTTCATTTGAGGGCCAATTACGAGTCTGGAGTGTGATGACCAATTGGCAAGAGGCAAGAGCTACAAGGGCGGCAGCGTGTGCCTTGCAGAAGTGAAGGGAATCATTCTCTCAAAAGTGCTAGCATGGGCAAGCCTGAGCTTGATGGAAAGTGCTGGAAACATCGTCATGTGGGAACTATTTCCATTTGAACCACCAGTACGCTCCCAACCATTTTTTCAAAGATGCGGCTTGCCTGCTGTTACAACTTTTGGGGGTCAGCTGTCGGATCAAAATGGCTCGTGGCGCCAGCCAAAACGAGGGCTGCGCCAGTTTTTTTTTTTTTTTTTTTTGGGGGGGGGGGGGG
>BFEA01000147.1:1047354-1067108 GCA_003427395.1 Chara braunii | reverse complement strand
CTTCGGCCGGCTCGGCGGGGAGGTGCTAAGGAGGGGGGGGGTGTGGTAGCTTTTTCCGCATGTACTGTCAGACTGGTGCGAGCTCCCGAAGTTCCAGGGAGCTCTGACGCTGTTTTCTACTCTTTCTTGGTGACGATGATAATGTTCTTCGAATCGTTGAAGATTCGTTGCTGTTTACTATTCTGTTTGTGACTGTGTATGACCTTGCTGTTTGTGACTATTGCTGTTTACTATTCTGCTTTCCACTAACACTTAGAAAGACAGAAGACGCTAAGAGCTAAAACAGTGATGCACCTGCTTGTAAACTAAACAACTTTTGCGTCTGGGTCGCATTGAAATTGTTTACCAAATTTTGCAAATTGCTAAAACATGTGGGTGATTTTTCAGAGAATAAACCCGGGCCAGGCTGGACGGGCAAGGGATTCTCCTCGATATGCACGCCATCGAGACTCCAGGGGCAATGATGAGTGCTCTGTCCAAAAATAGCACGGCACAGCAGCTGAGAAAGATCAGGGTTGTTGAAGATGATGACACTGACACGGCTCACACTGCCTCACAGTCTTGCTGGACTTGACCCTCAACGAACCCTACCAGCGAGAGTTGTTTGACAGACCTAGACCTCTGATCCTTTGAGTCATCTGGAAAAGGCGCCCTCAGGAAAACGATAGATAGGCAGCACCAGGCGACTGAACATGTCCGGGCGGATCTCCTCCTCCTGCTGGAGGCGGAATATTGGGCGGAGTGGACCAGAGTGCAAGCAGAGATGCGTAGTAACAGGAGCTATACGATCTTTTCCTTGCGAGGGTTCGAGGGCGGGCAGGATAGCTACCATAGCTCGAGGAAGGCTCAGCTTCGGATGGCACGACTTTCAGGAGCCCTATGGGAACGGGCGGATCCCGCTCGAGACTCCAGCCAAAACCAGCTGTAGACGTCGGGAGACAGCCTGGTGTCCTCCCTTGGGCAACAATCAATAGGAGGCCCCCCAGCCTCCCCCCCAGTGGGACTAGAACACAGGCTCAGTGGGAGAGGTATACAAGCTAGACATTACAAGCCAGTAGTAGAGGTCGAGGAGAAAAGACAGCCGGCAAGGAAACAGGGGCCGAGCAGCGGTACATCCTGGGGGAAAGAAATCACTGCCGCTGATTCGGGATCTCCTGGCCAGAATGGGGAGTTGTATTGTCGTGCATTGCTAATTTAAGGGACGCTGGACTTGGTTTGAGCTTTGAAGCTAGAATGGAACGAAAAAAAGAGAGAAAAAATGGGGTACCCCAAAAAGAAAGAAAAAAGGGGGTACCCCAAAGGAAGCCAAAGTAAAGATATTGAAGAAAGTGATATAACGAATCTATTCTGCTCTACAAAAAGAAAAAGCAAAAAAAAAAAAACTTCAAAAAAGTTACGTTATTTTGATTTTGATTTTTTTTTCCCGCCTGGCCAGACAAGTACTCCCGAGCCACTCTGGTAGCCTAGTTTTCCACTTTATTTTTTGACTGTTTGTCCAATGCAGTCACCTGTTTTTCAAGGTGTGCTTTCACTAATGCAGTTGCAGCAGTGATGATGTGATTGCTAGCGCATCTTCTCCTGTTGGACTCTGCTGTCATGGAACTGGAGCATGAACAATCGTCAGTGGTGAACTGACTTAATAGGAAAAGGGAAGGGGCCCTTCGTCTCACATGCGTTGGCAATTTGTGGAATCACTGTCTTTTTCTTGCAGGGTTTGACCGACAGGTTCAAGGAGAAGGATGTGAGCCTAACTGGGAGCTGTACATTGTCTTACGAGTCGTTCATGTTGATGGTCCTGCCATTCGTATCCGGGTGAGAGGTTACTCTGTGATTGCACGCATGCCCCAAAGGTCCTCTATGCGTTCTCCTGATATGTATCATCAATTGTACAAGAGAGAGTGGGCCCTTTCATCGCAGGACTGAACAGTAAATGGAATAGGAAAGGGTGTGGAGGGGGTAGCCCTGTGGATCAGTGTGCCCCTGCTGGGTGAATGCGAATTAGAGGATGTAAATATGTTGGAACTTTTGCTGGCACTCGCGTATTGTCTCAGTCTGCAGTGAAAGAAGGTGGTTATGAATCGGCGGGGGGGGGGGGGGGAGTAGCCTGATGGGGGATGTTGCCTATTGTTCTGGTTATGGGTCGTCATCATTGAAGGAGAAAAAAGGACACGGTTCGACCAGGCAAGAAGTCAAGTAAGGTGCTGTAATCTTGTCGGCATTGTTTGCTATGCTCCTGTCAAGCTTTCAACCATAAACTCAGCCCAATCAAGCCAGCCTAGCGGGGTCTATAGTACTAGGTATACCTGGATTTCGTGTCCTGTAGGGTATATCGATGCTCGTTCATGAGGTCGGTTGCTCGGAGGACTTGGACTATGTGTCCCTGTGGGAGTTTGATTTGTGGTGGAGGATGCCTTGACGTACTGAGAGAGATGCTCAGAGACTCGGTATCCGTTGGGTCTTCGTCAGGATTAGAATGATTCTGAAAATATTAGCATGGTGCCTGATTGTTGGGGATCATCCACCCAAATTGCGAAGCGGTTGGAGTTTGGCACCCTGTCGGCGGGATGAGTGGCTGAGGCTTCCAGGGCAGTCCTTGGGAGTTGGGGACGGTGGGTAGAGAACATTTCTGGAAGCGTAGGAGGTGCTTCATAGCTGGTGTGGGGACAATAGCAAGTCTGTTGTGTTCACGTGAGAGGTCGGTTTTCGATGTAATCGTGCAGATCTATAGTGGCTTGCCCCTCTGTCCTCCTCCTTTTGCCTGCCTACAGGCACATTTGCTGTTGTCTTTTCCTCAATTTAGAGAGCGCTGCGTGGCTTTCTCTTTTTTTTGTTTCCCTTGTTGTTGAGGCAGCGAATATAGAATTTTTCTAGAGTTTGTATCTCAGTATGAGAATGTTGTCAGCCTAGCAGCACCCACACGGATATCGCGAAGTTAACATGTTTCTGATCATAAATGTCTCCCTCCCTGTCACACCTTGCCCTGTCTTGTCACTCATCCCTTCCCAACCTTTCGTTTCTGCCCCTTTTCGTCTCCCTCTTGTTCTGCTCTTGCTGCTGCTGCTGCTGCTGCTCTCTCTCTCTCTCTCTCTCTCTCTCTCTCTCTCTCTCTCCCCACCTCCAGCCCATTGTTGCTCTTCCATTTTATACTGATAGTCAGTTGGGTCCTGTGTCGAGAAGTGATGGTATGATGATGAATCCCTCACTCTACGTTGCTAGAATCGGATTTTATGGTTTTATGTGTTGCTTCCATCTTCCACCGTGAATGGACTGAGTGTATGGACCTCTACTGGCATCGTACTCCCTTATGTTGGCTTCTTTGTAGAGATGTCTGTTTTGGCTTCTCTGTAGAGATGTCTGTTCTAACATCAGTGCTTGATCTGTTTGATGGATCGGTTGTTGGCTCCCAAGAGGGCATTGATTATGGTTATCCACATGTGTGCAAAATGAGTACTATTACCAAGATTCCCATATGCTCTTATCTTGCTTCCATTACTACCGTCTGTCTGTTTCTCTCGGGGCGATGGAGTGGTCAAGTCTTCAAATTGAACCGAGTCCATGCTATGCTCTTAATGCGGCACATTGTCGCAGCTTCTGAGTTATGCCTGATAAAGAACCCTTGGAATAGACTCTGAAGGCAAGGCCTCGGGACCTGTGTGGCAAAAGGCTCAAAACTCAGGCAAGTCCAGATCCTCCCAACCTTGAATAATGGAGTGACAAAGCGATGCGCAGGAAGTGTGTAATGCACAGCAATTTTTGAGTCATGAGTCAAATGAACCTCAGAAGCTAGTCGATGCAACCAGAATCTAGGGATAGGAGAAATGAAATTTTGAGCTGATGATTGAATAATGCTTATCAGAGTTGAATCGAAGAAGGGTGGTTTGAACACCGAAAGAGTGCAGAATAGACGATATAGAACAACTGCAATTGAACTAGCGGTGTCCTGTGTTTGCCTGTTTGTAACTTTTTTACTGCACAATGGTGATCAGCCGTTCCTTCGTGTCGTCGTCATCCTATGTAGATTGATTGAGCCTCTACCAAATCCACCTTCTTCATAGCAGAATCTTATGAATGAAGCTGTGAAGGTAGAAATAGAGTAGATACTAGACAGCCAGGTCGGACCATCCCTTGTTGCGGTGGTATACTTGTTAGACTGTTGCATCAAGCCGTAGTGTCAGGGGTGGGGTACAGTCAGGTGACCTGTCGTGCTCAGCTACGGGTTGCCGTCAGGTGTGGCCTGTTTTGCGTAGCTGGACTTTCAGTGTTAACAAGGGGTTTCTAAACTTTGAAAGTACACCTTGGCCATCTTTAAGTAAGTGTGGATCTTGAAGTAAGCTCTCGTAGAACATCCAGTTGTGTCGATAGTTGGATTGGAGTGTGGATTGCACGTCTCTCGCTGTGCAAGTGTGCTGAGTTAATGCGAACCTGAGTCTGCGCAAAGGCCGATATGGCTGCAGAAGGTTGGCATGGAAACGCAATGTCAATGGCAGATTTTCATGATAGTCGAGATTCTTTCAAGCCTGATTATGTCCCTCACATCCTGCGCTCCCCGTAGAGGGAAGTGCCAGCTCATTGCCACCGTATATCACTTGCAGTACCGGTGGGCATGATGTCAGACAGTCACCGTCATCTCAGAGCATGTGCGATCGCTGTAGATAATAAACCGACGCTGACATGTTGGATTGCACTCGAGAGAGCACGCAAGTTGACATGAGGAAAACTGAGTCAAGACCAGGCAGATTCAGGGTGTTGATTCTACGTGGTCAATAGATGCTCCTCGCTGCTACACAACTGGAAAGCCTGAAGTGGTTGAAGTGCAAAAGGAGCAGCAGCAGCAGCAGGGACATTGGCATGAGCATTGGGCGGGTCTTTGTGCAACGGCGCAGGCTTCTCCCTGCAGAGTGTAGACACTGTGTACCGGAGTGCATCACTGTTACACTGCCCTGTGGTCTACTGAGAAACTGGCTTAGGAGGGTAGCGACGCAATGGCAGAGCAGCAGGAGGTGAGGGTCTTTCTGTGGCAGGTGGCTTGGGAGCACAGTTCAAGTTACGGAAACATCTTCCTCATGTTCTTCTCATCTTTCTTCTTCTGAGTAGTAGGTTTTGCACACATCTAAAATTTTCCACCTTGCCTGTGAGTTTGCATGAGGAATCGTCGAAGATTGAGCTGAAGGCAATGGGCAGACATGATGCTGTACTGCACATCCTCCTCCCTCCACCTTGGCAGTGTTGCTGCAGAAAGCTGACAGGTCATCCGATGTCTTGGGTTTTCCGGCCATGTGACAGGCAAGATCCGACGGCGGAGTAAACGGACCGAATATGACACCATTGTCCGATCGATCGTGGCATTCGCACTTCTGTTCCTTCTGCAGTAACCAGTACTTCAACCCTTGGCTGAGGACAACCGAACGCCCTGCACGGTAGGTTGGCTGGTGGGAGGAGCAATCTCGTGGCCCCCTTCTGCAATGCGGTTCGATGCGCGTCAACGATATCTGTGAAGAAGACACAGCAGAATTCGGCTCGTGCCCCAAGAACGGAGGCAGGTGAGCGGCATTGTATGCCGGTATGGAACGGTAGGATTACGATGTGGAGGGAACATGGGTAGTTGCTTTTTCTGTCACGCAGATGGAAGAGGGGGAGGGGGGGTGTTGAATATGTGGTTTAGCACTTCGTAGGAGGGGAAGAGGGATGGATGATGGATGGTTATTTTGAAGTTAGGGGCCGTGTACAGGGTTGAACTATTGCGAGATGGCAGAAAACCGTGTATGCAATTATCGTGAGACGTTTGTTTTTCGAACGAGTGATGGTTCTTTGATAAGGTTTTCAATGATTTCATACAAGATTCATAGCTAAATCTATCTTCATACAAGATTCATAGCTAAATCTATCTCTTGGGTTTGGGTTTAGGGTTCCTTTCAGAATATTCTCGGCGAAAGTGCTATTTCGTTTTGCGGTTGAGTTTTTCCAAGGTCATGAAGTAAGAGTGAATCCAGTCCTTGTCTTTTCCGCTGCAATCGTTTTGCGTGGGAGCCTCTATGGAAAAGAGTGGTTGCTTGAGAAAGCAAGCATTCAAACATTCAGGTGAGGGGGTTGAGACAGGATCGTTAGACCTTTGTGAATGTCTGTCCCCTTTTTTTCCGCTTATTATTCTGACATTGGGACCGTTTGGAAGGCAGGAGGGGGACCAATTCCTTTCTTGTGCATGTTTCCAGTCTGTGTGGTTCGAAGGCACATACTCCGTAGTATGTAGCCGCTGTGAGCGAGGGACGGCGTCCATTGTTGTCTCTGATATCTGGGGTTGGCGATTGGTACTCGGCGACTTGTCCGCAGCGCAAAGGCACTGTAATGCTGATTTTCATCACAGCTTGGTGATGTTTGCGGTTTATTTGCTGCTTTGAGGAATCCAGGCAGTGAGTATCTGGTCAGATCATGGATTGGAAAATGCAGAGAAGTGGTGAAAGAAAGGGACAGTGGTCTCAGGATATTCACAAGACGTCTTGAAGACATTTGTATGAAGCGGTAGCAGTCGGTATTATTGTAAATGGACGTTACATTCAGTACTCTTGAGTAAGTAAGTGGTGAAAGAAAGGGACAGTGGTCTCAGGATATTCACAAGACGCCTTGAAGACATTTGTATGAAGCGGTAGCAGTCGGTATTATCGTAAATGGACGTTACGTTCAGTACTCTTGAGTAAGTAAGTGGTGAAAGAAAGGGACAGTGGTCTCAGGATATTCACAAGACGTCTTGAAGACATTTGTATGAAGCGGTAGCAGTCGGTATTATCGTAAATGGACGTTACGTTCAGTACTCTTGAGTAAGTTAGTATGTGTATGCTTGCCGATTAGTAGCGACTACTGAGATTTTGATCGATCGATCGATCTTCCGATCTCTTGGAATCCATCAGACGTTTCAGCTCTCGAGACCCAGGACATGGTCCTTTTCCGTTGGGCATTTAGTATGCAGTATGTAGTACGTACCCTTGCGGACTATACAGAGATTGATCAGGCTTCACAGCTCTTCGAAACTGAGTATACTCTTCAATTCTCCAGATACAGGGCTTGGACCCATTTTCGCTGGGTGATTAGTATATGTGAGACACGTTTCTTGTCTCATTTGCAGTTACATTTCTTCTCGTCGTTCGAGTTTTGAATTTCTATTGTTTTTTTTTGGCATGAATATCCAAATGCGATTTTCCTACTGTGCTCTGCTACGTCTTGCACTGGTCTATACATATACTGAGACAAGAAGTGGAAAAAAGCCATTGTGCAGATTCAAGTTATATATCAGACGGCCTCTCGGGTGTTCTCCAGGCACGTCTTACGGACGGATTGCAAAGATCCTCGGAGTAAGCGGTTATCTTCACAAAAGTTGAAAAGACTGGTGCTAGTCAGGGTCGGTGTTTTTCCTTAGTTGGGAAAGGTGGCAAACAGACCCTGAATCCGTAGCGAATGCGTCCGGCAGTTTATGAGCCTCTGAATCGCATTACGGAGGGCCAAAGCGGCTGGAAAAGCGTGCGCAGTACGTATGGAGGAGGGAACCTTGTTGTGTGTACACTTTGTGCTGATTTTGATGTGAAGCTGCTGTGCAGAAGAAGGTTCCCTTGACGGGTAATACATCGAAAGCAAGATCACTAACTCGCAAGCGAATCATCTCAATGGGGAGTAACCCGCCTGTGCGTGCAGTGAGGTACACTGACATCTGCTGGCAAGGTCGGCGGCCCTGACTGACTTTTTTTTTTTTTTTTTTTGGTTTTGTTTTTGTTTGTTTGTTTACTTCAGTTTTTTTTCCTGTTTGTCATTCCGTTGCGCTAACTATTTCGCACCTGTAGCCTTTACGATAATATGCTAGCGATTCCGAGCTTGTAGTCTTTACCACAATATGCTACCGTCTTCACCCGAATAGAACGCCCGGTCATTATAGCTGCATTTGGCACAACTTTCAGTCCAGATGCAGTGGTAATTACCGGGCGTTCTATTCGGGTGAAGACGGTAGCTATTCCGAACCTGTAGAGCCTTCACGGCAATACTTTTGACTGGCAGGCAACGAACATGCATGTGCACGTCTGCAAGGGTATACATACAGGTACGCTGTCCGCAGGTTTTCATAACCCTGAGATAGACGACACCTTTGCACCCTGCAGTGTGCTTCAAACTTTTTGATATTAGATGATTTGAGTTCCTGGATGTCGTTGAGAGGGGGGAGATACATATAGTGAATCTGCACAGATGGTTATTTCCCTTGTCTGTTGCGTCTGTTTCTCGATTAATTTGAGTCTGTAGATAGAGAAAGTTCCCCAGCATGTTAACTTGGCAGACTCAGTTCGCTGAGATTCTTGTGGACTGCACGATATCCGCGGTGGTACGTTGCTTTCTGTGTCGTTTTTCGCATGTTCTCGAGGGTTGCCATGCAAACAAACAATACCTCTTTGTGCCTTGTTTTTTTTTCTCCCGCTCCTCTTCTCCCTTTTACAAGGAGAAGGGATTAGACTCGTGGAACCTGTTTTTCTGTTCGTGAACTCCGTGTGCAAAAGTAGAAAAACTTGGTGCGGTTCACAAGGAACTTCCATTGTTCACAGAGATAGTGGATTGGTGGCATGTTGTTGCTACCATTGACAATGATCTGGCGTTGTTGACGAAGAGAATATTTCATAAAGAAACAGGAAGGGATGTTTTAATCGTTCGCTCGATTTCACAGCTTTTCAGGCGTGCACATGCCATTGGTGAGCAGTGGAGATTAATGGAAGATGATCAAAGCCGAGCTGTCAGATCTGGAAACATGTCTTGCGACATTCAGAGAGATTGTCGAAAGATAAGATGGGGGAGAGAGAGAGAGAGAGAGAGAGAGAGAGAGAGAGAGAGAGAGAGAGAGAGAGAGAGAGAGGCACTCTCACTTTCACAGGAAGTGAGATAATGGTATCCTGGAGTCTGATTTGTCGTTACCTGAATCATACGTTCATAGTCTGGCAGTGCTGACCATTGCCAGCTGTAGTCTCTCGACGGGTGCTAGCGCAGAGGAGGGAGGGGGGTGAATTTGAGCGATGGATGTACTGCATGTTTATATGACTCGCAGTGTGACAATGTATGAACTGTGATGTGTGCTGTATGTAGGGATACTATGAAGGTGAATCACCTGTCGTCGATAATGCGAGCAGCATTATGTTCAATGTTTGTAGTCGCTTTCTATATCGCTTCACAATGGTGTTCACTAGAGAGCCTGTACTTCAGTGCACTGTAAATGATCTGTCTTTTTTGACTTTTGTGTAAACGACCTATCTCTGTGTACAGCCTCAGAGACAGGACATAAGTGTGCTGTAAATGTACTGCGGCCATAAACAGCACATATTTCTGTCAGTCGTGCATCTGCTGTGAAAGCCGTCTTTCCTTTTATGCGTGTCATGAGCCGTATGCGGCTACCTTCTTTTGCTTTTTTGTTTGCATTTCCCGTGAGTTCGAAATTCGGACCATTTCTCGATTTGTGTGACATGCTTGAAAGTGCAGGGGGAATGCAAACCAATCTTATCGGCATCATTCCAATTTTTTGAGGGATGCCCTTAAAGGATGTGTGACAGCTGCCTTCCGCAACGGCTTGATGTAGCAATTGCCGATATTACTGTCGTGGAAAAGGAGTGGGTAGCACAGACTTTCCAGCGAATACCCGGTGATAAGAGAAAATTTTACAGCTCCTCCCGACTCTAAGAATCTTTTTTTTTTTTTTTTTCAACACCTGGCCCGGGCTGCTATTGGGGGTGATATGAGCACCCCTCCAAAGAGTCTACATCTGGACCTACAGTGAACATGTGATGCCTTTCACCATGGTACGATGGACTATTGTCTTCGACTTTCCTGCCAGTGCGCTTTTATGAGCCGCAGAGCACGCTACAGCGGGCACTTGTGAGCCGTGGAGCACACAAGACGGCAAAGTTGCTTCGCTTGTAGTATCTGAGGCTCCTTCACTTCACAGCTGCCTCCCGCATAGTCGTGTGATTTAGCACAGGCTTTACAGACAGTTTGGTCGAAGACCTTGCCGTTTCTTTCTTTCGGAGTACAGTGAAGTTGTTGGTCTGATTCTGGGCGCAAGCTCAGGATTTCTTTTTTATTCTAAGGGGAGATGGTAATGTTGTCCTTGCATACATTTGGGCCTACGTGCGTGCTACTCAATTCGGTTGGCTTCCGGAGGGGCCTTAGTCATAAGTGGCATGTCTGGCTGTGCTATGTCATTCTGAGAGGTCTTTTCTGAATCATTTCTTTGTCTATGCTCTACTTCCGCGTCATGAAGTGCCGTGAATCTGGAGATAAAACTGTCTTCTGTTAATACGGGCTTGGCACAAAGGATAAAACTGTCTTCTGTTAATACGGGGATCCCTCCACAAACAACCCGGAAAACAAATTTTAGGACTATTACCCAGCTTAGGTGAAGGCGTTGGGACTTCTGTCCAGGAGCAGAAATGGCCAAAACCGGACTGCTGCCCTGACTGTTCATGACTCTGGGAGCCTAGTCTTTCTGTTTGCAGCATCCTGCTTTTATTATTTATTTATTTATTTATGATTATATATTTCAATTCGTTGTCGCAGCGTCTTTTCTTAAACCACCAGTACCTACTGGTTGTCAAGGCCCATGGCTCAGGCTACCGAACATTCTGCAACAACAACAACAACAACAACAACAACAACAACAACAACAAAAAAAAAAAAAAAAAAAAAAACCACAAAAACGAAATCACACATTCCCAATGAGAATGAATCTTCCTCGATAAAGAGGAAGATTCATGTGTGTGTGTGTGTGAGAGAGAGAGAGAGATAGAGAGAGAGAGAGAGAGGGCGCCAGCCAGTGTCCGACGCCAAGTTTGGTGCACCAAACCCGGCTTAGACACTGGCTGACACCCTCTCTCTCTCTCTCTCTCTCTCTCTCCCTCTCTCTCTTTCTTTGCCCGCCCTGCCGCGCCGGTTTCTTTTGCGTTGCTAGTTAACATTTTCGTTGCCGCTTTATTATTATTATTATTATTTACAGGGTTACCTGACCGAACGTTCGGGGGCCCCCGGGCTGGCCCCCCGAACGTTCGGGCGATCGGGGTCCCGTTCGGGGGCCGAACACCTCCAGGTTCGGCCCCCGCCAAAAACATTTTGGGGGCCTAAAAATAAGTTTTTTTTCTGATTTTTTTTTTGTGAGTTCTCTATGATGTACACGCCTATAAATTTTGAAGCCATTCTGCTAAGCCAAAAAAACATTAAAAATCGTCAAAGACGGGGTGTCAAAACGTGCTCGCCCACTCACTATTTTGTTTTTTTTTTTCTTTTAACTTTTTTTTTTCACTTTATTTCGGGGCCTAAAAAAAAATTATTATTTTTTGAAACATTTTTAACGAGTGACTGATTATGCAAACTACATATCTGTAAATTTTCAGGGCATTTGCCAAGGCCAAAAAATAATTAGAAATTGGCAAAGATGGCGGTTTCGAAAAGGTGCTGGCACACTCACTCATTTTAATTCTCTTTTTATTTTTTCTTATTTTTATCATAGTGTTTATTTTCTGTATTTGATTCTTAGTTCAAATTTCTCCATAACGTAATTGTTTTGCGGAATTTTTTGAAAACTTTTTTTTTTTTTTTTCTTTTCTTTTGGGTCCAGGTTCTTTCAAACGGCCGAATGCCTTCCGAAGGGGTCCCGTACGTTCGGGCGTTCGGGTTCGGGCGTTCGGCCCGTCCGAACGCGGGCAACCCTGATTATTTATTTATTTATTATTATTATTATTATTTTTTGCGCCCGTTTTTTTGGGACTACCGGTTGCCGATCAGTGGGTACCCCGTCCTACGTGGCGTGTTATCGGTCGCGTCGGATTTCACAAGCAGGGCGAGGTACTGGTGGTTTAAACGACCAGTACGTTTTCCCGTTATCAAAAAGAATATGCGGCTTGTCCGGAGGTACAGATGGAAATGCCTCCACCAGCTCCGGTTGAGGACGAGTTCGCAGCGGTGGCCAGATTGGATGCTGCAGACCCTCTGCTGCAGCTATGGACAGCTCCCGGACAAGTTATCAGATTCAGGGAGCTCATCACCCTGTTGGACAGCAGTTGCAGCGTCTGCACGGTCCTCGCTCAAGGCCTACCTAGTGGTGCCAGCTGCCAGAAAGTGTGTCAGCGCCTGATGGCCATAGTCTATCAGAGGTTCCAGCCCTGCAAAGAGGCAGACGGACCCAACAATGATCGGGGGGTTTTGCCCATGGTGGCAATGGGAACCGCGGTGGAAGTGGAAGGACCCCAGGACGCGAGCACCTCTGCACTGCACCAGCAGTCAGTCGCTGCGACTTAAGTCGCCAACTGCAAGTCCTACATAGGGGGCTCAGAAAAAGGGCCGCAAACTGAAGGGGGACGGAAGAGTACCGACATGGGGGGGGCTTGGGGGGATGCAGGATCGGGCACGGATGACACAGTGACACAGTCACTAGGGCAGAAGCCACTGCGGGGAGGAGCACCGACGAATGACCCAACAATACAATGCCTCTAAAACACCTGCACAGAGATGTAGCCTTCATCAACAAAAGTAAAAAAACTTAGAGAACTAATTAGAGCAAGGCAGGCAATCAGGTGGTCGCAATAAGATAGGAATCTTGGTTTTCTTGATCCGCAAGAATGACGACTGCTGGGAATTGGGCCTCTCCGAAGTCCCTCGCAACAAGTATGGGGAGGTCACTCAAGGGGTGGACCTCCCGATTCTTCGTTGAGTATGGGAACCCAACGGGGGAAAGGAAATTGGAACACGAGATGTGCAGCCTCCTCCAAGGGAACTAGAGACCTAGAGCACAGGCGACCCTAGCCATAAAACAGTCTTCTCATACGATCTCGCAGCGGGATGTCCGCTGTGAAGAGCGTGGTGTCCCGGCCCTCCGCTGTATGCCGGGCGTCAGCTCACTTACCTCCGCTGTATATCAGGCATCCGGTCACGTACCTCTGCTCTGTGCCAGGTGTTCGTACACACAACCCGCAGTGCAGCAGGAGTTGTGGCTGTGGCTGCAGCTGGGCTCACTCAAGGACGGGACGGTGTAAAGGCCGGAGTGGTCTCTTTAAATGCGCGTCGGGCCCCCTTCTAGCCAAGTTACGGGACGTATACAGTGTGTTGCAGTCACCGTCGAGGCAAGGAAAGCACGTGGGGAGGGAAAAGAAAAAGGAAATGAGAACAGATGCGTGTCAAATCTGCACTGTGATTCAAATCGTCGTTCGCGTTCAAATTATTTAGTGGCGTTGGCCACAGTAGCACCACGCTTCTTCCTAGAACTTTTCCTTTCCTTACTATTATTATTATTATTATTGTTGTTATTACTACTATTAAGTTGTCTTTTGAAATTTTCCCTTCCTTTTACTTGCGTTGTGGGGAACCGAACGGTCTGAGAGCGGGTGGCCTAAACTGGCTGGTCCTTCACTTCTCGAATTACTGCTGGTGCGACTTGGAAGCTGTCGCTTCGAACCCCAAAAGAGGGGCAACTCACGGCCGGCTTTGGTAGGGAGCTTATCACCCCCCCCACGGGAGGTTGTAAGGCCCCTCCTTGCCATCGGGCACGGGTACCCATCAGGGGGAGGTATGCTCTCGCTCTGCTGTTCAGTTCCTTAATTGGATCAGGTATGGTCCAGATGGAGGCTATGTACCACATCATCGAGAAGATGGACGTGTTGATTGTTAAGGGTCGTCCTAGCAGTGAGGTGAATTTGTTTGCCCATCTTCCCATTCTGTTTATTTGATTCGTTAGCAGATTATGTGCCATTTGTGGGGAGGGACTCTCCTTGGTAACCATGATTCCCAGCTATCTCGTCAGTTCCTTAGGTCTGTCCCATGTCATTTTCTGCTTCTGGGCCTGCCATGGAGGGTAGCTCCTCCGACGATAGCCACCACCTCACCGTTTTCTTCCAGTTGATCTTCATTTCTGAAGCTAACCTGAACGCTTCCATTGCCGGACTATTGCTCTTACTGAGGAACCAAACCAGTACATGGCCCCAGCCTTGCAGCAAAACATTTTGTCGCCACAAGATCGTTTTTGCGGCTAGGGCCTACCGGACCACAACAGCTGGCGCAGCCGGCCAAAATAGAAAAGGAGTGCTCCGCTGGCAGTTCGGAAAGTGCACCGCTGGCGGTTCGGAAAAAGAGGCCTGGGTGTACTGGTGGTAAATTCAATTGGGTACATTATAGCTTGTGTTGAAGTCCCGAACAGAGATGTTAAAAACTGAATGCCCAACCCTCTGAGGTAGTGTTTTGATGGTAGGGGTGATGCTAAAATGAGACAGGGCTTGATTTCTTCAGATGACGCAGGGAGCTTGTGGAAGGTAGATATCGATATCCTTTTATCTGGCTCTGCGTCAACTGTCAGTACTATTATCAACTTTGGGGGCCGTTGTTGAATTATTCCACGAAGATGTCTTCACTCACCAATGCCTGGCGGGGATTTGGCCGCAGGGGCTTTTTGGCATCTCCTTTAGGGACGGTCTTTGGGCTTTGGCACTGGGGAGAGAGCTTTACTCTGTGAGAATTACACAAGGTGGGGGGTGTATGATCTTGGGAAGGTAGGGGCAGATAAGAGGGTTTTCTCTGTTATGGGGCCTGGGCTGGTGTTTGGGTCGGGATCGGCCCAGGCGGGGGCAGATAGGTGCAAGGGGTACTGTTTTCAACAAGGTGTGGTGTTAAAGTGCCCTCCCTCATTTGGAGAGGATGGGATGGAGGGGTTGGGGGAACTGCCTCTCCGCGGGCACATACTTTTGGTGGGAGCTGTAGGCCCCTGAGGGAGGGGGTTGACAGTTTAGGGGGCTTGTCCTAGACTGGGGCTGGTGAGGAGAAGAGGGGCTCCTCTCAGCTGGGCAGTTTAAGGGCAGGGGGCGAGAGTTTTCCCTTGTGGGAAAGGGTGTCTCCTTGGGCCGCACGGTGAAGTCCCTTCGTTAGGCGGACGGGCTTTAGTTGCTAGCATGTGAGGGGTGGAGACAGATAGTGACAAGTGTTGTGTCTACCTCCAGGCTGGAAGAGGATTGGTTTTCTCTTACGGCCTCCTCCTCCTCGGAGAGAGTGAGGGATGGATGGACAGTTCCGGCAATTCTGTTGCAAATATTTTCCATATCATTCGAACAGTGGCTTTACAGGTTAGGTGTTTCCATGATGAATTGAGGTGGTTTTCAGGACCGGAACGGGATGCTTCAGACTAACTCTATATAGGCTAAACGATCCGAACGAACGAGTGAACTTCCTCGGCAGACTATACCACTCCATCCTACAATACTACCCACTGATCATTGCTAGAGAATTCAATATTACCTCAGGACCGTGTGGTGGACCATGAATCTACATCACAAGCCAACCAAGGAGCCCCTTGCACCACATGTCCCAGATTGGCCCAATTCATGGCAGAGCAGCGACTATGCATTATAAATCGGTTATTCCACCCCATTAAGAGAGCTTACACATGCATACGGTCGCAGCGAGAGGCGGGACTCCCCAACTCCACAATCGACCTATTTGTTAAAACCCAGGATGTCCTGGGAGCACTAATAGTGTTGGCTATTTAGTCCATAAGCCCCTGTCGATCTCTAGATCATAGGGGTGTTGTGTGGGGGCTGTCATTCCACACCCTCATTGATAGGGGCCAGAACTTTTACAAATTCAATAGATCTCTCCTCAAACTGCAAACAGTGGATACACTAGTGGAGAAATATTGAAAGTACTGGGCCTCAAAGAAACAAGAATACCCCTCAACAATCTTTTGGTTCAATAAGGGCATGAGCAAGAAATTCTCACAAAACCATGCAAGAGCAAGAAAAGCATGTGACGAACTGTTTTCTGTAAGTGCGCGACTTTCTGCACGACTGTATTTCGAGGGTTGAAAGGGATGGGCCAACCCAATTGCATGAATGCCCTTGTTTTTTTTTAAAGGCTTGGTCCCATGGTGGTTGGTAACTAATCTCGCCTTAACGAGCACGCAATTAGTTATTGTTGTAGCTTCTTTCTTGTTCTGCTAAAAGTTGGGAGGGGAATTTTGGCGCGATCATCGCATAGGAGAAATCTTTTTAAATTTTGGAAATACGAGGATTATGCGAATTAGAACTTTAATTGGTTTAGGAATTGGGGGCATTGTAATTTGTCGCGGATTTTTGATGTTGTAACTGTACGATGCTCCTCACTCGCACACGCATTACTGCGTCCTGTCCTGCGTTGTGCTCCTGCCGCGCCTAAATTCTAATCGCAAGTGTAACCTCTTTTTGCTCCTTCTTGGCGAGCACGGGTGTAACTGTAATTCTCTCCTTCTTCATCCCTTTCTGCGCTAAAATATGCGCCTCTTTTTTGTCTATCTCGTTGGCTGAGAAGATGCATGACTCGATCGATGCGTGGAGAGTGGATGTGTCCCCCATGGCGCGGCTCAGTCACGCACCTGTAGGCACTCCCTTCCTTCCTTTCCTCCCTGCTTCGGCGTAATTCGAAATTATCTCGCTCAGATACTGAATACTATAAATCCTATGAGCGCGACTAATTCGCTCTTTAATCTACACTTGGAGTTAGCGCGGTTGAGAGGATCGGCTAACGACCATAGACTGAATGGTGAGTAGGGAGTTGGGGGATCCGACGATCTGGTGCTGCGTATGCGGGATTGACGTGTGGCCGCGAAGTACTGTGGTACACGGGCGAACCTGGCTTGTATGCTCGGACTAAGCGGGATGATAACTTCGAGTTATTTGTAGGTGCGAGGCGACGGACTGCCCGCATCGTGGAACATTGACAGAGAGAGGGAGAGAGAGAGAGAAAGAGAGAGAAGAAGAGAGAGAGAGAGAGAGAGAGAGAGAGAGAGAGAGAGAGAGAGAGAGAGAGAGAGAGAGAGGTTGAAGTGGTATTATCTCCTGGCATCCTCCGTATAAATTTGATTTCTGGTTTTGGCTATCTTCGTTTGCGGCAATCTCGTATTTTCTTTCCCTTGGTCGATGTATAAATTATCTTTCTCTCCTCCATTTCTTCCTGTTTCTGCACAGAATGTATGACGGTTGCCAACATTGATTAATTGCTTGAATGTCTGGAAAGCATGCATGGTTGCTAATCGTTGAGCTAAGGATTATGATGTATATGGAATGTGCGTCTTGCGGATGCATGGAAAGATGTATGGAACCGGTCCCTTCATACGCCCCTGTTTGTTTTGTATGTAACATCGATCAACTCTTTATTTTTGCGCTAAGCCTGTTGCAAAATCCCGGAGTACCCCGACACCCGTAACCACCAATACTACGGAAAATTGGGATGCGTCGCCATTGAAACCAACTTCCCTCTCTTCTATATCCTCCTTCCTTATCACAACCTAACGGTCGTCCCTTGGGATGCGATAGCCCCCTACTGGCCCCGAAGGCCGTAATCTGAGTGTCGGTAGTACTACACCTATCGAGCCGCGAGAATTGTCAGACGAACCCGTTCCGAAGCTGAACGCCGAGAACACAGTCCCTGGCTGAGGCCATCCACGTCGGATTCTGAAAATTTTGAAACCCGTCAGCGACAAGTGTTTGTACAAAGAGAGATCGATTGTGTTTCCTCTTTACACCAAGTATGAACCCGCCCCCGACGAACCTAGCCACTCGGCTCTGAGAAGGGCAAAACCGAAAATCTGGTCCTACGATGAATCACTGACATTTTTGTCCTTGAAACTTGGAATTGGAGATCTCAGCTCCACTCCACCCCCACTTTTCTAAAATCCTAGGCACACCCCTACTATGCACTTTGGGTGGCCCTCCTCCCACTCCGAAACAGGAAGTCGCACTGGGCGTGAGGTTGGTATCGGGGCCGACACGCGTCAAGACCAAGGACTGGCAAGTCATCTGGCTGCATAGCTCGATCGATCTGGCGAGCCCGAGGCGAGGACGATCTCGACAAAGAAACGCGCGGATAGCCGATCCGGTAGTTACCCGAAGTCAGTCAGGGGGGCGACAGGCGAGCAACATGAACGTTAATCCTACTCCTAGTGCTAATCCGACACAAGGAGGACCAAATCCAGCCGGACTGGTACCTTCGCATCCAGCGCGAGTATTGCACCAGCAGCTCTGAACTGTTTGTATATTTTTGACCGTGTGCACCACTTGGCTCCGAGCACAGTAGTACCACAATGATGAAACCATGACCAACATCCCCGCCCGTTTGGGGGGAGATACACATCACTGGTTCAACACCTATGTTTGGAAGATGCACATCACTGGTTCAACACCTATGTCTGGATCAATCTCCCGACCTTCAAGAGAGATTTCTTGCATAAGTTTGACTACATGCATCCAGAACGGGCTTGATTCATGAGCAAAGACCAAGTACAGAAACCTCTAGAGTTCATCGCCGAGTACCGAAGCAGATTTTATAGACTGTTTGTAAAATCTGAATGGGACGAGAAGGTGGGGAGAGATTTGTTCATCGACGGGCTTAGGAGCTGCGCAATGCGGGCCAAACTGCAAAAACCGTTTTTCCCTATCAATCATACCATGCAGCAGATTATGGATGCAACAGAAGAAATGGAACGAAAGTTCGCCGCCAACTTTCTTGAAGGGGAAGATCACGCTAAAGATGGGGATTGTACAAAACTAGCTTGGGCGAAAGCAGAATTCACCACGCTCCAGGACAAGTTCGAAAACCTGGGTTTTGTATCATGCCCTGTTACCTACCTGGAGCAGGTAGCGGCAAAGAGACCTCTGTCCAATCTAACCACAGGAGTCACAGGACGATCAGTGGCAAAAGGTACTGCTCCCTTCCCAAGCACAATAGGAAAGACGGACGATTCCAGCGCAGTGTTATAACTCTAGTGAACCTGACACAAAAAAGTAAGAAAGAACATAAATAGTACAATGCTATGATGGAAACATTGATGCGATCGATGCGCCCTGTCACTGTTCGAACCCCGACATATCCTGTCGGAAGCCAGCCCGTACAAGCAGTCAGGGGACCTGCTGCAGCACCCGACGTCAAAGTTGATGGATGCTATACCTGCCATCAACCGGGACACCTAACGGGACTGTCCCCATCGAGCTCCACAAGCTCGGGTAGGAGCCCTCCCTGTGGCAACTGCACCTATAGCAAATGGACCAGGACGAGTCAGAACGATGGTAGAAGAAGCGGATGGGATGATGGCTAGTACGACGGTCATAGAGGGAGGCAGCATAACTCATCCCCCTCGGCCAATATCTCACGTTAGGCTACCTGGGTTTGGTCATGATAGGAGTGGTTCAACCCGTCGGTGACGAGCGAGAGGTCTCAAAATGGAGACCCTCGCCTCGGGAAATGGAATCGGGAGGACCGACATTTGTCACTGGAGAAATTGACGTGCTTGGTATAGTTAGGGCTTTGGATCATCGTATCCCCCTGCCGATTGGACACCTTCTGTCCATATCAGAACAAGCCAGTGACAAAATGTTGCAACACTGCGAAGCTAATAGGAAACGGTTTGCTCTCGCAAAGCTTACAACCATTAAAGGAACAAGTGGAACCCGCCACGGCTACGCCGCGGCGCACAGCAACACTCGCTGATGGCGTTTCATTTTTGTTTTATGTCTCTCTCCCTCTCTCTCTCTCTCTCTTCGTTTCTTCCCATGTTGTGCTTGGCGGGCATCGGTGCCTGTAGTTTGCTCTGTCTGTTTCTCTCTCTCTCTCTCTCTCTCTCTTCGTTTCTTCCCATGTTGTGCTTGGGGGGCATCGGTGCCTGTAGTTTGCTCTGTCTGTTTCTCTCTCTCTCTCTCTCTCTCTCTCTCTCTCTCTCTCTCTCTCTCTCTCTCTCTCTC
>BFEA01000147.1:1024172-1042345 GCA_003427395.1 Chara braunii | reverse complement strand
CAATCAATCAACGAAAAAAGAAAAAAAAAAGCAAAATCGAATGAATCTTCCGCTAGAACATGGAAATATACAATCCTACCTATGCGTGTGTGTGTGTGTGCGCTTGTGGGGCCAATCAATCAATCAATCAATCAACGAAAAAAGAAAAAAGATAAAAAAACGCTGTTTTTTTTTGTTTGTTTTTTTTTTTGAAATACCTTTACTCACCCGGACCCCCCCAACCAAAAATTTGTTTTTTTTTTTTTTTTTTTTTTTGTTCGAGGGGGTGGGGCTGGGGTTGCGCCGGCCCATGGCGCTTTCCGAATCCCCAACCCCCCTCCCCACTGGCCGCCACGTGGCTTCAAAGCCTCGCGTCCGCGCGGATGCGTCCGTGGGGTCGGCGGCCTGGCCGCGTCCGCGGATTCGGCCCCGCTTGGCCGCCACCGAGGGGGATTCATAGGAAGCCAGATGCTTTTGAGCGTCCACGGCGCAGTCGTCGTCATCCTGCTCGATACGACGATTGCCTCCGACTTATCTTCCCACGTCTTTGACTTCTCAGTACTGCATCGACTCCGATTTTGCCACTTGAGCTCATCGACGTTGGGGCTCTTTCTTGACGACATTCCGGATTTCTCATCATGGACGTCATCGGCAGCTTCATGGACTTCGTCACGATCAGCGCTGCCTACTTCAGACGCCGTCACTCTCTTACCACCTTACCCTGTACAGTACCCAGGTTGTGTCACACATGATGGTCTCCCTTCGCCGGGTTCCTCTGAGTTGGACTCTCCCTTGGTATACGCATAGGCATCGGGACCGTAGCGTTGCCCTGGCTTCCCGACTTACGGATCTAGCTCCGACTTCCTCCACCTTAGGAGTCATTTGCATGATTCCCTTACCCATCACTTTTTCTATCCTATGCCAACCCTCACGCCCTAGTTAGGCAGCCTTGCATGCTTCATCTAGGTGTGCCCAGTACACTAGGCTCCCTTATTCCCTTGCATGGTCGACCTTACATAGCGGTCACCCCTTTAGTCGAGCATTACCCACCCGGATGGTCTATCTGCTAGGGTCATTGGTTATGTTCGCTCCCAGTTCCCTACCCTCATTGAGCCTGATGACATGTGTCTCCCTGTCATTATGTGTGGATGCTCTTAGGAGTTTATCGACTCCTAGGCCACATTTGCCACCCTCAAAGACCATCCCACCCTGTGGTTTGCAACACCCCCTTCCTGTGACATATGGTTGTTTCGTCATTGTTTGGTTGCTCTCAGACTGAGGCCTCTGCCTCTTACAATTCTAGGATTTAGTTGTCTTTGCTTTGTCTCTTTCCAGATTGAGGCTACTACCTCCAACATTCTAGGATTTAGTTGTCATTACTTTCTACTTTCCTAGAACATGTATACTAGTTAGTTGCTTTCTGCTTTCACTTAGGCTGTTAGCTGTGACATTGTTGTTTTTGCTATATTTTCTAGCCTAGGTTGCATCGCATGGACTCAGCATGGAGCTTGCTCCGCATCCTAGACTACTCGGGTTTCCTTTTTCTTTGGTAGAGATCCGCTTTTTGGCGGAAGCGTGCTTGTATCTAGGCGATCCATCACAAGCCGAGGATCGTGTAGCGGACCTCTGGTTGGCTTGTGAGACCAGCCCCTAGGCCTATTCTCACAGGCCTGTGTTGTATTCGGGGTAGTCCAGTCCAGGCCGGTACATCTGTCGGTATCAGCCAGTCCAATCCAGTCCAGTCAGTCCGCAAGGGTATACCCCAACCAGAGTCTGTATTTTGGGTCATTCTACATTCGCACATTTTGGGGTACGTGCGTTGGAGTCCGTGTGGGAACTGTGTTGTGCCATCTTGCTCCATCCTCATCCTCCATCTCCATCTCTATCCCAGGCGGAGCACCTCACCTGGTGGGTCCACCACATCAACTCTTTGGGTTCGGGAGTTCGGCCGTACCCGAACTCCAGCAACCCTGCCTTAGATGAAGCTGCTCAAAATCTGGTGGTGGCGGGGGGTAGCTGAGGGAGGGGCTGGGGCCGCCATCCCACTCCAACTTGCAAACCCTACAAACAGCTACATTAAACCCCTGAAACAAACACTTAAAAAGACGAATATAACTTGGATCCAATGAGGTTTCAATCAATAATACAAAAGAAGGTGTTTGAACTCCCCCCCCTCCCAATCCACAAGCAACGAAGGAGTAGATATCCACTTCGTGTTTCGAAAGGTTTCCTTTTTGCCAGCAGCGGCCCAGTCTATTAGTGGGAAAGCCAATCAACCAAGCCGAACGATGACCATCAACACATGATAAGTTCCACCAGATGACATGAATCTGTGTAGAGAGGCACGAAGGGGACATAGACGCTCTGATTCTCGATATTCCACACGAAGACACGCCAGAATGCCGATGGAGAGAATGCTAACGAAACCTAGAGATTGATGAACAAGGTGATGTTCTAGTCAAGGCGAAGCCATCAAGCGCCCGACGGTCGGTAGCCAACGCTCGTGTCTCCAATGTCCGGCGGTTGGAATAGCACAACAGCAAGCACGTATTCGTCCCCTCGACTTCTCCCTAAATCAGTTCTACTAGTACGGGCAGGGATCAAGTTAGCCCAAGCAAAGAGGGATAGGCAGTGGAAAAAGCCAACAAAAGAGGAAAAGAGAGGTGGGACAAAGGGAGTTCCCAACAGGGTTTGTTGCAGCGATGACACGGAGCAATACCGGATCACGATAAGTTTTGTGTCATTCGGGGACCCGACCTGATTTCCAGGAGGTGCAGCTCCCCACCAATACATCGAGCCTTTAGCACAGGGAACCACTAAAGAGGGTGCTCCCAAGACTCGAAGTCGAAAAATAAGAAAGACAATGTTACTATACGAGACAAAGGAGACGTTCAGTCCAAAGGTCCTGGTGAATATGCATGGCCAATATAGGGCCTCGCTGCACTATGCTAGACTCATGAAAAATTTCGGGAGTCGTTCAAGAGCTGTCAGGCCCTCACCACAATGCCTGAAATTTCCGTCGTCGCTGCACTTATGCTAAACTCTTGAACTATGAAGCACTCTTGAGGGTTAGGTAGCACTACCCGACGCAAAATTGGAAAACTAAAAAAAAGAAGAAAGACACTACTTCACATTGCCAATCTTGTTTCCCCGCCGAGTATAGAGGCCAACTCTCGAAAACGCAGCGCGAGTGATGGGTCCAGCGACCTCCCTTGAAAAAGGTTGCATTGCAGGCTGGAACTCTAGAAGCTTCAAGCGTTCCCTCTAAAGGAGCGTTGTCGCACCTCTTTGAAACAAAAATTTGAGAGATCGTTCCGATACTTAGTGCAACCTTTCGTTTTTTTTTGTTGGAAATCGGGCCCAGCGTCCCATATAATTGTAATACATTAATGATTGATGAGAATTTGGGATGATTCAGGAACGCTTCCATATGATTGAGATAACCAGCTAGACAATGTATCTGTACGAGACAAAGGAGACGTTCAGTCCAAAGGTTCTGGTGAATATGCATTGCCAATATAGGGCATCGCTGCACTACGCTAGACTCCTGAAAAAGTTCAAGAGTCGTTCAAGAGCTGTCAGGCCCTCGGCACAATGCCTGAAATTCCCGTCATCACTGCACTTATGCTAAACTCTTGAACTATGAAGCACTCTTGAGGGTTAGGTAGCACTACCCGACGCAAAATTGAAAAACTAAAAAAAAAAAAAAAGGCACTACTTTACATTGCCAATCTTGTTTCCCCGCCGAGTATAAAGGCCGACTCTAAAAAATGCAGCGTGCATGAAGGGTTTCAGCGACCTCCCTTGAGAAAGGTTGCATTGCAGGCTGGAACTCCGGAAGCTTCAAGCGTTCCCTCTCAAGGAGCGTTGTGACACCTCTTTGAAACAAAAATTTAGGAGATCGTTTCGATACTTAGTGCAGCTTTTTTTTTTTTTTTTTTTGCTGGCAACCGGGCCCAGTGTCCCTTATAATTGGAATATATTAATGATTGATGAGAATTTGGGATGATTCAGGAATGCTTCCAGATGATTGAGATAACAAGGTAGAGATTGATGCTGACTACTCAGAATGCTTATCTACTCCGAACTCACATACTACCCTAACCCTAATCTTAGGTATTCAAACCAACCAGTCAATCTCTACCAAGCCAATATTGTGTACCAACCAAGCCTCTACCCGGTCTCACACCCCAATCCAACTAGGTTACAGGGCAGTGCCACCCACCCCAGCGTCGACCCTCGTCGACGAGATTGTAGCCTTTGGTCGAGTATTATGACTGTTTTCCACCCTAGGCACTCATTTAGGGAATCAACTATATTAGAATGTCACCTAAGAATTTGGATTTGATAATGGTGGGATCCAGAGCAGACAGCCAATCTGATGACGATGGTGATGATGATGATGATGAGGAGGAGGAGGAGGAGGATGAGGATGATGATGATACTATAGATGATGAAGATAGATGTTGCTTCATCTTCCTCTTTCCTCCTCCTTTCTTCCCCCTCTTTTCTCCCCTTTTCCCTTCTTGTTGCCTCCGCTGAGTAGAACTATCTGATAATAGGCAGTACCAATCAGGCTCAACAAGAAAGAAACCCTCCACTGCCATTGATCCCTCGAGGCAACCAGTTCCCCCTAAAGGTATACCTCCAGCCAACGCCTGCCCAGTCTACCACCGCCAAGAGATGATGCAACCCTGTCATCCCTCCCAGCCCCAGACTAGTGCAGTCCCCCTAATATGCCCTTACCCCCTACAAGGCGAGCACCTCCCTCCTTGTGCTGCCTCTGCGGAGAAGAGCTCTCCCCACACAACCTCCTACCTTTTCAAACCATAACTTACCTAGGAAGAGCACAACAACACCCTTGATGAAGAAGACGAGGATAATGATTAACAAGACTGATGATGATGAGATGATGATAATGATGATGCCTCCCCTGTCCACTCCACCTCTTTTCACCTCTATCCCACCTAACTCACCTCCTCTCCCATTACTACCTCCGCTGATTAGGATCCCTCTGATGACGGGCATTTCCCATCAGCCCTAGCAAGAAAAGATCCTCCCTCTACCTTACTACCCGCGTGGCTACCTGTTCCCCCCCCAGGTATTCCTCGAGCTATCTTTGTCCCACTCTGCCTCCATTAGTAGATGATGTTCCCCCTTCCATCTCTCCCAGCCCCAGAGTGTAACAATCCCTCTTATCTGCCCTTGCTCCCTGAGGGCAAACACCTCCCACCTTGTGTTTCCCCTGCGGAAAAGAGCTCTCCCTACTCAATCCATCCTAACCGTCTACGACATAAAGCTTCTGAGGAGGAATCGTACAACATCAAGACTGAGTATGGGATGATGGTACTGATGATGAAAGTAATTAATTGAGAATCAAAGAGGTAAAAGAAGAATTAGTATGAAGAAAAAGTAATGAAGAGAGTGATGGCGAGGAGCGTCGTGCAAAATGCTAAACTTTACATGTTAAAAAAAAGCATGATGGTGACAACTGCGCCCTGCGCACTGAGCTTTTTTTTTTTTTTTTTACCTTCACCGATGCCGCAGCGTGGTGATTATGATGATCAGATGAAGATGATGAATGAAGATGATGAATGAAGAAGATAAATAATATGGATGACGAATTAGAGAAGCCAATGATGATTACCACCGGTGACCAAATGAGGATTACAAAAATGACGGTGTCCTTGATGAAAAACCCCTGTGACGCCCAACCTCACGCCCGACGCGACTTCCTGATCGGAGTGGGATTGGGGCCTGGAAGTGCGAAAAGGGGTGTGCCAAAGATTTTTGAGAAATTGGGGGTGGAGTTCCATCAGAACTAAGATCTCATATGGCAAGGTCTCAGGGGCATAGGTGCAATAAGGCTGAGGGACAGGTTACATTCAGTCTGATGGTGATTGATGTCGTGCAGCATAAGGCAGATAGCATGCGTGGTGCGTCTTGCGGCCGTCCGATCCGCCAGTTCGGTGGTTCGGGAGAGGTCCGTTCGCGAGGGTTGCGATTTCTATGGGTCGTACCTCCGGGTGTGGACACGTGGCGAGTGACGTCGTGCGTTATGGTTGGGTTCCGTAATTTCAGAGGCTTGGCGGTTGCCGCATCGTCTGCAATTTCTGCACGGCGTGTGGGGCCAGTACAGGGCTATGGAATTCCACGACACCACTGTGAGTTGGTGGTATGGGAGGAGAAGATGAAAGGGAGGGAAATTGGTAGCAATAATGACGAAGCCGGGGGATATAAAATACTGCGTGTTATAGGTAGTTGGGCAGTTGGGGGCCCTCGAGTCGCTGGTCATAGCGCGGCGAAAGTCCCGGGCACACAGTCGGTCGTTCTCAGTTAAACAAGGGAATTCCGGATTCCGCAGCCTAACCTGTTCTTCCTCCCAGTATTCTCGGTACCTAGAGATGTACGACATCTTGTCATTCCGGGGAAAATGCTGTCATCGTGCAGGTTGTACAAACACGCGTGTAGGTCTCGTCCCTTTCGGTCGGATTTACACGTGTGTGCGCAGGATCTGCTCATGACTATGCACACACCTGGTCGTGCTTCGGCTGACAAGGGAGTTCCGGGTATGGTTGCGGAAACTCCTGCCGCCTCAAATTTTCGCAAGGGGAAAATTCCGCACTTATTCCTATACTAGAGCTGCCAAGTTCCTCAGTGATTGGGAATCGCCCGTGTGTGGATACGTGTAGGGCGCGTTGATCCGATCGCGCTTACACGTGCGCACACGAGGTGTTAGATCGTACACGGGCTTACTGGCTGATCCTCGTGAAAAAGTGAGATTTCAATCCTACATGCAAAATTGCCACGTGGCGTAGATAACCACCCAATCATCTAATCATTCAGTGATCTCCCAAGCAATCATTTCCGACCATGCAAAATGACATCCCACACATCGGATATCACAACAGTATCAACTCCTGTCATTAGTCATTCATCGCGAGCAAAAAGGGAGAAACAACGAGCACGTCATTCAATCACCCCTTATGCAGAACCCATACACAAAAAGGAGGAGATCAAAATCGAGCAAAAATGCCAATTGAGGTGAAAACAAGGGGAGATGCCGAATCGAAGAATAAGGGCGGATCGCCCGAAGCCGAAATCAAAACTTATGTACAAAGGCAAACGAAAGGACAAAGAAAATTACAACTCCACGTCCATCAACCTCAACTCTCTCTCTCTCTCTCTCTCTCTCTCTCTCTCTCTCTCTCTCTCTCTCTCTCTCTCTCTCTCTCTCTCTCTCTCTGATGCGGACAGTCCGTCGTCACGCACCAACCCACGAAGTTGTCACCCGGCTTAGTTCTCCTGTACTCGTCAGGTTCGCCCGCGCGCTACAGTCCGTCGTAGCCCCACGCGTCAACCCCGCACATTTGGCACCAGCTCGTCGGGTCGCCCAACTCCCACTTCACTCACCTCTTACTTCGCTCGTGAGCCGACCCTCACTGATCGCGCTACCTCGAGCTTCTAGCAGCTGTTTTAGAGAGTTATCTAATCGCGCAGCCGAAATTTATATTGTGCATGCATGCGCGGAGACCATGGAATCGCAAGGACTTAGAAGCAAAGAAGGGGACGGAGTGCCTACTTTTTGCATGGCCAGACTGCGGCGTGGGGGACGTAGCCACTCTCCACCCATCGATCGATCATGCAGCCCGCGGGCCAACTAGACACAGCAAAGAAGAGAGAGGGCGGGAAAGACGAAGCTCAAGAAGAAAGATACAGTTACAAGGGCGCCCTGCCCAAAATTATAATTACACGCAAGATTAAGGGCGTCGACTAATTAGAGCTCCGTTGCAGCCGCAAGAAGAAACGCGCGAGCAAAGAGCACCACGCGGCAAAATAAATTCCAAATTCTTAAATTCATAATTTCCTATTTAACGCGAAAATGCAAAAACAACTTTATTAAAGCACAAAATCCGAAAGGAAAGCCCGAAATTCCGAGAGCCATCGAGGGCTCGACAAGATTCGGAAAAGGAAATTTAAAAAGTAAGAAGCAAAAACTCCTGCGTGATTACCACGCCGAAAACCCAACAGCAGAACAAGAAAGAAGCGACGTGAGACATTATTAATCGCGCCTCTGTTGGAGCGCTAGCCACTCAATCGACCATCCCAGGATTTGCCCTGTCCTGGCCCCAGCCATCCGGAAAGAAGCGATGTAAAAAGAAGAACAAACAAGGACACCGATGTAATTTTTCCGTTGGATCCCGTCTCCCATAATTAGCCCAACCTTCCCATCTTAGGACCCCTCATTGTCATCACGCAGAAAGTCGCACGACACAGAAAGTGGTTCGTCACATATGTGACGCTAGGGGGTTCCAATTTTAAGCAAGCTCCCGCTTGCTTGACATTACGACACGTGTCGATCTTTTTAAACGATCGACAGTGCGGAGCTTTCTACGTGCTATTTACCGTGTAAAAGAGTGTGGAAGTCATCATGTGTGGCGTACGTGGCTCTATCCTACAAGTTCCCCAGAAAGGGCTCTATCCATTGGAGGAGGGGATCGCTCGTGCCATCCTTGCGACACGTGCCATGCAATCGCACATCAGTAACTAGCAGGGAGAGGAAAGGGAAGGCGGTATATGGGGGCGTGTTGAGGGGGTGGGTCAGTCGGGAGTAGGGGTAGGAAGCTTTCCATTCCCGCGACTGTCACCGGAAGCTCCTGATATCGGACGATCCGATGGAAGCGAGGGAAGCAGGTACCGCCATGGGGGAGAGACGTGAGATAGTCGGGGTAGAGGGTTGCGAAGGTGCGGAGGAGGGCCGTCCGGAATCGATCATGGTTTTCTCACGTGGGGATAGTCCCCGTGATCATGCAACAGACCTCGATCATGTTGTGGCCTCGCCACGCGGTACTGAAGAGAAGGACATGGAGGCAAAAGACAGGGGTGGCGCACCTAGTAGAAGCGTGTGGATGTATCGTGACAGCGAGGCGGGCAGCGTAGAAGTGATGGAAGGTGTCGGCGGGGAAGGGGTTGTGGGGGAAAGAGACCGGGATGGTAATCTGGCGACGGGTGAGGTAATCAAGGGGGCGGCAGGATAACGGCCGGGAACGAAGCCCGATGCCCCGCATCGACACGTGTTCGAACTGGGGGACGGGGGGATGGGGAGGGGGATCGGCTCTGTTGCCTGCGTGCCGGTGCGCTCGAAGTCTCGGCAGCAGGGTCCCCATCATCGTTCTTGGGTGGCTCGGGATCCTTGGTTGGGTCGTTCGGGATCGGCAGATCCGCGCCGCTCGCGTACTCCAGTGGCTGCTTCCCGACCGCGATTTCTTCTCTCCGCCTCGCTACCGCCTCGGGATCCTCCTCCTGAGCTTCTGCGCGATCCGCCTCCTCACCCAGAGTCTCCCACCGTGACTCAGATCCTTCCTCTCCCTCCAACTGATCTTCTTCTTCTTCCTCTTTTTCTTCTTCTTCTTCTGCCCCTGATTCTTCCTCGCTATATTCGTTGTAGCTTCCTTCTTTCTCCGAGGTTCATTCCTCGCTTTCGTCTTCCACCTCCGCTTCCTCCGCCACGGCTCTCTCCTCCACCGCTGTTCGAGGCGAAAAGAAAAGGACGTCGATGATCCCCCGGCGGTTCAGATATTCTGGACGCGATGGGTAGCTGCCACCTCCCGTTCGATCCTCTGAGCAGGTTGACCACTGCAAGTACGACGTTTATCTTCGTGAAAGAACATGCGGCACTGGGCTTTCGTCACGCTGCGATATGATGTCGAGGGGAAGGTCGTCGACCAGCTGCGCAAAGGGGATCGACGGATCGTGAGTTCCCACACGATCGTCTGCCGATGGCCTGGCTCTACCGCTCCGAAAATGAACCCGAGGAGATCTCCTTCCACCTCTGTTCTCTAGGCCTGGAAAATTAGCAGTTCCACGCTCTCCCTCGCGGCACGATGCTCACTGTCCCGTGTCCACGTCAGCTCCACTTTGACCGGGCACAGCGAAAGAGTGAGGTAGTGCTCACACCAGATTTCTCAATGTCTCAGCTCAATGAGGGGAACAGCGAGTGGCTGGATACAGAAAGAAAGGCGGGGATGGAGAGCAGACTGCCAGAAAGTGGGGAAGAGAGAGGGGAGGGCAAAGGTTGAGAACTAGGACCGGTTCATTGAGGGCGCAGAAATGGGAAGAGCTCTGGGAGCGCTACCGCCAGCTTGCGTCGGGACGTGCGGAGCCCGCCAACGTCGATGCTGTTGGTGACGACGAGGTTGTCATCGTGCCGCGCAAGCCACCGACTCCACTCCTGTGCTAACTGTTCACCCCACTCCCTTAGTGATGTCCGGATTGTCGTATGCCTTGTAGGATCCAGCACGCTGATGTCCCCGCTGAAGACGACGACGGTAGAGACGTGGCTGACCCCAGGCGCCGAAAGTCGTCGATAAGCCGATGCCTCGGCCAACACGAGTGTCCGGCTGTGCGTCGCAAAACGGAACTCTGCTGCCGCACACACCTCAGTGGTGCTGAAGAACTGCGCAAATCGGAGAAAATCCGGACTGATCCGTGGATGATGGACTTGTCTGATCGCCGAAATATCGCCACGTGGTGCCAGCATGTGCTCGCCAAGAACCTGCTCGGTGGAAAAACTCATGGCGATGGCGGCGAGGACGGAGCATCGGCAGGGGAGCGAGACAGAGAAGGAGAGGGCGATAAGCAGTCGTCGTCCTCTTCCGTGTTGGAGGAGGGGACGAATGAAGGTGGAGATGGAGAGGAAGGGAGAGGCCGCAGATAGGACACTTGGCGAGTGATCGGGTGGGCAGATTGGTTGTCGGAGACCTCAGGCACGAGCCGCACCGTGTTCACTCCGTTCGGACCGAGCTCGACTAAGCGAAATCGCCCGAAGAATCGTGGCCCTAGTTTACCCTGGCAAGCACATTTTCTCACCTGCACAATGCCTCCTAGCTATACTAGGGCCGTGGTCCCGCATTTCCATTCCGGGCCTCGTAACTGTGGACCTTTCGGTCGTGGGCCAACTCAGTCATTTTCTGGCGCTTCCGAGCTAATCGGGGAAGGGACCGCTCCATCAGCTCTAGGTGTCGCTTGGCCTTGTCTCGAACCGTAGCCCTTGTGGGCTGTCGGTTCAACGAAGATTCGTCCGGGAGGCTTGGTATTGAAACGCAAGCCACACTATTGGTCCGTAATTGAAAGGGGCTCAAGCCCGTCGATTCGTGAGGCGTTCCCCGATGGACCGCCAGGATGTGATCCACGATATCGGGCCAGGGTCTCGGATCCCGTGCCGCGATGTTTCGTCGCAGCGCATCACCCTATTTGCGTTCTCTAGCAGCCCGTTAGACTGTGACATGTGGGGTGCAGTATTCCGTATGGCGACGCCGTGTATGACCCAGATTCCTCAAAACTTCCCCCTTGAATTCTACCCCACTATCGGTCAGGATCTCCTCCGTGTCCTGATGCATTCCTAAAAAATAGTTGATGTATCGTGCGATTTCAGCCACCTGTCGTGTATGACACGGATATGCCTCGATCCACTTCGAGAAGTGGTCTATGGATACCAGTAGGATTGAATACTCACAACTATTAGGTCCAGGGGGTACTACAATATCGGGAGTATCCATGCTAACCCTCTAAAAGGGTCGTTCAACTACCGTCGGCACTATCAACCTTGGTGGTTGAATTGGCGCCTTGTCGGCACTGCAGACCTGACAGTGTTGGGCGATGAATTTAACATCGTCGAGAATGTCGGACCAATAACACTCGTTTTTGTCGATTGCCGCCTCCGTAATTCGGACGGCAAAATGGGCTGTAGTTTCCTCATCCGCCGTCTTAACCCAATCATACCTCATGAACGGGTGCGGCACTATCATCCAAATCTCGCTACCATCCGTCTTCCGTTTCTCTAGCCGACCCTCGTTCCAGCGATAGTCCCGAGCCCTTTCATTGGCTCCCCTCCGGTCCTCCTTAGTGAAGTCCTGGAGGGGGTTACCTATCACGGTGGCAATTAAGGCAATATTCGTCCATACCTTGGCCCTTGTAAATTTTCGGGTCTTTTGTAACCCTTTTGACGTGGCGTTGAGAAATCGAGCCTCAGTCGGGATCTTATCCACTCGACACAAGGGGCACAACCAAGACGTGTTGCCATTTCGATACTAAATACAAGAGCCATGGGCTCGTGCGACACACTGCCGACAATCTACCCACTCGACATATCCTTCCCCAGTAGGATGCATAGGGACGGAGTAAACGAGTGAAATCGCTTCGCAAAAATAACGAAATTTCTCGGGAAGAGAGAGAAGAGATGAAGGTGAGAGGGGAGAGAGAGGTGTTGTAGGATTACCTCCGTCCCCCATTGCCACTTGTCTGCTTCTTGCCACGTGGAAGGACTGCCACTTGTCCGTACTTGGGTCTGTTCGTCAATTCCGGCTCCTTCCACGGAATGTTTTCTTCGCCTTTAGGTACCTTAGCGGGTCGATGCAGACATGTAAACCCATCGGCGTTCCCGTGCCTCTCCGTCTTTCGATGGACGATGTCGAAATCGTACTCCTGTAGGCGTACCGCCCAACGCCCAATCATGCCGGTGTAGTTAGTGAGCCTCTTCAGAGCCAGCAGTGGCTCGTGATCAGTCACTACAAGAAACTTCTGTCCGTAAAGATACGGATGGAAGTGTTGGATTCCCCAGACCACGGCGTAACATTCACCTTGCGGGGCCGAATTGTTCCTCCACTCGTCTGGCACCGTGTGTGATGAGTATTCGATGACATGTTCTCGTCCGTCGTTCCCCTTTTGTGCTAGAATCATAGAATGGCAGAAATTGCCTCCGGTTGCCAGTCCGTAATGAGAATGAACTGTTGCGTAGGGTCCGGCCAGATCAAAATAGGTGTTGTGGCCAGGGCGTCCTTGAGGGTGGCGAAAGCCTGCTCGCACTCGGCGTCCCAACTGAGAGGCTGGTCCTTCCGCAACAAGTTCGTTAGGGGCCTTGCTATCGCGACAAAGCCCTTGATGAAACGACGATAGTACGATGCCAGTCCCAAAAAGGCTTGAACCTGTGTCAGCGATGTGGGGACGGGGGCATCCTTCATCGCCACGACCTTTCTCGAATCTGGCCGCAGTCCTCACCGCGTCACCACGTAGCCCAAGAACGAGATCTCTGATAGGAAAAACTCGCTCTTCTCGAGCACGATCTTGAACCCAGCGTCTCTCAGAGCTCCCAGTGTCCATTCAATATGTTGTGCGTGCCTGTGATAGGTTTCCGAATAGACTAAGATGTCGTCCATGTACACGATGACGCAGAAGTTTATTATTCCTTGAGTCAGCCGTGTCCTGTTGAGGAAGTTCTTAAACGTCAAAATCATAGCCCGTTGAAACGTGGCAGGCGCGTTGCAAATCCCCATCGGACACCGGACCCACTGCCACGTGCCCTCAAATAATACGAAGGTCGTTTTTGGTCGGTCTTCCTCCTTAACCAGAATATGATGGAAGCCGTGACAAATATCAAATTTACTAAAATAATTAGCACACCCAATCGCATCCAGCAAATCATCAATCCGGGGAAGGGGATACACATCTTTGATCGTGATATCATTTAGTTTCCGGTAATCGATGCAAATGCGAATCGACCCATTCTTCTTCGGTACGAATACTACCGGAAATGACCATGGTGCAGTGGCAGGTTCGATCCAACCATTGGCTTCAAACTCCCGAATCCGCTGAAACGCCGCTTTCCGCTCCACTAGGGAATATCTGTAGGGTTTACAGTGGATCGGGGGGTGGTTTCCGGTTTGAATCTCGTGTTGTATGACCAGTGATAGTCCAATGTATGTGTTCGTCACACTAACTGGTCCCTGGTATTCCTTTAGGATGTCCGGAATGAGGTGGTGGATCTCGTTGGGCACATAGTGGGGTACGTGTAGTTCGTACGACTAGTTTCATATCTGCACCTCGATCTGTTTCGTACTTATCCGCTTAGTGGTTTCAGGTGGGGGTGCAGAAATAAACGAGTTATCCGACCGCCAAGAAAATATTGTAGCCATCATTTGCGCATCTTCTTCTCGGATGGCTACGTGTTCTTCTGGGGTCACTCCATCGCGAATGTCTTGCCATGGCACCGATTTGGTCGCGATTTTAATTCCGAGTTCAATTTCGGGGCGCTCAGGGGGTTCCAAAGAATTGGCCTCCGCCCTTAAGCGTAGCAATCGTACCTTTTTTGCAGGTGGCAAAAGAGATCGCGGGAGGCTCGTGATGTCGCAGAAGTGTCTCTTGTCGTTGTATCGCGCAAGGAGAGGGGAGATACCTTCGTACAGGGTTCGAGGGGGTTCCAAAGAATCGACCATCCTTGATATCTGTATGAGAGGTTCTCCCAGAATCATCGCTTATGTCCTTTGCAGGTTTCGATCGGTCAGGTTTAATGGTTTAGGGTTCACTCGTTGCGCAGGGTAACAGATGCGCTATCGCGCCAGCTCCAGAATTACCGCATTATCCTCGTCACTGTTGTCTGCATCTTTCGATGATCGCTCATCATCCGCGCAGTTTTCCCAGGTGATCAGTCGGAGAGTTCCTGCCATTATCATAGAAACTTGCGAGGTCATATTAATAGAAGTACGAAGGGTCAGCCTCATAGGTATGGCGTAGGGTTTTCCTCCTGTATTTCGCGGGATAATCGATCATCTTTCGAAGTCCAAGTTGGCTCGCAGAGCCATAAGAGCAGGTAAACCCGAAAGAACATCATAAGTGCTGGCGTCTAATACTACGACATCTCCCAGAGCGTGCACCTTACCCAATCGAAAAGCAACATTGGTCATTCGTCCCACTGTTTTGATATTTTCCTCATCTGCTGAGATGAGTTGATCCTTCTCCGTAAGCATAATCAAATCTTTTTTTCTTCCTGCTCTTTCGACTACTCGTAGTGAGATAGCTAAGACAGTTGCTCCAGAATCAATAATGGCGTTGTACGGAACTCCCCATACTTCGAAATCACATTCTGCGGATTTCTATGGAATCGCTTTAATTCATAGGAAGTGATCATCTTTCTGGATTAGTCCCAAACGTATGGGGTCCGAAGTACCAGCAGC
This sequence comes from Chara braunii, assembly GCA_003427395.1. Classification (NCBI taxonomy): domain Eukaryota; kingdom Viridiplantae; phylum Streptophyta; class Charophyceae; order Charales; family Characeae; genus Chara; species Chara braunii. Next base: position 1,027,358 of record BFEA01000147.1, on the reverse strand, counting down.
GTGTTCATCTGGTGGCAGGTTTTTCGCTTTTGTGTTTGCTGTTCGAGCGAGGGCAAACCGCTTTCGGTTTGCCTTGCAATGTTGCAACATGTGCTCATTGGCTTGTTCTGCTATCGAGAGTAGATGACCGATTGGAAGAGGAATCTGATGATCTAATGCGCGTACAATGTTCAAGACATCGATTTTTCCAGTGACGAAGGTGGGTCCTCCCGACTCTATTTCTCCCGGAGAAGGGCGCCACTCTGCCACTTCCCTTTGTTCCGGGGCGGGTCTGATCGTTCCAATCATGTCCAATCCTGGGTAACCAAGCATGATCCAACGGAATGAGCTCGGCGGCTTCTTCCATCGTAGCTAACGCGCTCCCCCCTCCTTCCGTTTCTTCCATTAACGCTCCTACTCGTCTCGGCCCGTTAGCGATCAGGGCTGCTGCTACCGGTGCGGCTCCGATCCGTGGTTGTGGGGGTCGGTGAGGGCAGTCCCGGGCTATATGCCCAAGTTGGTGACACGTGTAACAGACATTCAAATTACCAGCGGCCCCTCCGAGAGCGGGTGTTGGAGCCGGCCCGTGTTGAATTGGGGCAGCACGTACTGCTATCGGTCGCATCGACCTCATCATCGCCTCTATTCGAGCATTGTGTTTCCGCTGTTCCTTTTTGCTTTCCTGGATCAGATTGACCAGTGTTTTGGTCAGTTCCAATAAGGCGGTTGATTCATTCGGTTGTGCGGGACTTTCGATTGGAGGTGGAGGTGTCGTCATCGCGGGAACTGGCATGTCCGTTTATCACACTCGGGGCTGGTCGTTTGGGGCTAATCTGTTCCAAATAGGTGGCAGGGCCAGACACAAATCCCATGTTTTCGAACTTATTCTGTAGCGCGGCCAGCTCGCCAGTTCGGACGAGTCTCCTTCCCTAGGATAATTTTTTCCTTCTATGAAACTTGCAGCGAATTTTGGTTCGATCTCTTATGCGGCCGCCATGATCTGTTGCAGCGTGTGATTGATGGGGGATAACTTTTTTCGCAGTTTCGCCCTCATTGCTTTGCTGCGAAGTCCGTCAATAAACAAATCTCTACCTACCTATTCGCCTCATTCGGTTTTTACAAACATTCGGTAAAATTGATTTTGGTACTCAGTGACAGACTCGAGGGGTTTTTGGACTCGATCTTTAATCATAAAGAGGGCCTGTTTCGGATAGATATAATCGAATCGGTTCAGAAAGTCTCGCTCGAATGTCGGGAGATCAACCCATACATAGGTGTTGAACCAATGATGAGCGTCTCCCCCTAATCGAGCGGGAATGTTTACCTGTGCCTCGTTGTCATCGTACTGCTGAGCTCGGAGCGTGGCCAGCCATGCTCTAGCAAGGTGGTGAGCAGGATCGAATAGATAGAGATCGGGTGGGGCCATGGGTGCCCGCGCTCGTGGTACGGGTTGATTAGGATTTAGCTGTTGGTTGAGGTTTTGTTGTGGATTTGGATTCTGTTGATTGGCGTTCATGTTAGCCGCCCGTCGAGCCGCAGACCGGCTTCTTGTAACGACGGGATCGCGTCGATGCTCGTTTCGGGGTCGAGGTCGTCCCCTGTTAGCCAGATCGCTTCGATCTCGGTTGCCGTCCTACGAATCCTATGACCCTGCCACGTGTCGGCTCCGATACCAACCTCACGCCCGGCGCGACTTCCTGATCGGAGTGGGATGGGGGCCTGGAAGTGCAGAAAGGGGTGTGCCAAGGATTTTTGGGAAATTGGGGGTGGAGTCCCAGGTCAGAACTGAGATCTCCTGTGGCAAGGTCTCAGGGGCATAGGTGCAATAAGGCTAAGGGACAGGTTACTTTCGGTCTGATGGCGATTGATGTCGTGCAACATAAGGCAGATGGCATGCGCGGTGCGTCCTGGGGTCGTCCGATCCGCCCGTTCGGCGGTTCGGGAGAGGTCCGTTCGCGAGGGTTGCGATTTCTATGGGTCGTATCTCCGGGTGTCGACACATGGCGAGTGACGTCGCGCGTTATGGTTGGGTTCCGTAATTCCAAAGGCTTGGCAGTTGCCACGTCGTCTGCAATTTCTGCACGGCGTGTGGGGCCAATACGGGGCTATGGAATTCCACGACACCACCGTGAGTTGGTGGTATGGGAGGAGAAGATGAAGGGAGGGAAATTGGTAGCAATAACGACGAAGCCGGGGGATATAAAATACTGCGTGTTATAGGTAGTTGGGTAGCCGGGGGCCCTCGGGTCGCTGGTTATAGCGCGGCGAAAGTGTCAGGCACACAGTCGATCGTTCTTAGTTAAACAGGGGAATTCTGGATTCCACAGCCTAAGTTGTTCTTCCTCCCAGTATTCTCAGTACCCAGAGATGTACGACATGTTGTCATTCCGTCGAAAATGCTGTCATCGTGCAGGTTCTACAGACACGCGTGTAGGCCTCGTCCCTTTCGACCGGGTTTACACGTGTATGCGCAAGATTTGCTCATGACTATGCACACACCTGGTCGTGCTTCGACTGACAAGGGAGTTCCGGGTATGGTTGCGGAAACTCCTGCCGGCTCAAATTCTCGCAAGGGGAAAATTTCGCACTTATTCCTATACTAGAGCTGCCAAGTTCCTCAGTGATTGTGAAGCGCCCGTGTGTGGATGCGTGTAGGGCGCGTTTATCCGATCGCGCTTACACGTGCGCACACGAGGTGTTAGATCGTACACGGGCTTAATAGTTGATCCTCGTTAAAAAAGTGAGATTTCAATCCTACATGCAAAATTGCCACGTGGCGTAGATAACCACCCAATCATCTAATCATTCAGTGATCTCGCAAGCAATCATTTCCGACCATGCAAAATAACATCGCACACATCGGATATCACAACAACATCAACTCTTGTCATTAGCCATTCATCGCGAGCAACAAGGGAGAAACAACGAGCACGTCATTCAATCACCCCTTATGCAGAACCCATACACAAAAAGGAGGAGATCAAAATCGAACAAAAACGCCAATTGAGGCGAAAACAAGGAGAGATGCCGCATCGAAGAATAAGGACGGATCGCCCGAAGCCGAAATCAAAACTTATGTACAGAGGCAAAGGAAAGGACAAATAAAATTACAACTCCACGTCCATCAACCTCAACTCTCTCTCTCTCTTTCTTTTTTTCTCTCTCTCTCTCTCTCTCTCTCTCTCTCTCTCTCTCTCTCTCTCTCTC
>BFEA01000147.1:981255-1024097 GCA_003427395.1 Chara braunii | reverse complement strand
TCTCTCTCTCTCTCTCTCTCTCTCTCTCTCTCTCTCTCTCTCTCTCTCCGATGCGGACAGTCCGTCGTCACGCACCAACCCACGAAGTTGTCACCGCGCTTAGTCCTCCTGTACCCGTGAGGTTCGCCCACGCGCTACAGTCCGTTGTAGCCCCACGCGTCAACCCCGCATATTTGGCACCAGCTCGTCGGGTCGCCCAACTCCCACTTTACTCACCTCTTACTTCGCTCGTGAGCTGACCCTCATTGATCGCGCTACCCCGAGCTTCCAGCAACTGTTTTAGAAAGTAATTTAATCGCGCAGCCAGAATTTATAGCGTGCATGCATGCGCGGAGACCACGAAATTGCAAGGACTTGGAAGGAAAGAAGGGGAGGGAGTGCCTACGTTCTGCATGGCCAGACCGCGGCGTGGGGTACGTAGCCACTCTCCACCCATCGATCGATCATGCAGCCCGCGGGCCAACTAGACACAGCAAAGAGGAGAGAGGGCGGGAAAGACGAAGCTCAAGAAGAAAGATACAGTTACAAGGGCGCCCTGCCCAAAATTACAGTTACACGCAAGATAAAGGGCGCCGACTAATCAAAGCTCCATTGCAGCCGCAAGAAGAAACGCGCGAGCAAAGAGCACCGCGCGGCAAAAGAAATTCCGACTTCCTAAATTCCTAATTTCCTATTTAATGCGGAAATGCAAAAAGAACTTTATTGAAGCACAAAATCCGAAAGGAAAGCCCGAAATTCCGAGAGTCATCGAGGGCTTGACATGATTCGAAAAAAGAAATTTAAAAAGTAAGAAGCAAAAACTCCTGCACGATTACCGCACTGAAAACCCGACAGCAGAACAAGAAAGAAGCGACATCAAACATTATTAATCGCGCCTCTGTCGGCACGCCAGCCACTCAATCGATCATCCGGGGATTTGCCCAGCCCTGGCCCCAGCCATTCGGAAAGAAGCGACGTAAAAAGAAGAACAAACAAGGACACCGATGTAATTTTTCTGTTGGATCCCATCTCCCATAATTGGCCCAACCTTCCCATCTTAGGACCCCTCATTGTCATCGCGCAGAAAGTCGCGCGACACAGAAAGTGGTTCGTCACACCCCGGCGGAAATGACAATGGTGAAAATCTTGATGATCTTGATGGATAACCTGCACAAGACAAAAAACAGACGAAAGCACAAATATAGGTTGATGGTGACCTCCTAGCCGCTCTCTTGATGATGCTCTCTCAGTGGCACTGTGATGATTTTTCAAGTAGGACCAACGTTCTCCGCACTTTGGTCTCCACGGGGATGACTCCACTTTCCTCGACCGACATCGACCTTCGTCAACTCGCATGAGCTCTCCAGCTTCTTTAAAGGTCTTGGCTATGGAGTACTTCATGTGAAAAACACAGGGAAAATGTTCAAACAGAAGCTGTTGCTACCATTCTCCCTTTTCCTTTGTGCCTCAGGCCAGATGCCACATCAGCCTGTGACGTAGTAATGACCCAGCGCCTCTGGATACCACGCGTGCTTCAAGCGCTATCCCCCATCTAATTCACGACATCACAGCACCCTCGCACCAGCGCCTCCCTCCCATCGGCTGCCAGCACCGCACCACGTGTCAGCTAGCATCTTACTAGTCACCCCAAGCCAGTGCCTCACCAGCCGCAAGTCGCTAGCGGCCCACCACTCACTTGTTGCCAGCGCCTCGCTCCCGCCAGCAACCAGCGCCTCGCTGCACTCACACAGCCAGCGCCTCTCCACTCGCGAGAAGCCAGCGCCTCGCAACCTGCGAGAAGCCAGCGCCCCGCCTGTAAGCAACCAGCACGCCACCATCCACATGCCACCTGCACCTCGCCGCCCGCCCGCCAGCCATAGCGCTAGCGCTAACGCGCGCCAGACCTATGTCCTACCCATGCAGCCATGAAGCACTCTCGGCGTTTTTGAGAGTGAATCTTACAGCTCTCGAAAAGTTTCAAGCGGTGCCGAATCAAGAGGCCAACTCTTGAAAACGCAGCACGCGTGAAGGGTCCCAGCGATGTCCCTTTGCAAAATATCAAGGTGAGGTCGGGGACCTCACAATTCAATGCGGGGTTATCCTGGCAGCATTAGCGGGTTTCGTTTACCGCAGTCAAGTGTCAAGCGTAGTGCAGCGAGGCCCATAGCCTCTGTGGAATGCAAGCCAGGAGACCCATAATTTGCTTGAATGCACTTGGCAATGCCCCAAGTGCCGGGTTCACTTAGTAGAAAAGGGGACGGTTCCATTACTCACCACATGCACCAAAGACAATAACCCGGGGCTAGGTCCCACTTGCACAAATTAATAGATACTGACCATAGATAGCAAAGATCAACGGCCGAAATCTCCTAATTTGCGGCAGCGGGACCTTGCCCCTGGGTAGACTGTGGGGACCCCGGCCCCGAATCATCCCCCTATTATAAGGGGCGTTGGGCCCGTTTGCCAGCATGTGTTGCTTCCCACAAATATACTGGAGCCTCGTATTTAATAATTTTTAAAAAAGAGACAAAAAATGGCAGTGGATTTTTTGGTGTTTTTTGGGGACAGTATATTTTTCTATGTTCTAGGGTAATATTCATTCTCATTTTGCACACCAAAAGCTCCTTTTTTTTTTTCTTTTTTTTTTTTTTTTGAAGTCGCAGTTTGTATTATAGAAAATTGGAGAACTGAGGTCGGGAATCCCTCAACATCTCAACCCGGAATTCCTGGGGCCAATACCCAGTTTAGGCTTTACTGGAAACCGGGTCCAGTGTCCCATGTACGGCAACTTCAACCAAAAAAGAAAATCGCAGCTGGACTATCAAATTCCAAAACCAGAAATAAGAGAGGCAACCGCTAAGCAAATTAACCAGTTATTCTGCTATTCTGACTGGGAGCCTTACCCAGCTTCGCATAAAGATATTACAGAAAAGAGGACAGTTCTCAGACTACCTCCAATGAAGAGACCTTGCTTACATTGGCAGGAGACCATAGCCTAATGTGACTAGCCAAGAAACGACAAATACCCAATGATCTAAAGCAAACTACCAAGTTCTATCTGGAGCAGGTGATTTGCAGAAATCCGAAGGAAGATCCATCAAAACCAAAAGAGAGGCCCGTCGGACCAGCTAATAGCCGTGTGGAGCCTGGGTTGTCATGACAAGTTTTCCCACCTTGTACCCTTGAGACTGTGTAGGGAGTACCGTATTCCAGGTACTCTAGATCTCAATGGGGACAACCTAGATTTGCTCTTTTATCAGCTAAATGCTAATCGGTCGTGCCCTAAGTAGCTTAGCAACGCTGCCACAACCACTAGTAGGTCTCCCACTACCTCCGGTCGTTCCGTTGCCTGCTACGGACAAGCCCAGTATAGATACCAAAGGAGAAGTACTTAGCAAGGAACTATCAGGTATGTTACAAACTAGAAGCAACCAAGCACAGGAAAGAACACCAACAATCTAAGTTTACACCGTAATGAAGCCAAGCAACAGAAGGAACACCAACAATCTAAGTTCACACCGTAGTGAAGCCAAGCAACAGAAAGAGCACCAACACTCTAAGTTCACACCGTAGTGAAGCCAACCTCCGACAAACATTTCGTTCCTTCAACGGAGAGGCATGTGCTAGCCAGCGTGGTGCAGCTAGAGCCTAGAGATAGAGGGGAGCAGGGATCTGGTCTGTAAATCCGGTCAGATGCAAAATGCGAAGAAAACTACACTACAGCCCAAGCTAGAGGAGAAATAGAAAACAGGCCTATGAATTCGGTTAGATGCAAATTGCCTAGAGCTCAGCCTGTGGACCGTAAAAAACCGAAGATGTTAAATCCCTTGTTTATTTGTGCTAAATGCTGCGTGCAAACAAACCAGCGTATTGATATCAACAGGTGAGGACGAGAGATGAGCAACAGCGCGTGCAATCAGTGATGGGGCAGCAGTCGGAGTTATCCAGGATTAAGAATTCTGAGGAGCCGATGCAATACTAATAGCCTAGTAATAGGCAAGTTCTGGGCCTACCATGTTTGTGAAAGGAAAAAGGGGTGAATCCAGCCATAGAAAGGGACTGAATACAGGCCGTTGGAAACGAGAAGAGCAGCCAAGATCAGGTTCGAAGTCCCAGAGAGTGGCACAGATGGCTTAAAGAAGGGAAGATAATTCCACGTTCAAAGGAACAAAGAAACGGCTCAGATAAGGAGGAGCCGGTATACCTAAAGCAGGGAAGGGTAGATAAAGTGAACGTCTCTCCGGTCGAGACTAATGCTCTGCTCCCTTTGCACTACTGGAAATGCTCCCACGGCCACTTGTGAAACTCCCACTTCCCAAAGGTGACGTCGTCCTGTAGAGCTTCAGGTCTTCTCACACTTCAAGTCTTCACGCTCCCAGTTGAGGTAGTCGCTAGTACTTGGCTTGTGCTCCTCACAACAACAGTCCCACCACTGCCAGTTGCCCTCCCACTGCTCCTGGAAGTGCCGCTGTCTGACTCACCATTCGCCGTGCACTGGACTCACTCTCCCTTCTTTGTGCCGTTGGTCATGTATGTTTCCCAAAAACGGGGTTCATACAGAGGTTGCAATGGCCTGAAATTTGAGCGTTGAAGGTTGTAGAGGGATCCGGACCCACCTTGCTCCCTGGTATTCCACAGGGAGACACAGCCCCTTGTCGAGGCTGAGGGAGATGGCCGATCCTCGGGAGTACCGAGTACTCCATCGATCCGTCCCATGCCCCGTAACCCGCGCCTTGCTGCCGATGCAGAGAGCCGCCGTTTCCGGGCGGCCGTATCATCGGTAACGCAGCACTTCCACGAAGCGCTCCCGCCCCCGACCACCTTCCTTTCTCCAATCTTATTTTCTTTTTAGGGTCAGATCCCACTACCCTCGATTATTCATTTTTCACCCTCGATTACGAAGATCAACGGTCAGCAATGAACAATAGGGGCTAGTAGGATCTGGCCCTTAGTAACCATGCCCCTGAGCATTCAACGCCGTCTATCACTGACGCGTGAAGCCCGTGTGTGGTAACTGCCGCCCGTGGTAACTGCCCCCCGCATCGTGAGGGGCAAAGACAATCGCAGCTGGCCAGCATCACCAGTTAAATATATAGGAATATAAAGGCGCTCTTTGTTTTTTTCCGTTTTTTGTTTCCAAGAGAGAAAAGGCGGTGTTTTTATGCCCTCCCCACCTCCCCGACCCCTCCTCGCCTCCGCTTCCGCCCCCGAAATATACAAAATATATAACTGCCGGAAGTCTGCCACCCTGCCCTCTTCCCCCGAGTGGAAAGAGACGGGGGAAAGCCCCCTCGAACTCTCCCCAGGATACGATTTTTTTTGTTTTTTTTTTAAGCCCAGGATAGGAATGGTCCCTCTTACGTTTTCTTTTTTCTTTTTTCTTTTTTTTTAAATCCCTCTTACGTTTTTCTTTCCCCACGCTACTGCACCACTCGCCGTCCGCCAACGTATTGAATGCACATGGACAGGATTGGCATCCACGTTCATTCAATATCTTGACGTATGCGAGTGGTTCAACGAGAAAGAGCTGGCGGCCTTGAGATACCGTTGTCGAACGAACTGACCGAGCGCCAGGTATTCAGAATCAGAATTTCGGGCCTCGCCACACCACTGTGGAAACGAAAACGTTCAAATGCATGTTCACACAGAAAGCGGCAAGATGCGTCCATTCCTATGAATAGTAACAGATGCATCTGACCTCTAAGTTGGGAAGATGCACTAGTGCTTTTTTCGTTTCGACAGTGGTGTGGCGAAGCCCTTCATTCATCGGTGAGTGGATTCGAACACAGGTCCGCATTGCAAAAGTTCATGAAGAAGAAACAAATAATAATAAAAATAAAATGAAAAAAGTTTACCAGTGTGCCACGTCGGTGGCTGGTCGATTTTGACAGAATCGGGTGTGAGTGTGCCCTCACACCCGGAGCATGGTCCCACTACCAAGAAGGGTATTGGATTAAGATCCTGAATCTGGTCGTGTCTTACGCAGAGATGCAGAAAAGGAGTTCAATCTTGATTTTCTGCACTTGTCCGCAAACGCGGCCAAATTAAGGTGCTCAATCCAATCCTCTTTGCTAGTGGGACCTCACCCCCGGCCGCTATATAAATGTCCAGATTCTTATTATTATCATTTATTATCTTGTTTTCCTCTGCTCAAGTATGGCAGGTGGACGGATTTTTCATTTACTAAATTTATTCACACAAGTGACACAGGGGAGCATTATGACTTTTGATACGAACCCCGACGTGCCACGCCAGGCACAGGCCTCGCGGAGCAGAGCGGAGCGCAGCACACAGCGTCGGCGAGCGCCCGTGGAAGAGACTGGCAGCAGACCGGGAAGCTGGGCGTCACTCCCGCACGGCTCTGACAGCGCGCAGCGGGAGGGTGTGAGAGAGCCCGGCCTGAAGCGGGAAGCCATGGAGCGACGCACAGAGCCAACAGATGGGAGAGAAGGAACATCGATGACGTGTGTGGGCTTGATGGGGAAAATTGCAGTGAAAAACAAATAAAAAAATAAAAATTGCAGTGCGAAAAATTGATGGGATTGTAGTATCATTATACCTTTCTCGGCCTTTTTTTTTTTTTGAAAGAAAGATCACTGTTTATTAATGGCAAAGCCGGCCCGGCGTCCTTTACGAAAAGTAGGCGCAGCACTGAGCTGAGCAAGGCTCTTCGGCCAAGCAAAGCTCATACCACGACTATGCCTCACAGTATCAGGGACGAAGACCTTCTTCCAAGTATTAAAATTGTGTAAGGCGGCCGTTTACAACAATCGGCCATATCCTAGTACCCCATATCAAACCATAACGTAATGCTACACCTCTATTACTCTGCAAATCTACAAAGTATCAGCTTGATCACAGAAAACCTTTATGTACAACTATCAACCGTATTTGATTGTCTTATAGTAATTGTGGTTGTGTACACTGTACAACAATCAACCGTGTCATTATCCTACAACTCTGTAATTATACAAATGTACAAACCTGTGTAATAAATCACAGGAAAAATCCGGAAAAAAACAAAGAAGGCGATCGACCCGGGGGACAGTCCACAGATGCAAGTCCCGAAAAAGCACCCCATCGTGTAGTGAAAAGCTCCATTGCCTTTCTGGTAAACCCTTTCTGCTGTACTCTATGCTCCCAATCGGCCTGCATCGCTTGTTTAATGCCATATTTGACCTCTGCTCGGATCATTGGTGGCGTCAGCTTGTCTCCGCGTCTCGTTGCTGAGTTTCTGAGTGTCCAAAGGGTCCACAGTATTGCACCTCTGAGTGTCTCTTCCGCGTATGTGTAACGTTGTGAAAGAGGTGTTCGTCTTGCTGCAGTTCCCATCAGTACGAAGTGGTCTGTCCATCTGGATCCGTTTCCGGGGACAGGGATGTCAGAGTGTCTCCACCGGTCCCAGAAAGGCTGAGCATTGTCACAATATAACGCAAAATGTTGCAAGTCTTCCATTCGGGTACCAGGACATATCAGACATTCCGCCAGTGGCTTGGTTGTTCGTTTTGCACACCAGACCGCAACCGGAACTGCTTGGTGCATCATGAGCCAGAGAAAACTGACATGTTTAACAACGACCAAATCCATCAGATTCACCCAGAATCTGGGCAGGACTTCCAGAAGTCTTATGAGCGAGTCTCTGATCCAACCTGTCGCCAGCCATCGACACGCCACCTTCCAATTGACATCAACCTGAGGGGTTGAAAGCAGATATCCCCGTTTGGTCGAATATTGATGCATCTGAACCATTTCATTTCGATGCAGAGGGTGTTCCCAGGCCCAATCTCTGGGGTCCACAGACAAGAGGTAAGAGGGACAAGAGAGGCGGAAGGGGTGGTAGCCTGTTGCAGTTTCCAAAACACACACAGGTGTCAGAGTTTGAGCAGGGGGCATGGGCTCTTGATTCACCGCAAATGTTAAAGCTGTTCCCAAACCAAAAAAAACATCTTGCACTTCCCAGCAAGAATGTGGTATTTGAACTTCCTCCGAATAAGTCTCCATTTTCCATATTTGCAGTGGTTGTTCTTGGTGCGAATGTTTATACCACATTCCCTGAGCAGGGACAAGACCTGCTCTCAGAACCTGCACCCAAGTATCCGGGATAGCTTGCTGTAGCTGTTGTAAGTGGGCCCGCTGGTGCCAAAGACGAGAGAGCGAAGCTGCCAGAGTTTCGAAGGGTTCCAATCAGCCAACACAGGGTCCCATATGTCAGCCACTGTCCCTATGCCTCGTTCCATCCAGGCATTGCCAAACGCCCCCGGCCCATGGCTTTGGAAGGGATTCCCTTGAGTTGAATAGATAAACTGATTATGAAACAGGGGTTGAGTGAGTATCCGCTCCATTACCATTGGCGGTGGTTGCAAAACAGGGGCGACTTGCTTCCAGGCTTTTAATAGGCCTCCCCATATATCGGACGGCAAGCGTTTCCTAAGGTAGGAGACGAAGAGCGAGGGCAGCCAGACATGTTTAGTGTTCTCCCATCCCCAAATTGACAAAAGTGCAGGTTCTGCTAGTTGTTTCCACCCGAAGGTGGAATCAGCTAGCAGGCCCCACAGAATCCATCTTGCTAAGAGCGCTGCAATTTGCCTCTCCGGGTCCAAAACTGCCAGGCCTCCTTTCCGTTTGGGCTGTGTGACCACTTCCCAAGCCACTTTGGGTAGGTAATTGTCTTGATTTGTTTCTTCTTTCCAAAGATAATGTGTGGCAAGGCGGCGCACTGTTTGCAGAGAGGATGAGTCAAGTTGGTAGATCGACCTGTGATACCAAAGTGTAGAAAAACAAGCATTATTGATTACCAAAGATCGTCCATATAGGCTCACCCCTTTATGGGCAGTCCAAGGCTGAAAGGCAGCCCGGAGTGACGTCAAGGAAGAAGCGGAATCCAGTCGCAGTTGAGGGGCGAATGATATCCGGTGTCCTAACAACCGTTCCTTCTGTGTAGGCACCACAACCCTCAGTCCCCAATGACAGGGGGGTTGGGCTCCTGGTGGCACTAGGACTGATGACTTGGACCAATTGACTGCAGCTTGTGAAACCAGACAAAAGAGATCAATAGTGTCCTGCAGCTCTTCAAAGGCAGCATCCAGCAAAGGAGTAAATGCTACTGAATCGTCAGCAAAAGCCTCCGATTTGAGCCTATCGCCTGAGGGCAAAAGAAATCCCAGAATGTCGGGATTACTTCTAATCAAAACATGCAAAACTTCTACATACAATATGTATAGATAAGGGGCCACAGGGCATCCTTGCCTTACCGACCGAGAGAGTAAGATTGGTGGGGAAAGCGTCCCATTGACACACAGTCTGGAGGTAGCCCCAACCAGGAGTGCCTTGACTGCATGTCGGATCTTAGGTCCAAAACCAAAGGTAATCATTGTAGCTTGTAGGAATTCCCAGCCCACCCGATCATATGCTTTCTCCAGATCAAGTAATATGACTGCCATTTGCTTTTCTCCATCTGTCACCCATTCCATGAATCTTTTCACTGTCATAACGTTGTAAAGGATTTGTCTCCCTTGCAAAAAGCCAGTTTGCGAGGGGTGGATGATCGTCGTCAGTACTTGTTGCAGTCTTGCTGTCAAAATTTTGGAGAAAATCTTATACATGGCGGGCATCAATGTGATCGGTCGGTAATTGCGAACGTCGGTCCGGTCCCCTTTTTTGAAAACAAAGGTGATGATCCCTTCTAATGCAGAAGCAGGAAGGGTCCCCCCATTCCACACTGCTCGACATATAGTTAAGAGCTCCGGGGTTAACAGAGGAGAAAATCGTTTGAAGAAGGTAGAGGGCAATCCATCAATTCCTGGTGCTTTATGATCTGCCAGCGATTTCACTGCGTTAATCAATTCTTGATGCGTTATGTCCGATTCCAACATTTCAGACTGCTGTTGTGTCAACTTGTGATCCAGTTTATCAAGTGATGAAATTGATCAAGCAGTTGTTCCTCAGAATGTTGGGTTTGCGATGCCAACAAACTCTCGTAAAACAACGAAATGTTAAGAATGATTGACGAAGTATCTACAGCGAGTGGCTGAGCATCCATAAACGGGTGTTCCATTGCCAAGATCAAGCCAGGTTTGTGGGGGGACGTCGGCCTTCAAAGAAGGACGCAGTCATTCGATCCCCTTTGATCAGCCAAGATATACACTTCCGGTGTGTGACGGTTCTTATTGCAGGCTGCATTTGCATCGTCCATTGTTGCCTGAGTCTGTCCATGTCGGCCATAAGTTGTTGTTCATTGTTTGTTGCCGACGTTGCTCTGCGTGTGAGCTCTGCCATTTGATCGTTGATCATTGTGAGTTGCGAACGAGAGTTGGCAACAACAATTTTTTTGACGAGCAATCCTCTTTTGAACACCACCCTCAGGCCCCCTTGGAACCAATCTGCCAAGGAGGGGAATAATGGTTGTGAAGTGCGCCATTTGACCCAGAAATCTAGCAAGAATCGTCTGAATTCGTCATGTTTCACCACCCATTATGGCAATGAAACTCGGTCCCTTCTCATGCGAACTGATGAATGCAAAAAAAATTCCAAAAATTACGGCAAGTGATCAGATCCTAAAAAAGAAACCACAAAGCATCTAGAGATCTTATGTACCAATGACCACATTCCCTGAGTAGGGACAACACCTGCTCTCAGAACCTGCACCCAAGTATCCAGGATTGCTTGCTGTAGCTGTTGTAAGTGGTCCCGTTGGTGCAAAAGACAAGAGAGCGAAGGTACCAGAGTTTCGAAGGGTTTCCAATCAGCCAACACAGGGTCCCATATGTCAGCCACTGTCCCTATGCCTCGTTCCATCCAGGCATTGCCCAAGGCCCCCGGCCCATGGCTTTGGAAGGGATTCCCTTGAGTTGAATAAATAAACTAATTATGAAACAGAGGTTGAGTGAGTATCCGCTTCATTACCATAGGCGGTCGTTGCAAAACAGGGGCGACTTGCTTCCAGGCTTTTAATATGTCTCCCCATATATCTGACGGCAAGTGTTTCCTAAGGTAGGAGATGAAGAACGAGGGCAACCAGACATGTTTAGGGTTCTCCCATCCCCAAATTGACAAAAGTGCAGGTTCTGCTAGTTGTTTCCACCCGAAGGTGGAATCAGCTAGCAGGCCCCACGGTATCCATCTTGCTAACAGCGCTGCAATTTGTCTTTCCGGGTCCAAAAACCGTTCAACGAACGCTGCACCTCTCCTGTTTGGGATTCGATGGACATCCCTGCAGTTGTTCAAGAATCCGACTGGTCAGACTGCAATGGACACGAAAATTTATGATTGTTGGACAACAGCTTGGGAGCATAGAGTACAGCGGAAAGGGTTTACCAGAAAGGCAATGCAGCTTTTCACTACACGATGGGGTGCTTTTTCGGGACTTGCATCTGTGGACTGTCCCCCGGGTCGATCGCCTTCTTTGTATTTTTTCAGATTTTTCCTATGATTTATTACACAGGTTTGTATATTTGTATAATTACAGAGGTGTAGGATAATGACACGGTTGATTGTTGTACAGTGTACACAACCACAATTACTATAAGACAATCACATACGGTTGATAGTTGTACATAAAGGTTTTATGCGATCAAGATGATACTTTGTAGATTTGCAGAGTAATAGAGGTGTAGCATTACGTTACGGTTTGATATGGGGTACTAGGATATGGTCGAGTGTTGTAAACGGCCGCCTTACACAATTTTAATACTTGGAAGAAGGTCTCCGTCCCTGATAATGTGAGGCATAGTCGTGGTAGCCTTGCTCAGCTCAGTGCTGCGGCCACTTTTTGTAAGGGACGCCGGGCCCGTTTCCCGACTTTGACATTAATAAACTGTTCAACGAACGCTGCACCTCTCTTGTCTACCCGCCCTCTCTCTTCTTTCCTGTGTCTAGTCGACCCGCAGGCTGCATGATCGGATCGATGCGTGGAGAGTGGCTACGTCCCCCACGCCGCGATCTGGCCATGCAGAACGTAGGCACTCCTTCCTCTTCTCTCCTTCTAAGTCCTTGCAAATTCCGCTTTCTTCGTGCATACATGCACGCTATAAATTTCGGTTGCGCGATTAGATAGCTCTCTTAAACAGTTGCTGGAAGCTCGGGGTAGCACGATCAGTGAGGGTCAGCTCACGAGCGAAGTAAGAGGTGAGTTGAAGTGGGAGTTGGGCGACCCGACGAGCTAGTGCCGAATGTGCGGGGTTGACTCGTGGGGCTACGACGGACTGTAGCGTGCAGACGAACCTGACGGGCGGAGGAGGACCAAGCGGGGTGACAACTTCGTGGGTTGGCGCGTGACGACGGACTGTCCGCATCGGAGAAGAGAGAGAGAGAGAGAGAGAGAGAGAGAGAGAGAGAGAGAGAGAGAGAGAGAGAGAGAGAGAGAGAGGGGGGGGGGGGGGGGGAGAGAGAGAGAGAGCGGAGAAGAGAGAGAGAGAGAGAGAGAGAGAGAGAGAGAGAGAGAGAGAGAGAGAGAGAGAGAGAGAGAGAGAGAGAGAGAGAGAGAGAGAGTTGAGGTGGATGGACATGGAGTTGTAATTTTCTTTGTCTTTCTCAACCTTTTACATAAGTTTTGATTTCGGCTTCGGGCGATCCGCCCTTATTTTTTGACTCGACATCTATCCTTGTTTTCGCCTTTGATCGGCGCTCCTCCTCAATTTTGATCTGCTCCTTCTGGCATATAATGAATGGATGGGTTCTGCATAAGGGATGGTTGAATGACATACTTTTTGTCTCAGAGTCTCTTTTTGTTCATCTTGGCTTACGATGAATGGCTAATGACAGGGGTTGATGTTGTTGTGATGTCGAATGTATGGTGTGATGTCCCTTTGCATAACGAGAATATTTGCTGACTGGGAGGTCATTGAATGATTAGATGATTGGGTGATTGTCTATGCCACGAAGAGATTCCGCATGTAGGATAGAACTCTCACTTTCACACAAGAATCAGCCAACAGGCCTGTGTACGACCGAGCACCTCGTGTGCACACGTGCAATCGAGATCTGATCAGCGCGGCCTACACGTGTCCACACGCAGGCGATCCGCGACCACCGACGAACGTGGCATCTCCAGCATCAGAATAAGTGTGAAATTTCCATTTTATGAGGATTCGGGCCGATAGGAATTTCCGCCACCATACTCTAATATTTCCTTGTCCATCGAAGCACAATCAGATACGTACGCCGAAATGACAAGATGTCGTACACTGCGGACCAGGAATACTTAGAGCACTGGGAGGAAGAACATCTTAGGCAGAGATATCCAGAATTTCCCTGTCTAACTGAGAACCGGCTGTGCGCCATGGAGTTTCACCGTGTCGTAACCAGCAACCCGAGGTGCCCCAATTACCCAACTACGTATAACACGCAATACTTCATATCCCCCGGCTTCGTCGTTATCGCTACCAATTTCCCTCCCTTCCACATCCTCCTCCCATACCACCAGCTCACGGTGGTTCCGNTATCGCTACCAATTTCCCTCCCTTCCACATCCTCCTCCCATACCACCAGCTCACGGTGGTTCCGTGGAACTCCATAGCCCCGTATTGGCCCCACATGCCGTGCAAAAATTACAGTCGACGCAGCAACCGCTGAGCCTCTTGAATTACGGAGCCTAATCACAACACGCGACGACAATCGTCACGCGTCCACACCCGGAGATCCGACTCCTAGAGATCGCAACCCGTACGAATGGGCCTCTCTCGAACCGCCGCCACTAAACAGACGGATGGGATGACCCAAGATGCACCGCGCATGCCATCCACCTTATGCTGCACGACATCAACCGCCCTCAGACCGAAAGTAACTCGTCCCTTAGCCTTATTGCACCTATGCCCCTGAAACCTTGCCACAGGAGATCTCAGTTCTGACCTGGGACTCCACCCCCAATTCCCAAAAATCCTTGGCACCCCTTTTCGCACTTCCCGGCCCACATCCCACTCTGATCAGGAAGTCGAGCCGGGTGTGAAGTTGGTATCGCAGCCCGACACGTGGCAGGGTTTTAGGATTCGCAGGGCGACAACTGAGATCGAAACGATCTGGCTAACAGAGGGCGACCTCAACCTCGGAACATGCATCGACGCGACCCCGTCGTTACAAGAAGCCAATCTGCAGCTCCACGGGCAGCCAATATGAACGCTAATCAACAGAACCCGCACCCACAACAGAACCCCAATCAACAGCTCAGTCCTAATCAATCTGCACCACGAGCACGGGCACCTATGGCCCCACCCGATCTCTATCTGTTCGATCCCGCTCATCATCTTGTTGGAGCATGGCTGGCCACGCTCCGAGCTCGACAGTACGATGACAACGAGGCACAGGTAAACATTCCCGCTCGATTGTGGAGGGACGCTCATCATTGGTTTAGCACCTATGTATGGGTTGATCTCCCGACATTCGAGTGTGATTTTTTGAATCGATTAGATTATATCCACCCGGAACAGGCTGTTTTTATGATCAAAGACCGAGTTCAAAAGCCCCTCGAATCTGTCACCGAGTACCGAAACTGATTCTACCGAATGTTTGTAAGAGCCGGACGAGGAGAACAAGTAGGTAGAGATTTGTTTATTGACGGGCTCCGCAGCCGAGCGATGAGGGCGAATCTACGAAAACAGTTCTCCCCCATCAATCACAGGTTGCAACAGACCATGGCAGCCGCAGAAGAAATGGAACGAAAGTTCGCTGCGAGTTTCCTGGAAGGAGAAAATTATCCTAGGGAAGGAGACTTGTCCGAATTGGCGAGAGCTAAAACCAAGCTGGCTGCGCTCCAGAATAAGTTCGAAAACATGGGATTTGTGTCTGGCCCTGTCACCTATCTGGAGCAAATTAGCCCCAAACGACCAGCCCCGAGTGTGATTACGGGCATGCCAGTTCCCGTGATGACGACACCTCCAACTCCAATCGAAAGTCTCGCACGACCGATTGAATCTTCCGCCTTATTGGACCTATCCAAAACACTGGTCAATCTGATTCAGGAAAGCAAAAAGGAACAGTGGGAACACAATGCTCGAATAGAGGCGATGATGACGTCGATGCGACCAATAGCGGTACGTGCTACCCTGATTCAACATGAGCTGGCTCCGGCACCTCCTCCCGCAGGGGTTTCTGACAATCTGAACGTTTGTTACACGTGTCACCAACCAGAGCACATAGCCCGAGATTGCCCCCATCGGCCCCCTCAACCACAGATCGGAGCGGCACCGGTAGCGGCAGCCACGATCGCCAACGGACCAGGACGAGTAGGGGTGCTCATGGAAGAAATGGAAGGAGTTGAATGTGCGTTGGCTACAACGGAAGAAGCCGCCGAGCTTATTCCGTTGGATCAGTACGTGAACCTTGGCTACCCAGGATTGGGTATGATCGGAACAATCAGGCCCGCCCAAGAACAAAGGGAAGTGGCGGAGTGGCGACCGTCTCCTGGAGAGATGGAGTCGGGAGGACCCACCTTCGTCACCGGGGAAATAGATGTTTTGAACATCGTTCGAGCATTAGATCATCGGACTCCTCTTTCGATTGGTCACTTACTCTCGATATCAGAACAAGCCAACGAACTAATGTTGCAACATTGCAAGGCGAATCGGAAACGATTCGCCCTCGCCCGAACAACAAACACGGAAGTAAAAAGTCCAACGCCAGATGAAAACCCAACTGGTACTTCGGATCCGATACGTTTGGGACTAATCCAGAAAGATGATCACTTCCTGCGGATTAAAGCAATTTCGTGGAAATCCGCAGAATGTGATATCGAAGTATGGGGAGTCCCGTACAACGCCATTATCGATTCCGGAGCCGCCGACTTAGCTATCTCACTACGAGTAGTCGAAAGAGCAGGAAGAAAGAAAGACCTGATTATGCTTACGGAGAAGGATCAACTCGTCTCAGCAGATGAGGAAAAAATCAAAACAGTGGGACGAATGACCAATGTTGCTTTTCGATTGGGTAAGGTGCACGCTCTGGGAGATGTCGTAGTGTTAGAGGTCAGCACTTATGATGTTCTTCTGGGTTTGTCTGCTCTTACGGCTCTACGAGCCAACCTGGACTTCCAAAGACGATCGATTATCCTCCTAAATATGGGAGGAAAACCTTACGCCATACCGATGAGATTAACCCTTTGTACTACTGTAGTGTCACAGGCTCCTCAGGTAGTGACAGAAACTCTCCACGTGATCACCTGAGGAAACTCGGGGAGAGATGATCAATTATCGAAGGAGGCGGACAGTAGTGACGAGGATGATGCGGCAATTCTGGAACTGGCGTGACAGCGCATCAGTTACCCGGCGCAACGAGCAAACGCAAAACCTTTGAACCTGATGGATCGAAACCTGCAGAGGACACAAGCAATGATTCTGGGAGAACATCTCGTACAGATATCAAGGATGGTCGATTCTTTGGAACCCCCTCGAACCTTGTACGAAGGAAGCTCCCCTCTCCTTGCGCGATACAACGAGAAGAGACATTTCTGCGATATCACGAGCCTCCCGCGATCTCTTCTGCCACCTGCAAAAGAGATACGATTGCTACGCTTAGGGGCGGAGGCCAATTTTTTGGAACCCCGAGCGCCTCGAAACCGGACTCGGGATCAAAATCGCAATGAACCATGTGCCATGGCAAGATATTCGCGACGGAGTAACCCCGAAGGAACACGTGGCCATTCGAGAGCAGGACGCATAAATGATGGTCACGGTATTCTCTTAGAGATCGGATAACTCGTTTATCTCCGCACCTCCGCCTGAAACCACTAAGCGGGAAAGTACGAAACAGATCGATGTACGGATATGGGATCAATCGTATGAGTTGCACGTGCCCCACTACGTACCTGATGAGATCCATCACCTAATCGCGGACATTCTAAAAGAATATCAGGGAGCGATTAGCGTGCTATTGGACTGTCGGTAGTCATACAACATGAGATTAAAAACGGAAACCACCCCCCGATCCACTGTAAACCCTATAGATATTCCTTAGTGAAATGGAAAACGGCGCTTCAGCGGATTCGGGAGTTCGAAGCTAATAGTTGGATCGAACCCGCCACTGGACCATGGTCATTATTGGTAGTATTAGTACCAAAGAAGAATGGGTCGATTCGCATTTGCATCGCTTACCGGAAAGTTGAGAAAACTGAATGATATCATGATCAAAGATGTGTATCCCCTTCCCCAGATTGATGATTTGCTGGATGCAATTGGGTGTGCTAATTATTTTAGTAAGTTTGATATTCGTCACGACTTCCATCATATTCTGGTTAAGGAGGAATATCGACCGAAAACGACATTCGTATTGTTTGAAGGCACATGGCAGTGGGTTCGGTGTCCTATGGGGATTTGCAACGCACCTGCCATGTTTCAGCGGGCCATGAACGTAACCTTTCAGAACTTCGTCAACAAGACGAGGCTGACTTAGGGAATGATCAACTTCTGCGTTATCGTATACATGGACGACATCCTGGTCTACTCGGAAACCTATCATGGACATGCACAGCATATCGAGTGGACGCTGGGAGCTCTGAGAGACGTTAGGTTCAAGATCGCGCTCGAAAAAAGCGAGTTCTTCCTCTCGGAGATCTCGTTCCTAGGCTACGTGGTGACACGAGGAGGACTGCGGCCAGATTCGAGAAAGGTCGCGGCGGTGAAAGATGCCCCCGTTCCTACATCGCTGACGCAGGTTCGAGCCTTCTTGGGACTGGCATCGTACTATCATCGTTTCATCAAGGGTTTTGCCGCGATAGCAAGGCCCTTGACGAACCTGCTGCGAAAGGACCAGCCTCTCAGTTGGGACGCCGAGTGCGAACAGGCCTTCGCCACCCTCAAGGACACCCTGGCCACAACACCTATTCTGATCCGGCCAGACCCTACAAAGCAGTCCATTCTCATTACGGAGTGGCAGCCGGAGGCAATTTCCGCCATTCTAGCGCAAAAGGGGAATGACGGGCGTGAACATGTCATCGACTGCGCATTATGCACGGTGCCAGATGAGCAGAGGAATGATTCGGCCCCGTAAGGCGAATGTTACGTTGTGGTCTGGGGAATCCAGCACTTCCATCCGTATCTTTACGGACAGAAGTTTCTTCTAGTGACTGACCACGAGCTGCTGCTAGCGCTGAAGAGGCTCACTAATTACACGGGTATGATTGGGCGATGGGCGGTGCGCCTACAAGAGTACGATTTCGACATCATCCATCGGAAGACGGAGAGGCACGGGAACGCCGACGGGTTGACATGTCTGCATCGACCAGCTAAGGTTCCTAAAGGAGAAGAAATCATTCCGTGGAAGGAACCGGAACCAACAAACGGGCCCAAGTACGGACAAGTGGCAGTCCTCCCACGTGGCAAGAAGCAGGCACGTGGCAATGGGTGACGGAGGTAATCCTACGACATCTCTCTCTCCCCTTTCACCTTCGTCCCTTCTCTCTCTCCCTGACAAATTTTGCTATTTTTGTGAAGCAATTTCACACGTTTATTCCGTCCCTATGCATCCTATTGGGGAAGGATATGTGGAATGGGTAGGTTGTCGGCAGTGTGTCTCACGAGCCCATGGCTCGTGCATTCAGTACAGAAATGACAATAAGCCTTGGTTGTGCCCCTTGTGTCGAGTCGATAAGATCCCGACCGAGTCTCGATTTCTCGACGCCATGTCCGAAGGGTTAGAAAAGACCCGGAAGTTTAGAAGGGCCGAGGTATGGACGAATATTGATTTAATTGCCACCTTAGTAGGTAACCCCCTCCAGGACTTCACTAAGGAGGACCGGAGGAGGACCAATGAGAGGGCTCGGGACTATCGATGGAACGAGGGTCGGTTAGAAAAACAAAAGACGGATGGTAGTGGGATTGTGATGGTAGTGCCGCACCTGTTCATGAGGTATGACTGGGTTAAAACGGAGCATGAGGAAGCTGCAGCCCATTTTGCCGTCCGGATCACGGAAGCGGCAATCGACACAAATGAGTGGTATTGGTCCAATAGTCACAACGATGTGAAATTCGTCGTCCATAACTGTCAGGTCTGCGCCGCCGACAAGGCGCCGATTCAGCCACCAAGATCGATAGTACCTATGGTAGTTGAATGGCCTTTTCAAAGGGTTAGTATGGATACTACCGATATTGTGGTGGCCCCTGGACCGAATAGCTGTGAATATTCAATCCCGTTGGTATTCGTAGATCACTTTCCGAAGTGGATTGAGGCATACCCATGTCGTACCCGACAGGCAGCCGAAATCGCTCGATATATCAACCGTTTTCTCGGAATGCATCAGGACACGGAGGAGATCTTGACCGATAATGGGGCGGAATTCAGAGGAGAGGTTTTGAGGAACCTGGTCATACATGGCGTAGCCATTCGGAATGCTGCGCCTCACATGTCACAGTCTAGCGGGCTAGTAGAGAACGCAAATAGGGTGATAAAGACAGCACTGCGACGAAACATCGTGACACGGGATCCGAGACCCTGGCCCGATATTGTGGATCACATCCTAGCGGTCCATCGAGAAACGCCCCATGAATCGACGGGCCTGAGCCCCTTTCAATTATAGACCAATAGTGTGGCTTGTGTTTCAATACCGAGCCTCCCAGATGAATCCTCGTTGAACCGACGGCCCACAAGGGCCACAGTTCGAGACAAGGCCAAGCGGCACCCGGAGCTGATGGAGCGGTCCCTTCCCCGATTAGCCCGAAAATGCCAACGGATGACCGAGTTGGCCCAAGGCCAACAGGTCCGTAGCTATGAGGCCCGAAATGGGAACGCGGGACCACGACCCCAGTATAAGTTAGGGGACATCATGCAGGTAAGGAAATGTGCTCGCCAGGGTAAGCTAGCGCCACGATTCTTCGGGCGATTTCGCATAGTCGAGCTCGGACCGAACGGCGTGAACACCATGCGGCTCGTGCCTGAGGTCTCCGACAGCCAATCGGCTCGACCGATCACTCGCCACGTGTCATACGTACGTCCTCTCCCCTCCTCTCCATCTCCGCCTTCGCCTGCGTCCTCGTACGACACCGAGGAAGACGTCGACGATCTAGTCTTCCCCTCCCCGTCCCTCTTTCCCTCTGGCACTCCGTCTCCGCCTCAATCGCCATGAGCTTTTCAACGGAGCAGGTGATTAGCGCGCAGTTGCTAACCCCGAGAGGGCGGATCAGTACAATCCGGCAAGTACATCGGCCACACCTGAGTACCGATCTCCTTCGGTTCGCAGCCTTCTTCAGCACGACGGCAATCCACGAGGCGGCCAAATTTCGATTCGCGCAGGCAGCAGAGACACGTGCCCTGGCCGAGATTTCAGCCTTCGAGCACCTTTCCCCTCCTGGGATCAACCACATCACCGTCATTGTCGTTTTCATCAGGGATATTACAGCAGTGTCATCGGCGATCCATCCCAACCTCTTTCGGACCTTGCGCGCTTGGGGTGAAGAGATTCAGACTGCGTGGACAATGCTCCTCGCTCGGCGCGGGGATACGGTCGTGCCCTCGCACGACATCGATCTGCAGCTTCGCTCGTCCAACGATTCGCCACCAATTGTGTTCCCAAAGCGTCATCCCTTCGTGCCGCCCCGATGAGTCGCCGCCGCCTTTCTCTCTTTGGCCTCCCTTCCGACATCCCCACCCTTTGGCAATCTGCTCACGCCCCTCTCTCTCCTATCGTATCAAACGAATCAGTGTGTCGATACTGGACGAGGAGAAGTGGAACGGCTGGTGGGAGACGTACGCCGAGCTCGCTTTTTGCCTGCTGGAAGTAGGGTTCCGCTGGTCTGAGCCAACACCTTACGGAGAAGGACCTGAACTTCCAGACGACGAGGTGGAACTGCTGATCGTGCAAGCTTGGAGAACGGCGACGGAGGGAGATCTGTTGGGGATACTGTTTGGGAAGGTGGATGACGGGAATCTCGCTGTGATTACGAGCGAGTTGCTGGTGTTCCTGACATAGCTAGTGGAGGACCTGCCTCTGGACATCTTATCGTGGTGTGACAATCAGCCGAGCACCCACGTGCTTTCCAGGACGCTTGAGTCACGCCAACTGTGGTCCACGTGTACTGAGCTGGACGATGACAACTGTATCTATTCGTCCCAAGCTCTCTTCCTCGAGATCAACGTCACCGATCTCACACTGTGGGACCCCATCGTCCGGTGAGGAAGCCCATGGCAAGAGGAAGAGGAGAGTGAAGACGAAGAGGAAGAAGAATCGAGCGAAGATCGTGACGATCCTGATTACGTCCAAGGAGAAGAGGAGGAAGCTGTAGCGGGTGAGCCGAGTCAGCGGCTCGGTCGAAGTAAGGAAGAAGAGGAGGCAGAAGCATGAAAGCGGTTGGAAAAGGCGGAGGGAAAGCGGACGATCACATAAGGACCCCCGCCTGATCTATCGTTGGGGAATCCGTAGCTCGATCCAGAGCCCCCAAAGGAAGAAGAAGGATGCGATGGAGCCGCAGCGGAGGGATCAGGAAGACGTCGCCGAAGGAGGAGCGAATCGCCGACTTCGTCTAGTTCCCTTGCCCGACCTGCCCTTTGCCTACGTCAAGATGAGGGCGATCGGGCTTCGTCCCCGGTCGTTTGCTCGCCGTCTCCTTGACTTCTTGATGCTCACCCGACTCCCTGGATGGTGCCCCTTCCCTCCCGACCTCTTCTATCACCTCTACGCCACCCGCCTCCTAGTCACCGTCTTTCCCCACGCTACCACTCGCTCCGTTGTAGATTTTTTCCTGCTCCATGTTCTCTTGTTTAGTGCGGACTGGCAGGAATATAACCACATAGAAATATATTGTATTATATCAGGAACGATCCCCGCCTGCGAAAATTATGAGAATTTTCGCACCGCTCTTCGCCGCACCCTCTCCACTCTCTACCCCGACTATATTGCTTCCCTCCCCCACCATCGCGAGGGACCTCGTTTCCCTCCCATCCATCGCTCTATCCATTACACCTCCCTTCCCGCTTTCGAGTCTTCGGTCATCAATTGGTTCATGCCTCCTCTCCCCCAGAATCCTCCATCGCCTCCCCCGTCAATGATCAGATTGCCCTTCCCAGGGAACTTGTAGGATGAAACGCTTATCGCCCCTCCTTCCGACAAACCCACCCCCTTCGCCATACCCCCATGAAGCGCCTCCCCTTCCTGATGGTCACTGATGCGCAGGTGCATGGCACGTGTCACGGCGATGGCACGCACGATCCCCTCCTTCGACTGAAGAAAGCCCTTCCTGAGAAATTTGTAGGATAGAGCCACGTATGCCACACTGGACGACTTCCACACTCTTATCACATGGTAAGTGGCAACAAAGAGAGCTCCGCGTGTGTGACGAACCAATTTCTGTTCCGCGCGATCTTCTGCGCGGTGACCATGAGGGGTCCTAAGATGGGAAGGTTGGGCCAATTATGGGAGATCGGTATCGAAGGGCAAGTTGCATCGGTGTCCTCGCTTCTTCGTTTTTTTACGTCACCTCTTTTCGGATGGTTGGGTTCAGGCTGGGCAAGTCTCGGGATGGTCGATCGAGTGGCTGGCGCACCGACAAAAGCGTGATTAATAATATTTGATATCGCTTCTTTCTTGTTTTGCAGTCGGATTCTTGGCGCGGTGATCGCGCTGGAAGTTTTTATTCTTTTTTTATTTCTTTTTCGAATTTTGTCGAGCCCTCGATGACTCTTGAAATTTCGGACTTTCTTTTCGGGATTTGTGCTTTAATAAAGTTCTTTTTGCATATAGGAAGTTAGGAATTTAGGAATTCGGAGTTTCTTTTTGTCGCGCGGTGCTCTTTGCTCACGCGCTCCTTTTTGCGGCTGCAACGGAACTCTGATTAGTCGGCACCCTTAATCTTGCGCGTAACTGTAATTTTGAGCAGGGCGCCCTTGTAACTGTATCTTTCTTCTTGAGCTTCGTCTTTCCCGACCTCTCTCTTTTTTCCTGTGTCTAGTCGACCCGCGGGCTGCATGATCGGATCGATGCGTGGAGAGTGGCTACGTCCCCCACGCCGCGATCTGGCCATGCAGAACGTATGCAGTCCTTCCTCTTCTCTCCTTCTAAGTCCTTGCAAATTCCGCGTTCTTCACGCATGCATGTACGCTATAAATTTCGGCTGCGCGATTAGATAGCTCTCTTAAACATTTGTTGGAAGCTCGGGGTAGCGCGATCAGCGAGGGTCAGCTCACGAGCGAAGTAAGAGGTGAGTTGAAGTGGGAGTTGGGCGACCCGACGAGCTGGTGCCGAATGTGCGGGGTTGACGCGTGGGGCTACAATGGACTATAGAGCGCGGGTGAACCTGACGGGCGCAGGAGGACCAAGCGGGGTGACAACTTCGTAGGTTGGTGCGTGACGACGGACTGTCCGCATCGGAGAAGAGAGAGAGAGAGAATTGAGGTGGATGGATGTGGAGTTGTAATTTTCATTGTCTTTCTCAATCTTTTACATAAGTTTCGATTTCGGTTTCGGGCGATCCGCCCTTATTTTTCGATTCGGCATCTCTCCTTGTTTTCGCCTTTGATCGGTGTTCCTCCTCGATTTTGATCTACTCCTTCTTGCATATAACAAATGAATAGGTTCTTCATAAGGGATGGTTGAATGACGTGCTTGTTGTCTCAGAGTCTCTTTTTGTCAATCTTGGCTTACGATGAATGACTAATGACAGGGATTGCTGTTGTTGCGATGTCAAATGTATGGTGCGATGCACCTTTGCATAACGGGAATATTTGCTGACTGGGAGGTCACTGAATGATTAGATGATTGGGTGATTGTCTATGCCATGAAAAGATTCTACATGTAGGATAAAAATCTCACTTTTGCACAAGAATCAGCCAACAGGCCTGTGTACGACTGAGCACCTCGTGTGCGCACGTGCAAGCGCGATCTGATCAGCGCGGCCTACACGTGTCCACACGCAGGTGATCCGCGACCACCGGATGGACGTGACACCTCCAGCATCAGAATAAGTGTGAAATTTCCATTTTATGAGGATTTGGGCCGATAAGAATTTCCACCACCATACTCGAAAATTTCCTTGTCCATCGAAGCACAATGAGATACGTACGCCGGAATGACAAGATGTCGTACACCGCGGACCAGGAATACTTAGAGCACTGGGAGGAAGAACATCTTAGGCGGAGATATCCAGAATTTCCCTGTCTAACTGAGAACCGGTTGTGCGCCAGGGAGTTTCACCGTGCCATAACCAGCGACCCGAGGTGCCCCGATTACCCAACTATGTATAACACGCAATACTTCATATCCCCCGGCTTCGTCGTTATCGCTACCAATTTCTCTCCCTTCCACATCCTCCTCCCATACCACCAGCTCACGGTTCCGTGGAACTCCATAGCCCCGTATTGGCCCTACACGCCGTGCAGAAATTGCGGACGACGCGGCAACCGCTGAGCCTCTGGAATTACGGAGCCTAATCACAACACGCGACGATAATCGCCACGAGTCTGAGGTGCCCCGATTACCCAACTACGTATAACRCGCAATACTTCATATCCCCCGGCTTCGTCGTTATCGCTACCAATTTCCCTCCCTTCCACATCCTCCTCCCATACCACCAGCTCACGGTGGTTCCGTGGAACTCCATAGCCCCGTATTGGCCCCACACGCCATGCAGAAATTGCGGACGATGCGGCAACCGCCGAGCCTCTGAAATTACGGAGCCTGATCGCAACACGCGATGACAATCGCCACGTGTCCACACCCGGAGATCCGACTCCTAGAGATCGCAACCCTTACGAACGGGCCTCTCCCGAACCGCCGCCACTAAACAGACGGATCAGATGACCCAGGATGCACCGCGCATGCCATCCGCCTTATGCTGCACGACATCAACCGCCCTCAGACCGAAAGTAACCCGTCCCTTAGCCTTATTGCACCTATGCCCCTGAAACCTTGCCACAGGAGATCTTAGTTCTGACCTGGGACTCCACCCCCAATTCCCAAAAATCCTTGGCACACCCTTTTTCGCACTTCCAGACCCACATCCCACTCCGATCAGGAAGTCGCGTCGGGCGTGAGGTTGGGCGTCACATACTATTGAGGAAGAGGGAAGGGTTTTCAAAAAATGAGGACGACAAGCCCTTACCTAGTCCGGCGACTCCACACCCATCTGCCCATCTGCCCCTCCCTCCTCCCCCCTACCTTACCACTCGTGGTTGTTCCCCGTCACTGCCCAAACACACCCCATCTCCTACCGCGCGCCACCATATCCCATCGTTCAACTCCTCGCCAACTCTCCCGTACGTTCCCTTCTCTCGCCTCGCGTCCTTGCGTCTTCGCCCACTGCGTCGCCTGGCTCTCCTGTAGATCCCGCGTCGAGCCGCTTCGTCTCCGAAATTGCTCCAGCGGGGGCGCAACGCTCCCGGTCACGCTGCACCCCCAACTCGTCACATTCCCTCCTCGTTCACCTTGTCTACTAAACTAAACCCCCGCTAGTGGGTCTCGCCCCTCGGGAATCCCCATTCCTGTCTTCACGGCCTTGAGGCCTCGCTCAGCTACTCACCACATGCAAATTGAGAATGAATCTTCCGCCAGAACATGGAAAGATACACCGCACACACCGCCATATTTTTTGTCTCTTGTGCATGTGCAGTAGTGGCGCGAATGCCCATTCCTTTTTTCCCCCCCTTATGAAAGTCGGGAACCGGGCCCGGCTTCCCTTACGAAATTAGGTGGGGCCCTCTGCGGGCAAGGCATCACCAGCCAAGCACATCGAGGGCACCACTAGATTTCACCCCACAGCCAACTCCACAACCCCTACCACTGAAAAATCAACGAAAATTGACAGCTAAATCTAAGTTCATCACCAAGAAAACTTCTAATCACAACAATCATGACAACCCTAATCTAGTGACCCAAAATTCCACCAACCGTGTCACACTAACCGTGTAAAAAACATGCGCAAAAGAACTACAAAAGAAAACAAATCAAAACCATAGAAAGGAGACCAGCGGTCAGCGCTACTTGATCATGTCCACTATTCATCCGAAGTTACTACCAACCCCTGCCAATCCGCCCTACCACCCGTGCGGCAGCGGTATGTGCCCACAAGCCCCAAACTGCTGACAGAGACCCCGCAATACCAACCCACCTCCTCGCGATTCAACGCGGATAGCACCTCACCGCACTCTTCATTACAAAAACACCAACTCCCATCACGATGCTGTTTTCAGTGACCAGATGGTTACCCCACCTCCCACTCAGCAGGGGCCAAAAAGCCCCGCAAAACCCACCCACCTCCTCACGATATAGGGTAAGCCTCTCCCTCAATCTGCATACACCCCCTATGGATACTTCCCCATTCTCCATGATGAAGCCCCAGTGGAGCAATGCTCACCATTCTGCCTCAGGAATTCAGATGACAGCACGACACCAGCCTATTGAGATGAAATGAATACCTAACCATAATTCAATGTCTCAGCGGTAATACCCTACGTCCCACGCGGCAGGGGTCGAAGACCCCGCAAACCCACCCACCTCCTCGCGATTTAGGGAAAACCACTTCCTCTAATCTGCACCTACTCACAAGGAAACCCCACCGCCCACCATAATGGTGTTTCTACAGAGCGGTGCTCTCTCTTTCATTCCATCGCATGCTAAATGCTACACAAGAATGCAACAAATTACTGCAACCATTACCCAAACCTCGAAAAAGGAAAACACCGAAGATCACACAAATCACCTCAACCCTAGTCTAATACGAAACATAGACTATTACATGTCGTTCTCTCTCTCTCTCTCTCTCTCTCTCTCTCTCTCTCTCTCTCTCTCTGAGACCCTAACACGGGTTACGACAAGTAAGCACACCAAATCAGTGAGTCGATGTGCGCTCTTTCCGGAGATCGTAAGCGAAATCCCCACGTGCCCCGCTGTGCAGCGAACATGAGAAGTCCCACAGCAATCTCCCGTAGCTCCTGTCTCGATCACCATTCGCGGGCTGCCCCTGATCAGGGCAGGAGATCCCAGCAAAAACCTCCATATCAAAGATCGAGGGGCATAACCCCCGATCGGTCTCATTAGGTATGGTGCAGCATCCGGATCCCACCCGCCGATGGCCCCCACATATCACGCTCTCCTTCCTYCACCGAACCAGGATTCCTGACAATAGTCAAGTGAGACCAGCAATGACMAGGAGCATGTCACAGCTCCCTTGGCATGCCTTCCTAACACCCCAGTGTTCTTCCTTGCTCTGCCATGGTCATGCCAGCGCCAAGTTTTGGCAGTAGAAGCATACAGATTTCGTCGGCCCCATTAGCGATCCCCCAACGCCCGTACGAGCTTGCGCTTTGCGAAAAAAGTCAATTCCGTCAATGGGACTGGTTGCACTACTCTCCATATGCACAAAAGACAAAATATATGGCGATGCATCTTTCCATGTTCTAGCGGTGCATTCAGTCTCATTTTGCACATTTGGAGACTAGTGCGTGAGGCCCAATCCCATCTTTTTTTTTTTTTTTTTTTTTTTTTTTTTTTTTTTTTTTTTTTTNTTTTTTTTTTTTTTTTTTTTTTTTTAGTGTGATCCGATGGACCACGGATCAGATATTAAACTGAACAGAACAGATACTACACTTGATCTTAGCCAAAAGTGGCCCGGCGTCCCTTACAAAAAGTCGCCGCAACACTGAGTTGAGCAAGGCTCTTCGACCAAGCAAAGCTCATACCACGAGTATGCCTCACGGTATCAGGGACGAAGACCTTCTTCCAAGTATTAAAATTGTGTAAGGCGGTCGTTTACAACAATCGGCCATATCCTAGTACCCTATATCAAACCGTAACGTAATGCTACACCTCTATTACTCTGCAAATCTACAAAGTATTAGCTTGATCACAGAAAACCTCTATGTACAGCTATCAACCGTATGTGACTGCCTTATAGTAACTCTGGCCGTGTACAGCAATCAACTGTGTCATTATCCTGACTATCAACTTGCGTGAGGATAGCTGTTGTCCAACAATCATAAATTTTCGTGTCCATTGCAGTCTGACCGGTCGGATTCTTGAACAACTGCAAGGATGTCCATCGAATCCCAAACAAGAGAGGTGCAACGTTCGTTGAACGGCTTGCAATTGCATCAACCATCGAAAAATACAGGATATCGGTTATTCCCTACGCATTGGTAGGTGTCAGCCTAACCCACTCCATACCCGGGTATGGTCTGGTGTAAAACGCAGGGGCTAACCATTTAGTGACCTCTAGCATTACCAACTCTTGGACAGGTTCTTGGTGAAGTTCAAAATAAGGCACAACGAGTTGTCCCTGCTCTTTTAAGGCAGTAAGCAAATGCAGATTTTCATCAATGGCCAAAAAAACTAAAGGCACGGCCACACAGGGCACACAGCCGCAGTTACTATAAGGCAGTCACATACGGTTGATAGTTGTACATAGAGGTTTTCTGTGATCAAGTTCATACTTTGTAGATTTGCAAAGTAATAGAGGTGTGGCATTACGTTACGGTTTAATATGGGGTACTAGGATATGGCCGATTGTTGTAAACGACTGCCTTACACAATTTTTATACTTTTAAGAAGGTCTTCGTCCCTGATACTGTGCGGCATAGTCGTGGTATGAGCTTTGCTTGGCCGAAGAGCCTTGCTCAGCTCAATGTTGCGGCCACTTTTTGTAATACCACATTCCCTGAGCAGGGACAAGACCTGTTATCCTAGTACCCCATATCAAACCGTAACGTAATGCTACACCTCTATCACTCTGCAAATCTACAAAGTATCAGCTTGATCACAGAAAACCTCTATGTACAACTATCAACCGTATGTGACTGTCTCACTGTTTATTAATGTCAAAGTCGGGAAACGGGTCCGGCGTCCCTTACAAAAAGTCGCCGCAGCACTGAGTTGAGCAAAACTTTTCGGCCAAGCAAAGCTCATACTACGACTATGCCTCACAGTATCAGGGACGGAGACTTTCTTCCAAGTATTAAAATTGTGTAAGGCGGCCGTTTACAACAATCGACCATATCCTAGTACCCCATATTGAACCATAACGTAATGCTACACCTATATTACTCTGCAAATCTACAAAGTATCAGCTTGTACAACAATCAACCGTGTCATTATCAACCGTAACGTAATGCTACACCTCTATTACTCTGCAAATCTACAAAGTATCAGCTTAATCACAAAAAACCTCTATGTACAGCTATCAACCGTATGTGACTGTCTTATAGTAAGTGCAGTTGTGTACAACAATCAACCGTGTCATTATCCTACACCTCTGTAATTATACAAATGTACAAACCTGTGTAATAAATCACAGGAAAAATCCGAAAAAAAACAAAGAAGGCGATCGACCCAGGGGACAGTCCACAGATGCAAGTCCCGAAAAAGCACCCCATCGTGTAGTAAAAAGTTGCATTGCCTTTCAAGTAAACCCTTTCCTCTGTACTCTATGCTCCCAAGCTGCTGTCCAATAATCATAAATTTTCGTGTCCATTACAGTCTGACCAGTCGGATTCGTGAACAACTACAAGGATGTCCATCGCACCGACTAATCAGAGCTCCATTGCAGCCGCAAAAAGGAGCGTGTGAGCAAAGAGCACCGCGCGACAAAAAAAAACTCCGAATTCCTAAATTCCTAAATTACTATACGCAAAAAGAACTTTATTAAAACACAATTCCCGAAAAAAAGTCCGAAATTTCAACAGTCATCAAGGGCTCGATAAGATTCGAAAAAGAAATTAAAAAAGAAGCAAAACTTCCCGCGTGATCACCGCGTCAAGAATCTACCAACAGAACAATAAAGAACCGACGTCAAACATTATTAATCGCGTCTTTGTCGGTTTACTAGCCACTCGATCGACCATCCCGAGACTTCCCCATCCCTGAACCCAACCATCCGAAAAGAGACGACGTAAAAAGACGAAGAAGCGAGGGCACCGATGTAACTTTCCCTTCGATCCCGATTTTCCGCAATTGGCTCAACCTTCCCATCTTAGGACCCCTCATTGTCACCGCGCAGAAGATCGCGTGGAACAGAAATTGGTTCGTCACGAGTATGGTATGGGTATAGTTAAGATGGTTTTGAACCCCCTGTAGCAACTCGTCAACAGGTTTGGCGAGGGGGTGCCACACTGTTTCGATTTCCTTCGGGGGATTGAAGATGGTCGTTTATGTCTTTGGTGTTAGCTTTGCTTTGAGCCTAGATGCTAGCAGTGGGCGGAAGGGAGTTTTTCCTTCCCCAAAGACGTAGGGGTAGGGTTTGAGGGGTGTGAGGTAAGTGGCTTGGTTGAGGACGAAGGGATGGGAGGCTGTTTTTATTGGATTAGGATTCAGCCCACACGTGGTTTTGTTGTCTTATAATTTGAAATCTACTAATAATGTTCTGATAACCAAGCTCTTCATCCTGAGGTTGACTTTTTGTTGACAATTTGAATTCATGATTCTTGATTTTTTTCTTGATAATAGGATTCCAATGATGTGACTTTGTGCAATTCTTATCCGTGAGTATGTCCTTTGGTACATAGTCACTTCCCTTAACCATGATCTTCATCACGATCAGGATTAATTGTTTGATTTCATATATTCGTGAGTCCAATATTGGATATCTTAGATAGTTTTCCTAATCTTGTTACTAAATTTCAATTTCAAAAAGTTGTCTCAGATAGATTTTCTAATCTTATTTCTGAAGTTTCAATTTGTAAAAGTATGTTCTTATAAATTTTCTAAAAAAAATATCAATCCTTTTGCTAAGTTTGAGAACCGATTCGAAAATCATTTTTGGGATATCCAAATCTATCATTCATAGGTTTTTTTCGCTTGGTAAATAGAAGGTTTTTCAACTTGAATCCGAATTTCGTGTCTTGAGGAATTTTCGAGTGGGTACCCATTTCTTTTTCGCCGTTTGTGGGCTAGATGTTTTGAGGATGCGTGGTACCTGGGTTGGGGGGAATGGTTTATGGCTGGTGAAATTGCATCTT
The DNA here is from genome assembly GCA_003427395.1 of Chara braunii. NCBI lineage: Eukaryota > Viridiplantae > Streptophyta > Charophyceae > Charales > Characeae > Chara > Chara braunii. The sequence goes on along the minus strand of BFEA01000147.1, from coordinate 993,263 downwards.
GCTGGTGAGGAAGTCCATTTCGTGTCTTGAGGAATTTTCGAGTGGGTACCCATTTCTTTTTCGCCGTTTGTGGGCTAGATGTTTTGAGGATGCGTGGTACCTGGGTTGGGGGGAATGGTTTATGGCTGGTGAAATTGCATCTTGCTGGTGAGGAAGTCCATTTCGTGTCTTGAGGAATTTTCGAGTGGGTAATGAGGGTGGATTGTTCGTTTGACTGGTCTTGAAGGTGGATCTATTTCTGATTTTCGTCTCTCTGTTTTTCATAGTTTTTTTTATTTCTGAATATGTTCTGGAATGGGATTGAGTTTTCTGATAAAAAAAAAAAATTCTTTGTAAGCTGGCGTTGGTGGCAGAGGGTCGGGGTTGCGATGGTGGAGGATAATGCGCTCTGCGGCCATGGGGTTAACCTGTAGGGTGGAAATAGAGTACAGCAGCAGTGAAGATGGTCATCGCAGTAAGATCTGCCAGAGTAGGGTTGTGAGGGATTTTATGTGGGATATCTGCAACCAGCGCCCGAAGGAGATGAGTGATTTTAGTTTTTTTTTTTTTGGACAAATGCTCCAGTCTATTCGTGGGGAGCATCACGTGTTGGGAAGCGGGCCCAGCGTCCCATACAGAGTTACACAAGTCATTTGAGATACCGGGGCCATTATCCGGCTTCGACTGATAATCAATCTGAGAACTATTGAAAACTATCGAAAAAATTCAAGAGAATTAAAAAGAGGTTGAAAAACTATGAATGACTACTGACCTCTTTTCGAATGCTCAAAACCGCTCGACTCCCAAACAAAACACTCTAAAACTATCCAACACTGTCTTATTCACTGTCGGGCTCTCCCAGGCCTCACACTCCCACTCGGTTAGGTTACAGAGCAACACGACTCGCCCCAACTCTGACCAGCGTCGTCCCAACCGCAACCCTTGGTTGTCCCTTGGAATGCCCACCCCAAAGCATCCCCAGATCTCTCTACCAGGCCTCATACTTGGCTTAGAGTCTTCCAGTGACCCAGCCCTACCTGCCTCATCCCTATATCCCCATACTTAGTCTCTACTAGGTCTCACGCCCCCAACTGCTAGGCTATTGAGTGGCACGACCCACCCCATAAAACTCCCACTTGCTAGGCTACAGGGCAAAATGACCCGCCCCCATGTATTTTCAAAAACGTGGTCACACTACGGTAGGGCCGTGAGATTTTCAGATCGGATGGCAATGAGGAGCCATATGTATATTTGAAACCAGTACAAAACCTGGAGAAGTGGGACATGGCCACAAGCAAGAAAAAAAGGATACAGAGAAGATGAGCATGAATCTTTCAAAAAAAAAAAAATTGGTTTCTCATCTTTGGTGCTTCACGTCCCTTTTGGAAGTATTTGTGAGAAAGAAATTTGGGATGCTGGTTTCCATACAAGTTTACTGTGCTTCACGAGAATTTTTTGGGCAGTTCTGTTAAATAACAAAGTGAAGAATGAGACATTGGACCCGGTTTCTAGTTTCTTTTAGCCGAAGCTGGGTAATGTGATATGAGAACAACAACTTCGTTAACAATCATCAATAGATACGACCATGACTAGGGGCAGACCAAGCTTGAGACTAGATCGAGAAAGAGACAGAAAAAAAAACGAGGAAAAGACTGGAGAAGACAAAAAGTTGACGACAGACAGGAAGTTGACGACAGACAGAAAGTTGACAACAGACACGAGAAGGACAATACGCAAGTAGGAAAAAACTCCCGAACGCGACTTAGTGCGAAAAGTATAACAATGAAGCACAACGGTAGGGACCCGACTAGTTTCGGCCAGCCCGCCAACCAACCATCATCAGGGGTCTTGGTCCTCGCCGCAAGTGTACATCAATGAATGACGACTGCATATTTATCCTAAGAATAAAAGCGTCAGAAAAGCAGACATTACAGTACGCCTTAAGCGACCAATATCTAGAAGAGTCCAGGGTACTACTTCAATCCACAGCACATTCAGGGTTCAAACCGTCGTCACACACTCAGGTCCGTAGTAGAGGACCAAGGGTAAGAATAACCTGTACTAAGCGGGGATGACAAAGTGAATCATCGTTCACCCGGGTCAAATTGTGAGGTCCCCGGCCTCATTTGAATTTCTGTTTTTCCTAATAAAAGTAACATAAGTCTCAAAAAAAAAAAAAAAAAAAAAAAGATAGGCACACTTGAAGAGGGTTGCGGGTCCCAGGCGCCACCACAGTTAGGTCATGTTGCGCAACTTGCCCCGGTTGTCTCGACGACCAGTTTTTGTTTTCGACGGTCTCAAGGATTGTCATATCGCTGCTTGACCACCCTGGCTCAGCTATGGTTGTAGTGGAATGGCCCGCTGCTACTCACCTAGAGTATGCAAGATGTATTCGAGCTGAATTTCCTCTTAGTGGCCATCGATCATTTCTCCAAGTGGATCTAGGCCTATCCAGGATTGGGTCTTTTAAAGAATACACGAAGGGTGATGGGGAAGGTTGGGTGGAACACCGGAGAGCGGAATTGCAGGGGGGACTGTGTTTGTCGGAACTATTTCCAACATTGAACAAAGCGGATGCCAATATCTCCAAAATTATATCGATTCCGCTTATTTGTGTTAACTCAAGCAAGGGGGTCGTAGTTCTGGCCAACATGCTAACCAACGAAGCGATGGAGCTGCCATCAGTGGAAACTGACGTGGCACTTATGGAACATTCGATCCTGAATGAGGTGAAAAACCTGATTCCTGACTTTCTACAAGTCAGAGTCATTAAAAAAAAAAAAAAAAAAAAAAAAAAAAAACATTCCACTCCTCAGAGAGTTGGTTGCTACACAGCAGAAGACGCTAATGGAATTAAAGCCCGTCTGTATTTTGTTTTCCTGGATGTCAGAATGAATAAAGTAAATGAAATCAAAGAGCAGGTGTCGGCTATGGGAAGGAGTGGTTCCCATTATCAATCCTTGACGCGATGATTAACGCAGAATTGGACATGCTCCTCTTCAAAAATTGAATATCGTCCAAAGTTATCGCCGAGTGGTTGACGAGTGCTCCTCAATTGGACATGTAGACAGCCCCTTGGTTTAAAGAACAGAGCCTGAAAGGGGGCGAAAGGAATGAGAAGCCATAAACAAAAAGAAGGTTATGTAGCATCTTTTGGCCAGATCGATGGTCCAAATGACACATGCACGAGCTATGCTGCCTAAAAGCATGCTACGCATAGCGTCGTGGAATGTGAGAGGACTATGAGACACAAGTACCAAACACAAACATGCACGATTAAAATCGTGGATTCATGAGAACAAAATCCAGATTGCCTTTGTTTAAAAAAAAAAAAAAAAAAAAAAAAATCCAGACTGTCTGTGTTCAGGAATCTAAGTTAGATGGACAAAGGATTGCCCTGTAATATGAGGGATGTTGGAGTCGGTGTCCAGCAGGTGCAGCTCCCCACCAATAGATGGAGCCTGCAACCGGGGACCCACTTAGGGAGGCTGCTCTTATCCCCTCCCTAAGTGGTATCCGCGACTGAAAGTTCAAAAAAAAAAAAAAAAAAAAAAAAGATTGAGGAAGCCAAAACTTAGATGACAGACCCACAGTTATGGGCACCAACCAGAGGGGAAGATGGACCTCTAGGGAGTAGGGGCGGTGCAAAAATTTGTTACACATGAACTTAGATACAGTTATTATCGACAGCATGGTCTCTAGGGATTAAGGGCGGTACAAAAATTTGTTACACATGAACTTAGATAAAGTTATTATCGACAGCATGGTCTATATGTAGGGAATATGGGTCTGGGTGAAGATGACGATCTGGAGCGGAGGATTGGACAATCCTGTTCATGTTCTTACCCACAGACTATAATGAAATAGTAACATTTTTGGTCGAGCTACCAAACATCATTCCTGACTTTGACAATCTGGTGTTGGCATCCGATTGGAACGCGGTGCTAAATCCGCATCTGGATAGTTTAGAACTTGGTCCAATAAAAACTTACACAAGATTCCTACAGACATTTTTATAACCTCACAAGGATTATGTGACGTCGACAGAACACTACACCCAGAAGCACATGGATATACGTGGTTTGGGTCGCAAACTTCACCGGTCCAAAGGAGACTGGATTTCTTCTTGATGAAAGGAGAACTGTGGTCGACCTGTACACAGGTCGATGCCACTCAAGCTTTGTTGTTAGACCATAAGCTGGTCACAACGGAATTCAAGATAGTACAGGAAAATAAATTTGGTCCTTCTTACTTTAAATTGAATATGAACCATCTCAGTGGAAGAAGGCAAAACCGTTGTTTGACAACGAGGAACAGTGAACACAAGTTGGTTTCAGACTTCTGCAAGGGGGATTAAGTAATATCTCTCAAATAAAAGCAACAGTGATTCACAAGAAAGATAAAAAACTTAAGAAGATAATTCACACATGAGAAACAAAATTGGGGGAACACCCCATCCCGGATGCCCATTGGACTGCTTTTTGGAAAAGGAAAGTACAAGAACTTGAATCAAGAGAAATACAGAGGCAGGAACAGTGAAAACAGTGACTTGCACAACGTAATATCATTACAGGAGATAAAATGACAAAAGACACATTCAGGAGACTGGTCCTACAACAGGCCAGGCAACCCCATGAAGGAGCTAGCTCACCCGTTTTCCAATCAGGCACCTGTGACAGACGATGTGCACTAGATAGGGAAAATTCAATATGCTAAACAATATTTTCAAGATATTTTGACAACAAGAAGACCAACTAACTCGATGAATTCAGACACGTGGGAGAACTCATACTTTTGGGCATTGACCCAGAAGCGACTCCCCCCCCAGGCTCGCCTAGATTTGGACAGACCTTTGATAAAAGAAAAGTTACTAGTGGCGGCCAAGAAGATGGTAAAGGTAAAGTGCCCTGGGGATGACGAACTGCTCATTGAACTTTATCTGGCAGTGTGGCCTAAAATAAAACTTTACCTTTTAAATATCTACAATCAAGTGTTGATTGCGGGAAACCTAGCAACAGGCATGATGAATGTCATCATTACCCTTTTATGTAAGAAATGAGACAAAAGGGAAGTAAGGAACTGACGACCAATTTCGGTTTTAAATTTCACTTTATCGCTAAGCTCTATAGCCAAAACGTTGGCACTAGGAACATATCGTTATTTGTCGGAATTCATTTTAAAAGAACAAGGTTGAGGGCGCACTTGTCAAACACAGATCCATTTCCGACAATGTTGCTGCAACTATCCAAGTTTTGGATGTGATTGTTTCTTAAAACTTAGACGTTGCAGTCCTGCTGCTGGACATGGAAAATGTCTCTGACCAAGTAGGTTGAGCCTTTGTGATTACTATACCCTAAAGCACATGGGGTTTGGAGAAAACTTTTCACAATGCGTTAAGATTATGTCTTTCACAGTATCAGCGAGAGTCATGGTGAGCGGTTGTGTATTTGGTAAGTTTGCATTGACTCGTTCACTATGACAGGGGTGTCCTTTAGCCCCCCTGCTCTTTGTGGTACATATGGAAATGCTACTGGATAACATAAGACACAATGAGGATATCAAAGTATTGTAATTACAGGAAAAAGAACTACAATGGAAGGGAGGAGCTATGGCATACGATCTCACGATCACTTGCCAGAATAACCGCCCAACATTGTTGTCCGTACGAAAAATCCTTAATTCCTATTGTGAACTATCTGAGACATCTATCTATTAATTGGAGTAAATCAGTTTATTTCTTGCTGAATGACTATAAATTTTAGGTTAACTGGAATTGAAACATGCGCCATCAAACGCATCTGACAGTTTTTTGGGTGTCAAAGATTGATTGAAAATGCACACTTCCATGACTCGTTGCTGGAGGAAAATTTTAGGAACAGACTGACTTCATGGAAAAATATCAGGCACCTGTCATTGATAGGACGGGTGATGGCACTTCTCTCTCGAACATCAATGGGATTCCAAGGACAGGGTGCTGGTGCAGGGAAAAGGAGAACAAAGATAAGATTTTGCAGACAACAAATAATCTTAGGGAAGAATAGTTCGCAGCAGCGGTAGAATGGAAGAAGCGAAAAGACTTCGAACATAGTAGAGAAGTAGTTAAGGGGGAAGCACTGAGAGTGCATCTATGAAAGACATGGAGCAGATAGTAGCGAGAGTGATCACCCACGCACAGAGCTCCAACAGGGGGTGTCCTGCTACAAAAAGTTTTTCTTCCTATGGGACCCACGCTTTTGCAACTTGAAGAAACCCATGTGGACGTCAGAGCAACAAGGTGGTGGAGTGGTAATGAAAAAAAAAGTGATCACGCTAGACCAATATTCCTCTAAGAAAGGAACATACATGCTGAGATTGAAGATTGTCAAGAAGCCTACTTTGGTAATTGAAAAATGCAGAAGAGAGCAGGATCTTATGCCTATCTCGAAAGAAGAAACACAGTCCTTGTGTAGACAGTTTAAAACTATGCCCTCTTAAAAGTTCGCAAGACTTAGTATATCGTTGTTACAACTGTTCTTGGCAACAACAACAACAGTATGTTTAGTTAACAAAGGTATAATATCTCGTCTAGCTATGTACGATGTAGGTAGATGTGGGAAACAAACAAACATTTTTTGGTTGACTTGTCCAGCCCATAAATGCATTTGGAAGTGGTGGATTTGCCATTGGAACCGGATCACAAGAGGAGGTTTTCAGTGGTTTGATGAGTGGATAGTCTCAAACACTCAAAGGGCTTCAAACAAACAAGAAAACAATTGAATGTATGTAGCTCACAGACGATTAGAGCAATCAGCATGAAAGCAATATGGGAGGATAGAAACAATCAGTTATTCAAGGGACAACACATGTCAGATTTGGCAATTAAAGATATGATTGTTCTTAACAATAGGACAACCATTCAGTGCGACTAGTCTCGAAGATCACAGAAAGGACAGGCATCAAAGACTATGAAATGGTTTTTGGACACAAATAATGCATTGGGTGGCAGCTTTGGCATTGCGAAAAAAAAGACACAATGAAAGGCAAAACGCCGTGGGAAGAAGGTCTCTTTGATCCATGGATTTGGGGGAGACAGTCCAGATTAACAAAGTAAACCCGTCAGGTCGGGTCAGTGCTGCATCATGGCTGCTCACCCCCACCGGACATGGGGAGCGTTTTAGCCCACCGCCTTGAGAGTCCCCAGTAGAAGGTTAGAGGCAAAAGTCCCAAAGTCAATATATATAGCATGGTTCAGGATGGGCTATTAAATCCCAACCGCCTTTAAATTGTGACTGAAACGCATTTTCAAAGTGAAACTGTGACAACAGTGACATAACACCTTGGAAATTTTTTGAAATACCGCTCCGACTTCCATTTATTTGCAATATGCCCCTTTAACGGCCGACTTACCCTGTTGCGCCCCTCCGACAATGATTGAAGTTTCCAAAAAATCCCTGGCGTCATTTGGGTATAAAATATGTTCAATATGCCCCTACCGGTACCGATTATAAATTTCCAGTATGCCCGGTAGCTTCCCTCCCAAGGCTAGGGGAACGACCGTGAGTCCCACCAAAGGCCACATGGGCATGCTGGAAAGTTGCACCCCTTACTGACAGGAGCCTGCATGAAACTTGAGAGGCTCCAGGGGCACAAAAGGTAAGTCGGCCATCAGAGGGGGCATACCGCAAATAAATGGAAGTCGGAGGGGCATTTTCAAAATTTCCTTTTTTTTGGGGGGGGTGGGGGGGGGGGGTCAGGGGGGTCTGAGATAGTAATCTTTATTGGACTTGAAAGAAGGAAACACCATCCAGCTTAGGCTATTCACAGAAACCAGGTTCAACTTAGGCTATTTGCAGGAATGACAATGTGAAGATTTACTGAGCCCGATCGTATTGGGGTCAATACCTGGCAAAGGCTACCCGTCCCATGTCTTTCAAAAACTCAATCTCCCCAAAATAGCCCTAAAGCTCAAGAAAGAAAACTACTAAACATCTGGTTGTATTTTGTCTAGGATTCCAAATGGAGATCCACCAAAAGGATAGGAAACGAATACGAAACACCAATAACGGGTCCGTCAAAAAAACATGAACCCTTGAACCTCCGTAGGTGCAACCATCAGTCAAATTCCCTAGATCTCAGTGGGTACAACCCCAATTTGCTCTCTTTTAGGTTTCTTGCTCATTCAACGTGCGCATGTAGATCAACAATGTTTCCACAACCACTAGAAGGTCTCCCACTACTCCTAGAAGTTTCACTCATTGCCTACTACGAACGACCCCAACATATAAATTAAAAACCCAATGCTGAAACAAAGGGCATACAGTGGAAAGCGTAATATATATATTACCCGAAGGCAGAAAACAAACGCAAAATTCGAGTTAGAACTAACATGTTCACAGGACAGAAAATTTGATCATTATCATTGTACCTAAGCTGAAAGTTTCATTAAATACAGTTATAATGGCCGGACATTTTAATTATGTGAATACGGTAGTATTATATTGAAGAAATGAAAGAACAAACGAATACCTAAGAAAATAACGACCATAGAAGGTTTCTCTGACGGGTTAATAACACTGTAAGCAGGTTGGGTTGGTTTCCTACCAAGACCGAAGCAAGGAGCATGTAACAAAGATATCTTATAGAATTTGCAAAGTCCACGAGAAGGATAAAAGCAAAATACCGAAGAGAGAAAAAAAGAAGAATCCATAAGTTTTGGACCTCGCTGAACTACTCACCGAAAAAAAAAATTGTTGATTAATTCTCACCAACGCGTCGAGGCCTCGAAAACTCACCAAACCAGGCCTCGCCTCACCACCTCACGAAAGTTATGTCGTCAACGAACCATGTGCCAATAGCTTGACTAAAGACAAAGGAAAAAAATAAAAATTCAGTCCAAACTGGTGATCTGGACCGTGGAAACCTCACCAAATTCATTCGAGGTCGATAGTTCATATCAAAACCCTCATTGTAACTTGCACGCGGGGACATGGTTCGGGTTTGGCGAGCCCTCACCAACCCGAAATCTCGCAAGTTCTACAAACGCGCTGACAACTTTCAATTGGTGAGTTGGCGTAGCGACGCCAACCTCACCAAACATCGTGTTTGGTACGAAGTGAGGCGAGGCCCGTTATCCTGTGCACCACAAAGAATGACTCGTAGCAAATCTTAAACCAAATGAGTGAGTACCTTTTTTATATGTCGGTCGTGGGCGGTGTCGGAGGCTCAAAACGAAAAGCGGGCCGCCGATTCGATTGCTCAAGGGCGGGCCTCCCCAACTTGGCTACCTCGTTACCCAGTGCATCTTAGATTTCAAGTGGGGAAAGGTATTGGTGGTTTAATAAAACTACCATGAACCTTCCTTCATGCAACAACCTATGCTAACTCACACACTACAACATCTTGAATAGTGAAAATTTTGAAGGCATTCATGAAATTAAACCATTGGTACCTTTCCCTGCTTGAAAACCAAATGTCTGCCGCTTAACACGGGGGACGGGCAGCCTCAACACTACCAAGAGGAAATGGCTGGAGGCGCCAACCAAATTTGATAGTGCATCGGTTCATTTTTCTTTGGCGCGCAGTTCAAATTTAGGCTCGACACTGGAAATCGAGAAAGGTATTGGTGATTTAAACCACGAGTACCTTTCCCCGCATGAAAATAAATGCCCTCCGGTTAACACGGGGGCCGGGAAACTTCGGGACTACCGGCGCGAAGTGGTAGGTGGCTTCAACCAAAATCAAATCCCTCATTTTTTGTTTTGCGGGAAGGTCAATTTGAGGCTCGGCACTGAGAAAGGTACTTGTGGTTTAAAATTTCGTGTCTGTAGTTAGCGTACTGTTTCACAGACCAACCAAAATAGAGTGGACAAAAGGCTCTGTGTTTTCATACAACTCCAAAAACCAACCAGAAACTAACATAATAAACAAATTCCAAGGAAGGAAATTACAGAGCTACCACCCACCGACTGTGACAACAACAAACCCCAAATAATCAAGTACTGCAACATGCAAAAGGTAAAACATAAAAACGATATTGTGACAACCCGGCGATGATTCCACTGATTGAAGATGGGTGCAGAGGAACAAAAATTGCAAAAGGCAGATCAAGACGATGAACAACTAAATCCATCAAGTATAAACCAATATGTGTACCAATGTACTAGTCAATGAATACTCCCATGAACCTATCCCCACCGGTAGACTTGAGTCGTTCCACGAGATGCTAAACCCTTCCAATGTTAAAATTAAAAAAATATGTAAAAAATAAATCTACCTGAATATGACGTCAACAAAATTGGTAGGTATTGTACTACACTTAGGAGAAAGGCTGGGTGCACTAGGAGAATTGCCGAGAGGATGGGTAAGGAGGTGGTATTCCAGAGCATAAGGGCATTGCAATGATGGTATTGCAATGAGCATTAGTATAATACTAGGAAAAATAGTTCAAATGATTTATCCTCTGGTAGTGGAAACTAGGTTAAATATCTTTTTTTTTCACAAAGAATAACTTAAAGTTTCATGAAGACCGTACTTGGCCCAACTACCCTTTAAGAAGGCTGGAACACCAGCTCCTCTTTAAACCACCAGTACTTGACCCAACTATCGGTCGTGGAAAAAAATATAGTAGAAACGTTTATAGTCAAATAAATTTGGGTGCTCTTGTAGTGACCCGTACATTTCCTAAGACCATGGTTTGTTAACGGTTACGACTTTCGAAAGTACTCAGGCTGGTTGGCTCTGTTATCGGTCGTGAAAAAAAATAGAGTAGAAACGTTAATAGTCAGATGAATTTGGGAGCTCCTGTAGTGACCCTTACATTTTCTAAAATAGTGGGTTATTAACTGGCACGACTTTTCGAAATACTGGTGGTTTAGGCCTTAAATCACAAGTACCTCAACAAAGTGCTCCGTATTAACAGGCGTGACTTTTGGGATGAATGGGCCTGGGCCGGTAGGCCCGATTCAGCCAAGTGGAAACAACGTGATTTCCAGTTTTTGTTGGTTGTTAACGAGGAACACTTTTAGGAGGTACCGGTGGTGTAAGGGCCTCATACCACCTTACTTATGTTAAGTAAATTTACTATTTTTCACATATCCCACCTTGTTCCGCAATTGAAGGAGGCTTCGGTAGCAATGCAGGGATGTGGAAACGTGAGGGGACATGGCCTCATGGGAACGAATTGCGTTTTTTTGCCGAAATCGAAAAAGCAACGGGCATGTACTCGGTTCCCAAAAATATGGAGTGTTTTTATGATTTTTTATTATTATTATTATTTTTATCCACTTGTGGGCTTGGTTGGTCTGTGGTCGTACTTCCCAAGAAAGGTTGTCGTGACGTACGTAAAATTTCTTAGAGTAGCGGGAAGGTGGAGTATGAAATTTCTTTCACAGCTGACCCTTCTTTTTCGTTTCTTTTACATTTTTATTAACCATAAGTAGAGTGGGATGAGGCCCTAAGACTCTTGAACCACCTGTACTTGGCCCAGCTATCAGCCACGGACAAGAAAATAGTAAAAATGTTTCTAATCGAATGAATTTAGGCGCTCCTGTAGCCCATACGTTTCCTAAAATAGTGGCTTATATGTCCGCACGAGTTTAGTAAGTATTGCTGGTTTAAGACAACTACTGATAACAATCTACTACCAGGAACCACAACAGGATTACATCCTACCAAACTTTTATGATCAATATTCGACCAACCTCACAACAACATTCACCTACCAAACTGTCATAATCAGCATTCTACTATGGATGCATTAACATCTACATACTACTAAAGGAAACAACAGGTCTCGCGTGACGCCTTATGCCAGGCCCAGTTCCGAGGTTGGGGAACTCGGCAGGAAAGGGGCACAACAGGCAGAGGCGGAAAGCGACGGTCCCACACGAAAGTGTGGGGCGAAAAGACCCGGGCAGCAGTCAGTGTCGGTCGATGCCAAAGGGGAACGAGGTGGTAGGCAGGGTGGCGGAGAGCGGACAACGGCGGGTCGGTACAGTCAAAGCCGGACGCGTGCGAATGCTCGAGAGAGAGAGAGAGAGAGAGAGAGAGAG
>BFEA01000147.1:943659-962879 GCA_003427395.1 Chara braunii | reverse complement strand
TTTTTTTTTTTTTTTTTTTTTTTAATAACAAACGGGCCCAGTGCCCGAGGCTTATGTTATCAATATGTTGAACAGAGGCTGGGGTCCTCACAGTCTACCCGGTGAGATGGGAGCATTACCCAGTTTTGCTTACGGGGAGGTGAGACCACACCCCGATGGGACCAACCTCTATGACAGACATCCTGCAAACATTGACTAGTCCCTTGAGCCTAGACAGACACGGACGAGCGCGGTTGCCTGGGCAAACATCCCGAGCTGCCCCTAATACGGGGCCTTGGAGCTGCAGCTCCTGTGACAGGAATGGCGCTCCCTCCTGACCCCTCTTTCTGCTTTCTACTGCCCTCCTACTGTGGAGGAATACCGAGCGCCCAGGTAGTTAAGCCTCGCTTACCAACCATGCATCCAGAGCCAGCTTTCCTTCATGAATCTTGGAAAGATAGGCCCGAATTGCCCATGTGTCTATAAACGATGACAACCGTGCCGCTCTTTCGCATGTTGTAGACACCCTTCGTCTCCAGTCACTCTTGATGTTGCGCCTGATGTGGAGCTTTGTGGCTTGTTTGATTGCTTTATCCGACAGGAACCTTTCCTCGAAGGCCGCCTTGTTCCGTACATCCCATACAACCAAAAAAATACATGCCCTGATGGCCTGGGCTATATATCCCGAACCCTTGTCCAGTCCAAAATCGTCCGGGACGCCTATGTACAGGATCCAGCGGTCGTCCCAGGGGAACACTGGCCCGCTAATGCGGGACCAATGTTTTTTCCACCACGTACAGATTCTTCTGGAAAGGGGGCAAAAGAGTCAGAGATGCGCTATCGACTCGAATGGCCATCTGCATTTGGCGCACTTAAGTTGAATGTTCATACCCCTCTGAACCAACCACACAGCCGACGGGGTGGCAAGCAGCGAGAGCAGCCAGAGAAGCATTGTTGCCTTTTGCATGGGGAGACCCTGCAGTTGTGCCCAGCAGCGTTTAATGTCTCAACCCCTTCATTTGATGTGTTCGTCTGCATCCATTTGGCCGTTGTTGCAGGCAATGGCGTTCTTCCTGAGATTTGTAGGTCATAGCCTCCTGTTGTGGAATAGTCTGCTAACCATGCTTCTTCCAGAAAGTTCTTGGAGCCCCGCCATGACCAGAGTTTGGGGTCCAATCTCAGTTCTCTAATTGGCGTGCCATTACCCCAGATTGTACAAGTTCATTCGCCCTCGATACTGCATACTTCCCTCACCCTGATCTGGACCAACCTCCCAGAGGCTGACTGGGTTGGGTATTAGTTTCAACTGGTTCGCTAATTAGTTCATTAGAGACTGGGTGCCTGATCCAACGCTAGAAGGACCAAGAGTCGTCCACTTCGATAGACAAAAGTTTCCAAATTATTCCTGTCTGTTCTCCTAACTGCACTGTGGTCGGGTCTATGCTCTGCACTGTGTTCTTCACAGCTAACCATGTCCCTGGGGGTGGGGTTCCTGCTGGGTTGAGCAGGGGATCCCATTCCGGGGGTAGTGTGGTTTTTATCTGGACTGCTCTTTCCTCTCTCTCTCTCTCTCTCTCTCTCTCTTTATATATATATATATATATATATATATATATATATATATATATCGTCACAAATATATATATATATATATATATATATATATAATGGGTTCTGGCTCATACCGCAGTAGGTCAACAGAGAGAGGTGGAGGAAGGAGAGTGTCGTTGTGACTAGGAACACTGGTTCCAACGGTGCCAGGCCGTTTCGGCCTGTGACTAGCTAGGCAAGAGTAGGATAGGTATTTAGTCTGGCCTTGGTCTATAGGTTCATCACTACCGGTAGTCAGTAGGAAGTCACGGTAGGTTGGAATGTGCAAGTAAGCTCAAATCGAGAACGGAGTGTGTTCAGACGGGTGTACAATCGACCGGGGGCGTTGCGCCGCCGACCTGGCAAGGAACGGTCCAGCGAAGGGCCTTGGCGAGATCATGTGGCGGAGTAAATGGCTTGTATGGAGATGTTAGCGATAGCGCTGTGAAGAGGAGTTTTTCAGTGATGACGTCATATGAGGGTTCGAGGGTGTGGACTAGTTCCTCCGCCTTCCTTCTACTGCACTATTAAAGGGCTTGAATCTTCTGTGGTTACTCGCCGACGGGTTCGACGAGGTGTTACCACATGATCCATTAGCCTATCGGGTTGTGGGTGGTCATTTATGCCTTCGCTGCTAGCATCGAGACTATAGTAGGCAGTTGAGGACGTCGTCGCTAGCGTATGGAGGGAGGCTGGATGTTTCTCTTTCGAAGGTGGTTGGGGTTAGGTTTGAGGGATGGAGGGTGGTTGGAGGAGAGGCGGACGGAGCTTTGTGAGGAATTCTCTAATGACGCATGTGAGTTGCAGGGCTTCTTCAATAGCGCTCACACGATCTCTACTTAGCCATCAATCAAAAAAAAAATTCGTAATGAGTACTTTTCTCTTGAGGGCAGGGGCCGAAGGAAAAGGGAGCTCGAAATAAGGAAGATTGGCGGCGGGATTTGCCAGCTACGAGCAGTATGCAGCGTCGGGCAGCGTTGATGAAGGACTTAACGCAGACAGATCAAGCGCGTCAGGCGGAGACGTGCGGAGGGTGTGAAAACTTTCTCTGTTCTGATGTGGCATATTCTCGTTGTGTGTGCACGATCTACTCCTGCCCCATACCTGAACCCCTTTTTTTAGTTTGACAATGCATAATGAAGCCTTTGTCTATGATCGATTTTATTTTTTAAGATTGTTTATTTTAGATTCGGTTTGCAGGATTTATTTTCAGGATTTCTCCTCGGTAGCATACTTGGTTTTGATTCTGTTTGTGGTTGGTATGCTGATTTTCCCAAATAAAGATCTGGATTTTTTTTTTCTGAATAAGATTCCTAATTTAAAATTCATAAATCAAAGTTTTGCTCTGATTCCAAAAAAAAAATTGCCAAGTTTGATTTACAAAAGGTTTCTCAAAGTGGGATTGATGTCTGACGGTTTTTCAAAATTGATCCAATTTTTAATCCACTGTGTTCCCTTATATTAGTTAGTTCAAGTTTTTGCTCTTATACCGAATTCGGTATCTGATTTGTTTATCTGTTTAAGGGATTCTCAAAAGTAGGTCATAATTGAGTCTCAGGCTGCGCTACTGTAGGATTTGGGCTCATAGGTGCTGATTGAACTCGCTCCTTCAGGGTTGAGGCCCACCCTGCGAGGGTTATTCAAGGTGGGAGGTGTGATCCTCGAGAGGGTAGTCGTTGTCTGTGGGCTTGCTCTCTTTTGGGCCAAGCTGATTTGGGTTGGATTAGCTAAGGCGGTTGGGAGAGAGGACAAAGGGTCGATGCTGAATTCAGCAAGGTGAGAGGTTGCGAGGTGTTACAGTTGGAGGGGGTGGGACATGAGGGGAGGGTGATCTTCGGCTCTGTGGGGGCATACTCTAGGAGGTATTGTATGCTGCTAAGGGAGCAGGAGGGATTTAGGGGGCTGCTCTGAAGTGGGGCTGGAAGGTGAGGGGGCACCTTCCAGTGGAGGCAGTGAAAAGGCAGGAGGTCGTTTTTAAGGGGGGGAGTAAACCGCTCGGTTTCTTGTGAGCCTTTACCATCAGCGGAGACGGAAATGGGGAGAGAAAAAGGTCCCTTTCGTCCTATCTTCTTGTGGGATTAATATGCCTTATATGACTACTTGGTTTTTATAACTTTTTGATTTATGAGTTGCTTGTCTACGTTTTACGAGTCAGGTGTTTCAAGGAGGTGTGGTACCTGGGTTGGGAGGAATGGTTTATGGTTGGTAAGATTGCGTTATGCTGGGGAGGAGGGCTAGCTAGTGGGATTGGATTAGGGCATAGCCACGGCTGGGATGATGGCTCAACTGTTATAAGTCTTGTCGGAGAGAGGTAAGAGGTTAGTGGGGTGGTGCTGCACTTATTAAGGTGAGGGCGTTCACCTGATTTCTGGCATTTCTCCTCTTGCGAACTATGGGTAGAGGAGGTTGGCTCGTCGTGAGAGGAGGAATGTGTTGAGGAAGGTGTGTGGTTGTGGTTGCTGTTCTCATCCTGCGAACTATGTGGTGGCGGAGGTCGGCTCGTCGGGGGATGAAGAAGAGTAGGGGGTTGAAGGAAAGGGGGAGGCTGGTTCCGTTGATTGTCGTTGGCTCGTAAAACTCATTCAAAAGTTTTTTGGCGGACTACTTTTATTCTTCTTCTTCGAACTATGTGGTGGAGGAGGTCGGCTCGTCGAAGAGAGACAAATAGTTGAAGTCTGCTTTTAACCATTATTGGATTGTTTGTCTACTGGTTCCATCTTTGAAAAAAAAAAAAATCTTAAAAAAAGAGATCTCAAGGTTGACCATACGCGGATGGCTGATTGGTGGTCTTAAGAATGTTTTTGGACTCTGGGGATTCCTAGCAACTCTTCTTAGGTGGCTTCGATGCTGTTATACTCAGTGACCTGCGGTTGTTCGATGCCAGAACGACGTTGGCCGGTGCTGGGGTGTTGCCCTGTGACCTGCTGATGCAGGAGCGTGAGGCCTGGTAGAGAGATTTGGTGATGCTTTGGGGTGGGCATTCCACGGGACAACTAAGGGTTGGTGTTGGGATGACACTGGTCGGAGCTGGGGTGAGTTGTGTTGCCCTGTAACCCAATAGGATATGGGGGTGTGAGACCTGGAAGAGCTCGGCAGGGAGTAGGACAGTGTTCGAGTGCTTTGGAAGGGTTTGTTAGGGATTTCAAAGGTTTTTCAGCATTTGTAGGACCTATGCGGATTATTTCTATGTTTTTCGGGGGGGAAAAAAAAAAAAAAAAAAAAACCGGGTGTACAGTCAAAATCACATTCCTTGCAAGTAAGTAACAGGGCTGAGTGAATGGTAGTTGGAATTGTTTAGGAGGGGCACGGTTCTACTAGCACACGAGTCATGACCTATTTGGACCCGTGCGGCACTGTAAGAAAAGGAAGAAAAACAATTTTAACGACTTAAAAAAAAGAAAAATGGCCACGTTATATTTCCCAAGATGGGAAGGAGGCCGACTTTTGAAAGTGCTGCCATCCCACTAACTCTCCCGTCTCCTCCGCCTCCTTCCCCTCCTCCCCATCCAGCCAAGGCCTAATCAGGACAGCGTGGTACGTGACTGTTGTAGTCTCGCGTACCACCACGAGGCAGTCCCTTCGTGTGCCTGATGGGACTCCCTTCCCTGACGGTTGCCATGCTGAAGCGTGCATTTCGTATATTTTGAGAGAAAATCGAAGTACTAGATGGGGTTAACAATTGACCGGAAAAAAGAAGGGGGTCAAAAACATGCTCTTCGAGTACTTGATTTTTTTTCATCTTTTAAAGAGTTGCCAATCAAAACGAGTCTTTCTATTTTCTTTTCCCCCTTCCCGTTCTTGGGAACTGGAAAGAAAAAGCACACACCAAAAACAAAACACCACTTCATAATATAAATCTTGGGGGGCCGTGCGAAATGTGCGTTAACGAAGCGGCGGTGGCGGCGCCCGGTCGTCGTCGGCGGCTGTGTAGGCCGCAACGTTGGGGTACGCAGACGCTGATCTTTTCCACATGGCGCCTACCCTGCCAGGCACCATAGCTGTGTGAGAGTTATGGCGACAGTGCCCTGGCGTAGCCTAGCCCTTGAGTGGGTAGGGAGTGTCTTGCACTCTTACGCCATGGCATCCTGGCAGCTCCATATCGGACCTCCATACCAACATGCACACCTTACAAGATCTTGACACCAGAGGAGCCGTCTTCCCCTCAAGCCTTCTGCTGGGAAGGGGGGGCTCCTTTCTCACCATCCAAAGGTCGCGCGCTGTATTTCATAATACGCCATCCTGACCGCCTCGATCACTAGGAAAGCATGGAAGGCGGAGCGGCGCACCTGAACGCAGTGGGGTAGAGTGCGGTTGCGGTGGCAGCACTCCAACATATTCAAGGACTTCAACAAGTCTCGTTTGACCTACCTTCACCGCAAGGCAGTCTGATGTTCATTTACCTCAGGTTCTGGTTTTTCATTTAATTTAGTTGTTGTAGGTTTACTGTGGTTTAGGGTGGAACTCACGGGGTTGGGATGATACGAAAGACCCGATGAAGAGCAAACTAGAGTTGTATCCATTAGGTGCGTGGTGGGAAATCTGTCTAGGCAACAAAGGATCCTTACAGTGTTTTGGTTAGTGTTGATGGCGGGTTACCCTAATGCTTATTCTTCCTTCCCATCTTTTAGTCATTGAGTTTGTTCCATTTTTTCCTTTGAGAGTGGTCAACGTAGTAGATTCTTGGAACTGCTTCTGTTGTTGGTGATGTTGGCGATGATGGGTGATTGAGATATTTGTTGGAAACATCTGCGCAACGCATGTCCCTCGCATGATTGATGGTTGTGGTTAGTTGTTTTGCATCGAGGCTAGGACTTGGGATGTGTGTTTATTGTTGTAATTTTCCATAAGTATATGTTTTTCCACAGGTATTCAATGTTTTTAAGCGCTGGTTAGGTTTTGTGGTTCTTGGTACCTTGATCTTCTTGCTCTACTAGTAGCATGGGTTAGGGTTAGTGGTTGTGCGTCGCAATTGTTTCTATAGTTTGACTTCTTGTAGATTTTTGAAATTTTGATTTTGTATTTCACTTCTTTTTTCAAGTGTTGTCTACGTAGTAAATTCTTGGGATCGCTTTTGCTGTTGGTAACTTTCTCAGGGTACTCTGTCTACCGGGACATATTGAAGTTTATTTCCCAAAAGTGGTTGTTCTTCAAGCGCAGGAAACAGTGTTGCACGGTCACCCAAGCCTTGAGTGGTGCGGGGCGTGTTCTACGCTCGACCTATGGTCATCCTGGGAACTCCTGCGTATACTTTTACCACTTACATATCTACGGCAGTATCTGGGAAATTAATATGATGAAGGGATGAGTTTGTTGTTGGGTTTGTAAAGCTCTGAAGCCCTATGGGTGGCGGCGCCATTAGTGGGAGTGCGAGACTTATTAGTGGCGGTGGGAACGTCTTCCGGGCGCGAAGGGTAAATTAATTTCTAGCCATAATCGCGATGGGAGTTACAGTGTCTTTTATTCTCTAAGAGTGGTTGATCTTCAATAATAGGGAGAGTGACAGGGTCACCCATGCGTTGAGTGGTGTGGGAAGTGTTTTACGCTCGACTTTGTGCTACATGGAAATCTCGCTAGTATTTTCTCCACTCATATATTTTGCGGGCGCGGTTATTCATTTCTCTCTTCCCTTGAAATTCCCTTGGACTTTTTATATGTGGCTATTGTCTTGGTTGCTCTCAATCGTTTATTTTTTGTAGATATTGTCGAGTCCTAATTCTTGTTAAGATTAAAATTAGTACGTACTTGGACTGAATTTTAGAATTGAATTGCATCTAAGAACTTAGTCTGCCTTTGGAAATAATCTTATGTAAAATTTTCGTGAATTGCCTTGGTGCATTTTCGAGATTTGCAGTATATAGCCCGTAGTTCTTTACCAATAGTGTTTCGACTTTAGAAACATGCGGGTGTTTTCTTGTGTAGGAAGGATATTATACTGCTATAGATTTGCTTTGCAATTTTTCATTTTTGGAGATTCCCTTAAGGGACACTGGACCCGGTTTCCAGGAGCCTAAGCTGAGTATTGGCCTCAATAGGTTTGTACCTGGTTGATATGTAGGGGTGTGTTCCTGGGCCCCCGTGATCTCGTTGGAATGAAAAGTGTTATGCTTCTTCAAAAAAAAAAAAAAAAAAAAAAAAAAAAAAAAAAAAAAATCCCTCGCAATTTCTCTACCATCCGATTCTCCTGCATCAGTGGTCGGACGATGTCCCGCAGATGTCCCAAAGGTGTTTGTGGGACACAATTTAACTTACTCCTTTGCTAGTGGAACCATGCTCCGGGAGGAATATTTTTTGAAGAGAAACTCACATGAGCTAAACTGGCTGATGCTGTCAGCATAACTCCGGGGGGGGGGGTGACTTGTGAGGTCCCCGACCTCGATGCAATTGGTTGTAAGGAAAGGAATGTGATTTTGAAAAAAAAAAAAAAAGAATGGGTCCTGCAATTAAAAAAAATAAAAATTGGTCCTATAGTAAAGGTAGGCTGGTAGCGAAGGTGAATATGAGAGAGAAAACAGTAGAAAAAAGAATCAGACCTTTTTTTTTTTTTTTTTTTTTTTGGAAAGCTTGCAATTGTGTTAAAAACAAGGGGCGAGGTCAGAGACCTCACAATTCAACCCCGAGTTATCCTGGCAGCCTCAACCAGTTTCGCTTACGAGCAACGCTCGATGAGTAACCGACTGTTCCAAATCTTCAAGCTATGCTGCTGGAAACCAAATCCAGCGTCCCAGTCTAATCTGCTACTTTCCAAAAAAAATGAACTTGAAGCACAAAGTAAGAACAGTTGTCTGAAAGTGGCTCAGAATGCCTTAAATCCTCTGAAGTAAAACCCGGACAGTACCTTAGATTCCCTCCGGCGTTCCTGAATCACAGGGCCCGAAAGGCAAGGCTATATACTCCCGGTTCTATTTGGTTCAATCTCCCCCTTCACTCGGGACTGCTCAGAAGGGCCTGTATTCAGTTACGCTTTCCGTTCAGACAGCAAAATGTTACCATTGTCTCTTCTGGACTTATCATTCGTCGTTATTAATCATGTGTATCTGACAACCACGAACAACTGGCAAAGCGACCTTTTTGGTCTATTGATGCCATTCTGTTGCTTCTGGCCCAGGTGTTTCGGAACCATACGATGTTTGTGCGCTGCCAGTCTGCATGAATGATCCTTATAATCGACTGCTTAATATGTTGTTTCTGTTGAATACTGTTTACTTCTTCCCCTTTGAAGACCCTAGCGTTGTGGGCCGCCCAAATTGTCTCCATCAGTACTCCTCTGCAGCAGAGCGCCACGTATCCCCATCCTGAAGAATAGTCCCCGTTTGCAGGCAGGATACCCGTGAGCATCCAGTCGTCAGACCAGTCCAACTCTTTTCCCACAATCCTGTCCCAGTGGAGCTTCCACCATATCAGCAGTTCATCCACCAAGGGACAACATAGCCATAAGTGTTTCATGTTCTCCCATCCCCAGTTGCACCGCAGTCATTGTGTTGATACCTACATTCCCTTGGCTGCCAGCCATGTCGCCGTTGCCGTAGCCATCAGGGATTGGAGCCACATTATGCTTGCGTGTTTCTGGACCGGCAGCCTAATGAGGGTCTTCCATAGCTTATATAGCCCTGGTTGGGTGGTCCCCTCCACCTGTTGTGCTTCTGCCCGGGTGACTGCCAAGTCTACTGCCTTTTTCTTCACTCGCCCTTGCAGCAACTGCACTCCAACTTTCGGTCGGTACTGTATCAGCGGGGTAAGATTTTCTCCATTGTCATGGGTCTTCCACCCGCTCAACAGGGGTTCCACCCTGAGGTGTTCCGCTTTTTAATCAGTGTCGCCGTGGTCTTTCCATTCTTGTTTTTATGGCAGCATACTCTTGTTTCCACCATTCCTTCCGAATTTGTAATCTTGCAATCTTGGTTCTCCAATACTAATTTACCTTTGGTGGTTGTTCAGTGTAGTCTCCACCGCTCCACCCTAATGCCTGCCACCAGGTCAGGGCCTAAGATCCGTTCTATTCGTCCAGTGGGATTGGTCTCTCGGAGCCAAGTGCCTGCTGAGTGTTCCACTTCAGGTTGGAGCAGATTCACCTATCCGGTAGGGATGGCCGCTATGAGCTCTGAGTAGTGTCTATACACATTACGCAGTCGTGGCAGTCTTCGTCTCAACTGTGTAGGTTCCAAGAAGCATCCCCTCCCCTCGTTCCAGATATCATTTACCTGCAGGATCCCTTTCCTTATCCAACTCAGTCCAAAATTGCCTCGTTCGTCTGTGGCCATAAAGCAGTGTTCGTCCACCTGTCGAATCGTCGGGCTGTCAAACAGTACCTGGTTCAGAATCTCCTGTTTCGAGGTCGGAGGCTGGCCCTCTGGTGGCCGGACTTTGTTCTACGCCCCGTGGACATTTCTCCATATTCTGGAATTGGGTCTGCGACTGCTAAACGGTGGTAGCAGCATACAGATCCAAATTTGTGAGTGATCTTGCAGGTCTCATTCTGTACCTAATATGTACTATGCCAGCTGCATCCAGATCTTTGTTTCAGTTGCCATCATTCCTTGAACTGGCAATTTTGCCAGTAAGGTGGTGTTCTGTTGAAGGGAGTATAGGATTCCTAGACCACCCTTCTTCCTTGGGGTTGCGACTACTTCCCACGCCACCTTCGAGAGGGACCCCTGTTCCTCCTTCGCGTTTGGCTTCCTTAGGTACCTCACTGACGCTCTCTTTATCTTCCTATAGGCTGCATCTCCCATGGCGTGTATGGACAACGAAAACCATAGTAAGGAAAAGGCCGACGCGGACAAAACCAGCGCTCTCCCCACTAGGGACAGGCGGGTATGGCGTTCCCATCCTGCTATACGTGCCACCACCTTGTCTGCTAGCAGGTTGTCTTGGACTGTGGAACAGTATCAGAAGGAGACCTGCAGACCCATAAATCTTTCCGAGGAGTTTGCAGGGACTCTTTTCAAGCCCCAATCAACACAGACCTCACTCGTAGGAGGGAGGAAGAAAACAGACTTATCCCAGTTTATGGAGGCTTCAAACAAAATGCAATACTCATCTACCACCTGACGTAACTCACTCATGCTTTCTACAATATTGAATTTCTCACATGCCACAGTCAAGTCATCGGCTATAGCTCCTCCTTTCCACTGAAAGGAGGGGGATAACCTAAGGCCTACTATTCGAGGATTGAGTCTTATATTGGCTAGTAGGGTTTCCAGTTGAAGTACAAATATCAGGGGTGTGGGGGGACAACCTTGGCGAAGGGATCAGGTGAGTGGGAACTGTTCGGATTGCATCCCATTAACCAAGACTGTGGACATCGCCTTAGAGTACATTACTCTGATCGAGGTTCGAAACTGTTCTCCAAAGCCCATGCTGACCAGAGTGGTGTTTACAAAAGCCCAGCCTACCTTATCGTAGGCTTTCTCCATGTCCAGCGTGAGAATGACAGTTTCTTTTTTTTCCTTCCCAATGATCTCCAAGACTTGTACAGTGGCCAGGATGTTATCGTAGATAGAACGTCCTTTGACAAAGGCCCCCTGCTCTCCACCCACCAAGTCTGGCAGGACCGGAGCAAGCCGCAGTGCTAAGATTTTGACCAGCAGCTTATATGATACATTTAATACATAGATCGGTCGCCAGTTATAAATTTCACGATTGTTCCCTTTTTTATAAATCAGAGATATCATTCCTTGTACTATTCCCTTAGGCAGTGAACCAATGTCCAGGGCACTATTATAAATATCACAAAAGAACTGACCAAAGGAGTTCCAAGTGGAGAGGAAGAATTCGATTGGCAGGTCGTCCGGTCTCGGGCACTTGCCCTTGGCCATCTGGCGGGCTGCCCTCGTTGCTTCCTCCATTGTGATAGGATTGTCTAGTGTTTTCCTTAGTTCTACTGAGATGCTCTTGGGTCCATAGTACCAATAGGGGTGTGCCTCTGCCATGTTTGTTTCGAATGAGTCAAATGGTCTTCTTGTAGAGACAATGTCTCTAAAGTACTCCATGGCGTACCGACACATATCCCCGGTCTGGACTGCCACCAGGTCATTCAGGGCGATGGGTGGGTCAGTTCCCTCATCACCGGGCCCGATTTTCGTAAGATTAGTGCTCTGAAAGTTTTTTTTGTCATGCGGTCATTTAGGATTATACCCCTGATTCTAAGTCATTCTTGTCTTTTCACTTATTGGTGGATTTCCAATTCCTCTAGCTCTTCTTAGGCCTTGGATCTTTTTGTATCCCAATAATACTCTAAAAACGGGTCCGAGCCTGAATATTCCTCAGCTTGCTCAATAGTCTGAACTAGTTGCTTTCCCTTCCAGGACCGTGCTGCAGGTTTCATTCTAGAAAACTCTATCATCGCTGCTTGCAGGATTCCTATCCCTGCGTCCACCTAGTCCTTTGGGTTCTCAAACAGGTCTTTCGCTTGCTGCCAGTTTTGCATTTGGTCCTCCACCCACTGGACGACCCCTAGGTCTTTCAATATGGCGATATTAAGTCTAAAGGGGGGTTTGTGTCTGTCTACCGTGTCCTGTGCAACAATTTTCATTACAACTGGGTGGTGATCTGATAGGGAGCTTACCTTTACGCTGGACCCTATGCACCTGTCCCATACCACCCCTCTTGCCAATATTTGATCTAACCGTCTTTTTCGTCGGGGAGTCTGTTTAGATGGTCGTGGGCCCCGCCAAGTGAAACCTGATATGTCTGGATTTAATGTTCTGAAGACATCAACCAGATTTTGAGAGTCCATAAATGAGTTCAACATCAGGGCGTCCTCCCTAATTGGGAACACATTCGGGGAATCCAGGTCGGGGTTCAGGGTCCAGTTCCAGTCTCCTAGCATGATTAGGTTCTCCGTATCCGGTAGGATTTTGGGCGTGTCCGCAAAAAAATTAATCCTCGCTGCATATTCTACTGGGGCGTAAAGGGACACCACCGCCCAATCTTCATCTGCAACTGCGAGTTTTAGCCATGCCCATCTTCCTTCCATGTCGGTGCAGGAGTCTATTATCTGGATGTCCAGGTCCTTGTCAAGGAGGATGGCCACCCCCCCCCTCGTCCCCACGGTTGGGGACCATAGTTGGGGTCCTCTCCACCATGCTGAGATCTCTGCAAGTTTGTTCGACCCTATTTTTGTCTCTTGTAGTCCAACGATATGGACATTCTGAGAATTAATCCAGGTTAGCAATCTTTGCCGTTTGTAAGTGTCATTAAGGTCGCCTAAACCACGCACATTCCAGCTAGCAAGTTTGATCCTACTCGGTAGGACCATCCTTGCAGGTTGGGCCGCCGTGTTCTTGGATGCGGTTCCTGTGATCAGAGCTTTTGCCCGTTGCCAGATGGTGTTGGACATGAGTTTCTCCTACTGTAAAGTTCAGATTCTCCCAGCTCTCCCCTTCAGAAGAGTGTCTGCAAATGAATCCAACAGTAAGGACCCCCGGTTGTCCGATTGGTCCAACCAATCTGCTACCACTTTCGCTGACAGACCCGGGTGTAGCTTGATGTTGGGAAGGATATCTGAGTAGGGTGTTGCTAGATGGTCCAGTTCCACCCAATAAATTTTAAGCTCGTCCCACTTGGATTTATTGTCCATAATGTAGGATAAGTCCAAAAAGGCAATCGTGAGTTTCACTTTTCCACCATCAGGCGTGTTAGCCAGGTGTCTTGTCTGTTTCGGTTCTGGTAGGCAGGCCACCTCTCCCAGGTTTTGCAGTACATGGATCTTGATGAGGTTGCAAATCATTGTGGGGGACGGGGTACTTTTCATAATTATTGATGGGAGGGTCAAGGTTTCGTCTTTGGTCTTAGTCATTAAGAACCTCACTCGTTGACCGTCAAACGAGCAGATGATCGGTACCAGGTAAGATGGGATTGTACCCGTTGCCTTTTCTCCCCTGGCTAATGTCTGCATTGGCTCTGCCAACGATAGAGCCCGTCTCGCTGTTTTTAGCGTCTAGACTCTGCTCCTATTGGGGGAGCTTCTAGTAATCTCCTCGAGCTCAGGCTCTCCCCTAGTCTCTTCCTCCTCCGACCTATTCCGCGTTTTGGATCCTTCGATCCTTGGCCTCTTAATGGAGGATAGAGCCGTTAGGGTAGTCCGCCTAGGCTGGCAGGTCTGGGGAGTGGCCAGTGGGGAGGCTGCCGGAGAGGAAAGGACGAGGGGGCCTGGTCTTAGTTCCCTAATCGGAGACATTGCTTCTACATCCTTCCCTTCACCCTCCCCGGATTCCTCAAACACCCCCTTCATTGGAGAAATAAACTCAGAGTCCTGCCCTTCCAGTGGTTCCTCCTCCTCCTCTCCTGACAGTACTCCTTCCTCTTTGTTCTTACTGACAATAATTATTTTCTTTCTTTTCATTGTCAGAATCTTGGTTCTCGTCCCTTCCTCCCCTGACTCCTCATCTTCTGACTGAGAATCGTCAAACATATCATTATTGTGGACCGAGCCCGGTTGGAAGCTCTCGGAGAATCTATTTGCTAACATCTTCGCCGCTTGTCCCAGGCCTCCCGACAATCCCGAGTCCTACCGGGGGGCTACAGGGCTTGTGGCAGGAGACGATCTGGCATGTTTCTTACCTAGTGAAGTGGGGGGAGAAGAAAGAGGGAGGTAGGGGGGGGGGGTCGAGGTTCGCTCTACTGTTTTTCTTTGTGGTTCAACCTCTCTCCACCTTTGCCTCCTCCAATGCCCTGGCTCCTCCTCTGTTCCCCCGTCTTGTCTTCCTCCCTTGCCCCTGCCTCTTTCTCCCTGCGCTTCCACACGTTTGTCTTCTCCTTATCTGCTCCCTTTTTCTTTCTTGGCAGTAACTTCTTGCTCTTCTTCTTCTTCTTGCCCATCCGATCTTTTTTTGTCAACATCCCACTCATTGTTTCGGCCCTCCCCGCCTTGTCCTCCCTCCCGTCTTCCTTATCTCCCTTGTCTTCATCCTCCCCATCCTTCATCTCCATGTCCTTCTTCTCTGTGTCCTTTGTGAGGGATCGTTCCCCTGCTTATCTTCTTCTCTCCCTATGGGTCTTTCTTGGGCAGGGGGTCTTTTCTCTCTTCGGGTGTCGGAACAGTGCGGGGTTTTGTGGGCTGTTTGTTACCTGTTGTGTTGGACGCTGCCTAGGGATTTTGCTTTTCTCTCGCAGGGCACGACTCATCCTCCTCAGAGTGGAAGTGTTGTCTACACACTTGACACCAAGGAGTCTGTGCATGAACAACTTTTATTTCCACATATCCTCCCTTTTTCAAGTCGATGATTAAATAAGGTTTATAACGGATCCTCACCCCTGGCTCTACTAAATCAAACCGATTGTTAATTAGTTCGGGGGTCATGATAGGTTTCATGTTTTTTTAGGATCGTACCGAAGGCGTTTTGGATTGCAGAAGCCACATAGGGCAAAGCCGCCACCGGCACATACTTGCACCTTACCCAAAAAACTTGAATCTGTGTGCCTCACTTCAATCGAACAACTCTTGTTCTGTCATCCACGGATGGAATACAAGAGAGTGGGTTTTCCCATCTAATGTAATTTTGACTTCTTTCGTTTGGAGCATCCATTCCGCTTGACTTTGGAGGAGGCAACATAGGAGATTAGGTTGAAGCCTTCGTTTCGAAAGACTCCCCTCTTAGGGGGGGCATCTATCACTTTGTTTTTGGCCCAACCATCCTCATACATGCGAATAAGTCGAATTTTCACTTTCACCGGGAGTGACTTGGATTCCGGCCCAAACTGGACTGTTACCGCATTCGTATATAACCAATCTTCCTGTATTTGGTAAAGCTCAGGGTTGACTTCTACCCGGACGAAGTCTTCTCCTACCTCCACCTGGTTCGATAAGAGTTTATCTGGGAGGAGGCCTTCATTGTGGCACTCCGCGATAATCCCCTGAATTTTGTCCCTTTCCGCCTGAGTCATAGGCGGAGGCGGATCAGCAATCAACGGATTAGTCATGGTGGCTCCCAGTGAACCTGCCCCCCTCAAAGCACACAATATCACGTCTACCTACTCAAACCAAACAAACCACAATCATGCAATGCAACTACACCTAGAACCTCACAAGGAAAAACTGAGACAGTCTATTTGTGACGTACTAGCTTCCGGACCTGTGCCATCTTTCGGACCCCTTCCTTTTTCCCGTGTGTACAGTTCGACCCCGAGACCCCCCCCCCCCCCCTCTCTATCTGTGCCCGATTAAAGGTACCTTGCGGGAATCCGTCAGTATTCTTTCTTTCTTTTTTGTATTTTTGCATGAGAATTTCGCGCGCCTTAGTGAGTGCGCTTGGAATTTGGCTCGGCAGTTAGAAATCCCGGAATTATCGGAATGCCGCGCGACCTTCCGCTCGCGAATGTTCTCGGCCACGACCTTGAAAACTCTGGGAAATTCTTATAGGAATATGGATCGACGGAAAACTTTCTTTCTTGCACCTATTTTGCGCACGGATATGGTACTTTAAATTTTTGAATTAGCATAGGATTGGGAAAAACTGCTACTGTTTTGGTGCCCATTTTGCTCTTGCTGACTGGCGCCATGCAAGCAAACTCCCTTCTCCTTCCTCCCCGCACTCCCCTCACCACCTCTTTTCGCGCGCATGCTTTCTCGCTCCCTCATCCTGTAACTGTTTTCCCTCCCCCTTCTAGCGCGCGCCCTTTTTCTCTTTCTTGATCATCTAAATCTTGGACCCGTTTCGTGCTATCCTTCGCGCTCCTCTTCTTCCCGCTCTCAGATCCGTGCTCGAAAAACCAGTTGATCCTCTCTCCCCATCTAACGAAGGAGAAGTGCCGTGTAAGTTCTTATTACACGACGATTCTGACTGGCCGAGGTCGAGTTAGGAGAGATCAACATGACTTTCGACAGGCGGTCACTCTCAAACTCTCATGTGCCCTCCTCTGCCTCACCCTTCGCCCTTCTCCGCATCTCTCTCCCTTCTCGCGTCGACGCTCCCGCAAAACTCTCTCTCAACTCATCGGCCAGCTTCCGGGAAGTAGTGGCTGGTGATGTGCATGGTGCGAGTTGGAAAGTCCTGACGAGTTGACTGTAGACTGGCGGGCGGTGCACTAGATCGCGACGACAGACTGTGGGATCAAGGCAAACCACGTCGAGACTAAGTTCGCGGGGTGACGATCGCAGTGGTGAAGGATGATACACGGCGGCTGGGATCGTTGGTGTCGGAATGCGGACATGTGATCTGAGTTGAGTGGACGAATGACCCGGGGCCGTGTTGGAAATTGGTGGCGAGTATGCCCTCTTGGTTGCGACCCTATTCTTTGGCGTGAATTTGCGGCGGTAAAGTCGGATTTTTTTTCCCTTCCTCGGTCTCAGTGCAATTCTTCCTTCCGATCTTGATGTCCCCGTCTGTCTCTGTCGCATTCCTTCTTCTCTTTCTTCCTTGATGTGGATGGTTTTATGTAATAAGTCAAAAGTTGGCGTGTGATGAAATGAGTATGATGACTGTGTTGGAATGATTTCTTCCAGAACTCTTCCATTAGTTTTCTGGGTAGTCCCCCGAACTAGTGAGTTTTCTTTTGTGAACGGTGGATGCGCGTGTATCAACCACTAAAGATTCTTCCCCTAACGCCACCTTGTTGGGAGATTGCATGATTGTCATTTTCGCACCTTCCACAGTGAATGCATGCATGGAAGATGAGAGTGAACGGGTACGAAGCCCATCTTGATTAGGGCGAGTGGATGGCAGGGGCAATGTTGTAGGGATTTGGAAATGTAAAAATGCTTTGATTTGTGATTGTTGAAGAAATATTGCGAGTATATATGTGGTTTCGCCACGCACGATCTGAGCACGAAATAGAGGCCGCGTCTCGCCACACATGAACTTTTCTTTCTCTTTCTCTGAACCCTTTGTTTCTCCTGTATGGCCGTTCCGATTGGATTGCTAGGATTGCATGCACGAGATGAATGGTTAAATTAGTCCTGATTGTCTGCCATGTGGACGAACGGGCTCAACCCGACTAGGCGTTAGCCTCCCGTATCCCCTCTCCGCCCCTTCCCAGATACGAGGATAGGACGCGTATCTGTGAGTAGGACATACGAGAAGCCGTCGCAAAAATCGGTGGGCAGTATTATTTCCCTCCTGAAAATCAGTGTTCTGGGTTCGTAGGCGCTGGGTTTGTCATTGTGGATACGCACTTTCCGCCGTACTCGCTACTACTACCCTTTAACGAGTTGATCGTCATCCCGTGGTCGGCGGTGGCACCCCATTGGCCTAACACCTTATGTAGTGATTGCCAACGTCTCGATCACTACAAGTCGAAGGGGTTCCATTACCGAACGCGGAACGAGGACGAGCATAAGGAAAGGGCCACGCGATTGAGACCATCCACGTCGGATTCAGAATTGTGTAGTGTGCGGCGTCGGGAGCTAGTGCGAAAACGGGATACTAAACACGTGCTCGCTCCCTTCCACTCCAAACGCCGAGCCGTGGCCCGGTGGGGAGTCCGACAGTACTTTCTGGATTGAATTTAAAACTTTCCCGCGTCACGAACCCCGCGCGCGCCGAAACCCGCCAGATCTCTCACTTCATCAGACCAACACGGGGGATTTCAGTTCTGTCAGTGTCCCCACACTCAATCTTCCACAAATCCTTGGCACACCCCATCTTGCTGTTTTTCGGGGCCTCCCTTCCGCACCTTTAGCACTCCGAATGGAAGACAGCGCAGGGCGTGAGGTCTGCGCGTCACATTGCTGTTTCTCTAGTTCAAGGGGCGAGAATTACCCAATCGTAACGCTGGCCGCATATCAATCGTCTGCTTTCCTTCCGGCGTATTGCCTCTTCATCTGTCTTACCCTGCCTCTCCCCTCCTCCAGACCGGCACTACCCGTCGTGCCTTCACCTTGCATCCTCTCCCCGGGTCGCAATCCACGATTGTCTCCTCAGGGAGCTGCAACCGGAATGGGTGTTATGGCAAACACCACCCCAGGAGGGGCTTGCTGATGTCATCATTCTCTTAATTAGGGTTAACACCTCCGAAAATTCGATAGCTCCGGATTAGCGCCAAAATTAGCGCTAACCGGTCCCCGCTCTTCCCAAGCTCGACGCGTCCACAGAATCGGGCCTTGGCCCCTAATCGGACTCCTTTTGCTGATTGTACTGCCTTGGGCACTGGGCTCGGCGGCCCCGAATATAAATCTGTTTTTTTTTTTTTTTTTTTTTTTGAATATAAATCTGTTTTCCCCAAACAAATTGGAAAAAGACCGGAAGAGAGCAGGCCTGACCCACCATGCCACCGGGGGGCGAGGTTTTACAACTAGCAGAGAGGACTGGATTAAGCTCCTGAATCTGGATGTGTCTTTAGAAGTGATGCAGAAAAGCAGTTCAATCTCGATTTCTGCATCAGGAACACGTCTAGATTCAGGCGCCGAATCCAATTCTCTTTGCTACTAGAGGGACGTAGCCCCGGGGCAAGGTCCCACTTGCACGGATTATGAGATACTGACCGTAGATAGCAAAGATCAACGGCCGAAATCTCCTAATGTGCGCAAGTGGGACCTTGCCCCCGAGTAGGCACACTCTTCAGGAGACCAGAAAAGAAAAGGTGAAAAAAAAAACAAAAAAAAACAAACAAACAAGGGTGAGTGATGACGGGTCTTTTGGGGATGGGCGTGGCAAATGGAATGGCTGGAGCAATAACAAGCAAGAGAGGGGAAGACTACGGTAGGTAGGGCATGC
>BFEA01000147.1:865001-897852 GCA_003427395.1 Chara braunii | reverse complement strand
CACCTACCACCCAACAAAGTTTTTTTTCTTTTTTTTTTGGACAAAGTCAGGGAATGTGAAAGACATTTCTTCCAAGAAAAAAAAAAAAAAAAAGACTGCAGAGAATATTGCTTACAGGGCATACTCACACGAGGACCAAAAGACCCCAAATCCCAAAATTTGAGTCATTTTTTGGGTCACACTGGAGAGGACACACACGAGCAATTAAAAAAAAAAAAAAAAAAAAAAAAAAAAAAAAAAATCTTTTTAAAATTAAAATCCACTTTGCATCCTCTGCTAGTGCATTTGGTGCTATTCAGGCAGCGAAGGGGCAACATACATCCATTACTATGAATAGCAACGGATGCATCTTACCGCTTTGTGCTGAAAGATGCATTCTTTCTCTTGCCGTTTCGACAGGCCAGGCGCAAATTCGGCCTTTAGATGTCATCATTGGACTGACCGGCCCCGGGCAATTCCGAATGATCTTTTATTTATTCTCTTCATCTGAAGGTATCTATTTTTGAACTTCGAGGGGTCTGTATTTTGACAGCTCAGGGGCCCGTTGTTTTTTTTTTCTTTTTTTTTTGCGACGGGGAGGGGATTTCTTATATGTGTCACTGTTACAGTGGAAGCTCACATACGTCCCCTAATTTTTTGTTCAGTTTTTGCGGCAGCTGACATGGGAGTTAAATATCACCCAAGCCGAGGCACTGCAAATTCTGTGCCCCGCACTGCACCTTGGGACCAATAGGCTGGACCTTCTGCGGAGCCTCGGTATTTATGCTCACAAGTTCGGTAGAGAGGTGGCGCAGCACAAATATGGGACGCTGGACCCGGTTTCCAGCGTTGGCAATGTACTGTTTATCCCAGCTTTTTCAGATAGTTTCAAAAATAAAGAGGCGCCAGAAGGAGAGCAGGTGGATGGCAGGGGCCGGGGTTGGGGGAGGCTCCACTGGTGGCCCACAGTGGGTCCCCCCCAATATCCGAGCCTGCTGCAAGATTGGTATGGTATAGTGGATTGGATGGGAGGCTGGACCCAGTTTTCAGCGCAAAGGCGCCACTTTTAAAATGTACTGCTTATAAAGATGTAATTAAGGGACGCTGGACCCGGTTTCCAGCAAAAAAAAAGGACACATAGATCAGGTAAAAAAAAAAAAACAAAAAAAAACAGAGGTGGCGGCATTGGTGGTTCAAGGGAGTTGGCCCTTAAGCCTGGGCTACCGAGGCCCTTAAGTTGGGTAACCCTGGCAATTTAAAATCTTGGTGAAGGAAGCAAAAAAAGAATGGCCCGTGGAGAAGTTTGGATATGTGCATGTGAGGGGTACATCCCCACTCTTGTTTCCCTGATGGATGTGCTTCCGGGTGGAAAGGGTGGGTGGGAGAAGGGCGAGGTGGGGTTTATGATAGGTGGGTTGTTTGTGGTCCAAGGGCAGTGGAGAGAGTGCTGGGTGATGGGGCGTGACGTCTCTCTGTCTCTCTCTCTCTCTCTCTCTCTCTCTCTCTCTCTCTCTCTCTCACACACACACACACACACACACACACACACACACACACACACACACACACACACACACAAAAGAAGGGAAGTACAAGAAGATGGTACCTAGCTCCTTCCTTTGAAGGGCTAAGGAACAATTCTCTCTCTCTCTCTCTCTCTCTCTCTCTCTCTCTCTCTCTCTCTCTCTCTCTCTCTCTCAGAAAAGAAGGGAAGTAGAAGAAGATGGTACCTAGCTCCTTCCTTCAAAGGGCTAAGGAACGATTCCAATTCAGATCTCAGTTTCACTGCTTCTTATCGTGGACCAGAGATTGCTGCGATGGGCATGTCGTGCAGGTGGTCAGGAGGAGCCGGGACCACAGACCTGGTGACAGCGGTGATGATGGGAAGGATATGTGGTGGCGATGAAGAAGAGGAATTGGTGAGGTGGACAGCTTGCCGAGGGAAGGCAGAGGCATTCAAATTCTTATGCTCATCCCTCCTTCGACAGGCCTTACCAAGCCCCCGGATTGATCTGGGCTGTCGATCTTTTTATCAACATTCCAGATTTGGAAAACAAAAGATCAGGGGCCAACCCCAGCTCGGGGGCTGGTTGGCCCCCGGATTTATTTTTCGTGATGCAAGCATTCTGAGATGACCCCAAGAAGAGGCCTCCACATGCGATATCGGTCTCGAAAATGGCGAGACCGATTTTGTGCAATTTCGCTTGGAGGGCTGTCGGGCCCAGACTGGCCGAACGGGCGGGTTGCGTACGGGTCGATACCGCCTGGGCGACCGAGCTGGAAGCGTTATCCGTCAGGAATTGTTTGTAAGCAGTCGCCGTGCAATCCTGTGATCCAACCCTGCGCGGAATGGAATTGAATCGGCAGTCTTATTGGGCTTAAACCGCCAGTACTTGGCCCAGCTATCGGCCGTGGAAAAAAAAATAGAGTTGGAACATTTCTAGTCGGATGACTTTGGGCACTCCTGTAGTGACCCGTAGGTTCCCTGAAATCGTGGCTTGTTAACGGGCACGACTTTAGGAAGTACTGGTGGTATACCAGCCTGCTGCCTTAGCCGCTGCAACCATGATGTTAAAAAAAAGTGGATAGCCGGCCCCTGATGCAGCCTTCTAGTCAAGGTACAGCCACACAACATTCCATCCAGCTCGGTACATTCTTCAAAAAAAAAAAAAAAAAAAAAGTTCATCCTCTGATCCAAAATTCACACTTGTGTACGACGAACTCCAGGTATGACACTGTTTGTCCCGTTTTTTTTTTTTTTTTTTTTTTTTTTTKTTTGGTTTGTCCCGTTTCAACCAAACCATATGCCCGGGGCGATTCTTCACAGTCTGTCCAATCCAAGATCCATTCACTGGTTTCTCCCCTAGTATCTTCACCCTCTTCCTTGACATCCTCCCCCTGCTTATCGCAACTCTCGCAAGATTGTCTTCTTCTTAGCAGGTTGGCCTTCTCTTTTCCTGGGGCCTCTCCTCCCACTACACAAGACTCTACATGCATTTCGATGATTTCTTATCACATCTCTCACAAGTTTCTTCTTTTTACAAGGTTGGCCTTCTCTTTCCTAGGGCCGCCTACACTTCACCAGACTCTACATGCACTTCAACGCTTTCTGGACCCCATACACTCAAGATGTTGGACTTGGTGAAACGCACCTGGTCCAGAAAGCCCCCAAATACATGTAGAGTGTTGTGAATAGTGGAGTGAGCCCCCTAATCTTGATTTTTACCCTTCTAGATTCTCTTTCTCCTTTCTAGCATCCAAATACATGTAGAGTGTTCTGAGTAGTAGAGCGGGCCCCCTAATCTTGTCTTGTCTTGTTGTTTACCCTTGTAGATTCTCTTTCTCCTTTTTGTCGTTGAATTTCGGCAGGTGGTCCAGAAAGCATCCAAATACATGACATTGTAGAGGGTTATGCTTATTGAACCCAGGCCCCTATTGTTGATTTTTACCCTTCTAGATTCTCTTTCTCCTTTCCAGATATTGCACTCGGTGAAACACACCAGGTCCAGAAAGCATCCGAATACATGTGCTCACCACGTTGTTCCTTCCGGCCCTCTTCCAGTTTACTTGCCTTGTCAACTCCCCCATCCACACAGAATCCAAGACCCTCCTCAAAAAAAAAAAAAAAAAAAAAAAGACCCTCCTCAGTTGCTGATCGCCATCCCATACACCAAATTCCAGGGGCAAGGTCCCACTTACGCAAATTAGGAGATCTCGGCCGTTGATCTTTGCTATCGACGGTCAGTATCTCTTAATTCGTGCAAGTGGGACCTAGCCCCAGGTGAACGTCCCCTGGCTGGTTACCCGGCTCGTACCTGTTGGTAGGTTTATCAGTGTAGCCCAGTAAAAAAAAAAAAAAAAAAAAAGATCCGCAGACAAACAGAATGGAACCGGTGACCTCGGCTGTGGCAGCGGGATGCCTTTACCACTGCAACGGTGACTCAGTGTTCGAAACTGAAGCCATAGCGTGACATAGGCAGCCGCCCAAGTCATGTTAGAAAATACTTGGCAATACCCAACCCACCTCGCTCGGAAGAAGAGCAAGAGCGAAAAAGAGTACAAGCGCGTGACTCTTCTTCTTCTTCTCCCTTCTTTTTGCCAGGGAGTAACTCTGATCCTCCTCATCATACCCGTATGTGTTTTCACCCAGGAAACTTTTGAGAAAAATTTCAGGCAAGGAGGGGATTGTTTTGAGGATAGCCTCCTGGGAGAAGTGGGGCCAAAGGTTGTGTAGTTGGTGAAAAAGGTGGGGGTGGGTTGGTACTAAGGAAGGTTGGTACCAGGGTAGCTCGGTATGGGACATATAGCGAAAATGGTAGGACCAGGCCTTCGGGAAAAATATTTTTTTCCGGGTCCTCGGGAACCCAGGGATCAAAGTGGGACCAGGGTCTGATGAAAAATCGGCAGACGTTCAAGAAACAACGGTTCATTGAACAAAGGCAAGGAAAGGGACCGGAGGGAGACCGGTTGGAATGAGAATGGAACGGAGTACCCGTTTAGTCCCTTTTGGGTTAGAAGAATTGCAGCAGGTTAGTCTGAAACAATTAGTACATATAGGACATCCAAACGTCAACAGTATCTCAAAAGTTACCCCCTGAGGAGGTCGTAGCTGGCGGCGGCAGAAACTAGTCGGGGAATGTCAATCTTCTTCATCTTCCGGCGACATCTTGACTATTTGGCGATGAAGATGAGGATGAGAAAGCCATAGCTTGTCTATGGCTGATCTCTTGTTGTTGTTGACTTGTCTTAAGGAGACCTGTTTCGAGACTTTTCCACATATTGTTTGCTATCTTGTGCATGATAGCGCACGTGTGGTTATGTGTTCACGCACTTGAGTCAGACTTCGTTTGACTTTGCTTATCTTCATCGAACAGGCAGTGGCAACCATCTTGGAGGTTCACACCAAGACTCCGGTGGCTCTGTAGTTGTGACATAAGACATAGGACGATCTTCGAGATGAACGGCCAAGGAATCGGACACCATCAGGATACGAAGAATGGCTTCCAAAGGAAATTGGAGCGGTAACAACGGAGGAAACGACGAAAACTGGAACCAAGGTGGTAACGGAGGAGCTCCGAATGGTAATGGAGGAGGGGGAAGTAACAGCGGTGGATGGAACAGGAATAACAGTGGGAACAATTGTGGGTGGAATGAGAGTAATGGAGGGTGGAATGGTGAAGGAAACGGCGGTAGTGGCTGAAATAGTAGCGGCGGGAATGGATCGAGCGGTAACGAAGGGTATGGGTGGAACGGTAATGGAGGGAATGGATGGAATGGGAACGGAGGGAACAGGAATGGGGGAAATGGGTGGAACGGTAACAGTGACAGTGAATGGAGTGGAAACGGAGGGAGTGGAGGAAGTGGAAACGTCGGAAACCAAGGAAGAAGTAGTCGGGACCGGAAGCAATCAGCGCAGTGCTATAACTGCGGCCAGTATGGCCACATCAGCCGGGAGTGCAATGCGCCTCGACAAGGGAATCAAGGTAATTATAACCAAGGCAACCAGGGACGAGGACGAGGAGCGAACGACAGGGCAAGCACTTCTGAAAGTTCGAAAGAGCCGACTATGGCTATCGGTCTCAGCAAGGAACTTGAGGAAGGAATTCGCCAGATGTGTAAGTATACGACGAAGCAGATGGAGCTTGGGGAGAAGAAGGAAGCGGAGAAAAAACAGCAGAAGAGAAGAAGAAACGTGAGGACGAAGAGAGAGTCGCGAGGGAGGAGCAAAATCGAATTGAGATGCAGAAGAAGAAAGCTAAGGAGGAGAAGGAAGAAGATAGGGAATAGAAAATAAAGATTCTATTGGCGAAACAAAAGGAATCGTTGAGGGAGGAGTTTGAACGAATGTTCAAAACTAGACTACGAAGGATGGCGGTTATGGAAAGAGCAGTGAAAGGGAAAGGAAAGGTTGTGGAATCAGAGTCGGAAGAGGAGTAGGAAGTAGAAGAGAGGCTGGAAAAACGTAAGAGGCAACCGACACAAGCATGTCAAGTTAGCCCTCAAGGAGAGACTCCATCGAAGGTAGGGAGAGCGATTGCAACAACACCAGAAGCTGCCGGAAGGGAGGAAGAATCTCCCAGATTGAGGGTACCGGGACACCGGACCTGAGGAAATGATGGGATGGGTTTCCCGTTGAGGGAATCAGCCCTATGGCAAGGTGGACCCACAACAGATGAGTACAACACAGTGGCAGCCTTCAAGAAGGCTACTGGGAGGTTCTTGAGTAAGAAAGTGGCCACGATTTAAGCGATGTGTCAGGAAGCAGGCGTTGTCGATAGAGGAAGGTCCGAGGCGGTGGACGAACTGATTGAGTTGCGCGTTATGCATTTTAGCACAAAGGCTCCGCATGTTACGCCCCCACCCAGATCGAGAGGTGGAGTGGTCATCCGTGAAATTCGAGGTAACGAAGGTACCAACGAGGGACGCCCGAGTTGGTGATGATGCCGCTGGGAGTAGTAACCCACCAGGCTAGTAAGCTATGAGAGGATCTAGGTAAGTACCTAGACTTACGTAAACTATTTATGTTGAATTCCACAATAGGGGTTCAGAGGTTACGTTGTCGTCCCCGAGTTGTCTCCGAAAAGTTGAAAGCCTAAGTTTCTGTTGCGTAACGCGATCAGGAGGGCCCTCGCTTGCACCGGGGCCGATGCGCTCGACAACGTGAGCTGATGAAGCTTCAAGTAGTTCTTAGGTATGTGATAGTTTTGTTAGTTTTACGAGGGAAGATACAATGGGGTAATAAATTCTTGGGAAACTGGCTGGATATGATCGATAGTAATACTGAGACCTGGGAAAATGCCGAAGGCTATATTTATACGTTAATTGACCCGAGGACGAGGAACTTATACATCGGTCAAACAGGAAGGAAATTGTGAACTAGATGGGAGGAGCATGTATATAGGACCGGGTGTAAGGATGATACTAGTAATTTGTGATTACATTCTTGGCTTAGACACTGGGGTCATTCGAATTACGTAGCTTTGCCGATTGTGTTCGCTCCGCCTGACGGATCTGGAAAGAGTGGAGAGATTTTTCATTGGGAAATGGTCGCCAACATTGAATGCGAAGGGGGTGAAGAAATCGGGACGAAAAAAAAAACGAAAGGGATGAAAGGAAAGAAAGGTAGGTAGGACTCGTAATTTACGGATCGAGCGACCAATCATCTTCGAGGACCTAAAGCGGCCAGAGTGTGAAGTTAGTAGAGGGTTGCATAAGGGGTTGGTCGGAAGGAAAAAAATTCAGTACAGAAGGAGTAAACGTTTGGGGACAGGAATGGAGTGTGGTAAGACGAGAGATTGGGTTGAGTCATGTGAGACGCAGGAATGAAGTAGGAAGAATAAAGGATTTCAAGAAGAAGCTAGAAGAGGGCGGGGTATTTGAGGCTTTTTTGAGCTGATAAAACTTGAGTCAAAAGTTCTATCAAAGAAGAAGAACGATCCGTAAAGGCAACTGCATTAAGTTATCCGAAACCCGTGGAGTGAGAGAAAATTGTATAAATTCAATCTGGACTACCTGATGCAACTGTTCTCTGCAATTAAATATTTTTCGAGAACGGAGACTCGGTCAACTCTTAGGGATGTACTTACGAGGGTGGTTTGGAATAAATTCGGCTTAAATTTAAGGAAGCATGTTTGTGTGAGTGTGACGTTTGACAGAGAAGTGTCGTTACGGGCAATCAGGGATTTGGTTTATGGGAAGTTCCAGGCTTCACTTCCAAAGCCAATTGCTGCATTTACATGTCGAAAATTGTTGACCATATGGCGAAAAAATCGTTCGGTCGGCCAATTTCTCCATAACCACCGACCAAAAGCTCAGCAGACGGTGCAGATTTGTACTTGTGCCGAAGGATATGCACTTTAATATGAAATCGAAGTGTCGTTACCGAAGACGGGGGGTCATGTTCAATGCAAGCTTAGTAACTTGGATGTGGGATGTGATTTCGTAAGGAATGCACAAAATATTATATGTGAAAGAGGGCAGAGGAAAGAGTCAAGGCTAATGAGGGAAGTTAAGGACAGTTTGATGAAACTGGGTTTGGAATCGATGGTAAGCGCAAGGGAAGTAGGGGGATGTGTACGAGGAAACAAAGGGATGATCGTAAGTGATTACATGGAGGAGGTAGAGAAAATCAGGGAATTGACGACGAGACAGGTATCCACAGCAGTGGATAGGAATACATATGAGACTGTAATCATGTGCCCAGAGGTGTATGCGGAAGGGATGAAGACTATGTTCTGGAATAATGAGAGTTTTGAAACGGTATGGGAGTCCAAGGCAGAAGTCATGGAAAGAAGTAGAAGGGCTTACAAGGGATTTGGGTTGGAGGCAGTGGGGAAGTGGGATGGGAAGGGTAATTGCGAACGAGCATATATTATTCCTAAGTTTAAAGATATCAGTCGGTTTCAGCCAATAAGTCCGTGATACCTGGAAGCAACAAAAACAGCAAGTGGTAGTATTGCACGAGCTTTCAATCTCATGTTGTTTCTGCTGCCGAAGGATATGCACTTTAATATGAAATCGACGGGTTTGCTAAAAGGAAGAGTTGATGAAGTTAATAAATGCATGGATGGGAAAGGGAGAGGGGAACTGAGTGGGGCAGCATATGATATTAAAGAGATGTTCAGTCAACTGCCCCACGAGTCGAAGACTATGTTATGGAAGAATGAATGTTTTCAAACGGTATGGGAGACAAAGGCCGGGTTGGAGGCAGTGGGGAAGTGGGAAGTGCGGCCGGGCATATATTATTCCCAAGTTTAAAGATATTAGTCGGTTTCGACCAATAAGTCCGTCATACCCGGAAGCAACAAAAACAGCAAGTGGTAGGATTGCACGAGTTTTAAATCACTTGTTGTTTCTGTTGCCGAAGGAGATGCACTTTAATCTGAAATCGACGGGTTTGCTGAAGGGAAGAGTTGAGGAAGTATCATATTAAGGAGATGTTCAGTCATCTGCCCCACGCGTCGATCCTAAGAGTTGTTGATTGTATTTTTTTTTATTTTATATAATTTAATGAATATGCCCCCGCCAGTGTTCGTGGTGCTGATAATAACAGACACCACTAGCACCTGGGGAGAGGCTCCGTCTATTGGTGGGGAGCATCACCTGCTGGAAAACGGGTCCAGCGTTCCATATACAGATTGAATATAGAGTACATCAGAAGAAAAACAGTCACGGGGGGGATCCTACCAGCATTGATTGCCCTAGGATCCAAGGGATTGACAGAGCAGGATAAATGGAGGGGAAAAAGAAAAAAAAGAGGGAAGGGGGAACCTCTTCACCCTGAACCCGGCGTCGGATACCTACTTATACACACTAGTTCCTCCCTCCCCCTCCCCGTCCCCCATACTTTCTTGTTTTAGAGTGCTCAGGCTGCCAGCATTGACTACCCCAATCCGTAGAAGGGGGGAATCACTGAGCAGCGAAAAAAGAAGGAGAAAAGACTGTTAGCAGGAAACTTCCTGGGGGGCTCCAGGGAAGAATTCCTTGTATGATTGAGAGATGTGTGGAAGACTGGGTTATAGGATTTTATCATTCAGGACAGGATCTCTGCCAGGGAAAGGGCATGAGACGGGAAAGGGTCTGGAAAATCAGCAGGTGGCGAAGTGGGAATGAGGGTTCTATGTTTGTCCAGTCTTTGAAGCTTAGGCGATAGTATCTCATTTCTTGTTGATTGGATCCTAGATTGGTATGAAGGGAAAATAAAGAGGATGGTATTGTTAAGAAAAAAGAGGAATGGCTCGACCTTCGCAAATAAGAAAGAAATCGATGGATGGATGAAAGTGAAATTTGAAGAAATGAGGGAGGGTTAAATTCAAATTGAATCATACATTCGTCGTAGTGTCAGGACGACTGATAAAACAGAGGGTTGGTATCCCAATGGGGAAAAACATGAGTCCCCCATTGACATGCATTTTTTGTGCTATGAGCGAATGTATGTTTTTAAACTTTTGCAGAGTTTGGGAGCGGATATAAATTTGGTAAAGGGAGTACGCCTTATGGACGATGTAACACTCTTCGTATGGAGCCCAGTAAGAAAGGGGGAAGAGAGGAAGAAGAGGGTGATGAGTTTGTTCGAGCAAACTTATAATGATCCACTTACCTTGAAAAGGACAAATGAAGGGAAGGGCGTATGGGATTTCTTGGGGACGAAGGTGGAAGTGGAAAATAATAAAGTGACGTGTCAAGTTTTCCTAAAGAACATGGGTAATGTGTGGGCTGAAGGGAAATTCACTTTTCGGACGCTGCAAGATTTTGAGTCATACACATCAGCTATGTTGCACGCTGGCCGCGGCCGGGTTCGGCCCAGGCCACGGCCGGCGGCCTAGGCCAGGACCCCCCCGGCCGGGGCCGGTAAGGCCGAGTTTTTTCGGCCGACGCCGCGACCGATCGGGGAGGGGGTTGGGGGGCGAGGAACGGGTTTCGAGTTGGGGGGGGGGTCCCCTACCTCCTCGCAAAAAAAAAAACATAGAAACTTCAAAAACATGGGGGTGGATTTCGATCACTACCAAAAAAAATTAAATAAATATATATATTTTTTTTCCATTGATTGACTTTTTATTTATTTATTTATTGATTGATTGATTGATTGATTGATTGGTTGGACCGGGCCTTCAAGATAATTAAAATTTTCCGGGTCCGTGGGAACCCAGGGATCAAACTGGTACCAGGGTCTGATGAAAAATCAGCGGACCTTCGAGAAACAACGGTTCATTGAACAAAGGCAAGGGAAGGGACTGGAGGGAGACCAATTAGGGAATGGGAATGGAACCGAGTACCAGTTTAGTCCTTTTTGGGTTAGAAGAATCGCATCAGGTTAGTATGAAACAATTAGTACATATAGGACATCGAGAACATCAACAGTATCTCGAAAGCTACCCCATAATGAGGTAGTTGGTGGTGACCGAAAATAGTCAGGGAATGCCAGTCTTCTTCATCTTCCAGTGACATCTTGACTATTTGGCGGAGAAGATGGGGATGAGAAAGCCATAGCTTGTCTATGGCTGGTCTCTTGTTGTTGTTGACTGATCTTAAGGAGACCTGTTTCGAGACTTTCCACATATTGTTTGCTATCTCGTGCATGGCAGCACACGTGTGGTTATGTGTTCATGCACTTGAGTCAGACTTCGTTCGACTTTGCTTATCTTCATCTTCAAGGGTCTCCTTCCTCCTCGTTTCTTCAGTTTCTTGCTCTGCCTTCAACTGCGATTCACAGAGCTTTTCATATGACTCTTTTTTTGTCTTTTCGTTTTTTTTTTTTTTTTTTTTTTTTTTTTTTTTTTTTTTTTTTTTTTTTTTTTTTTTTTTTTCTGGGAAAGAAGCCCGTGTGTAAGCCCTCTATCCCGGCGGTGGTAAGAGAACCATCAGAATGGAGGGCTTATCTGTCACACTGCTCCATCTATTGGTGGGGAGCGGCACCTGCTGGAAACCTGATTCAGCGTCCCATTGATACATCTTTCAACACAGGAATTGCTGTTTGGTGTTTCCTGGGGCTGTGGCCATTTCACTTCTCAGTCGGGGGCTCCGCTGTCCCATGGAGCTGCCAGTATCACCTGTCCCGTCTTGGAGCGCTCCTTATCTACTAGCTCAGCCTTATTCAGCAGCCCCCCTATTCTTTGTTACTAAGTCTATGCCCTTAAACCCTTTTAAGCCTTAGAGTATTACCCTCTTAATATCCATGTATGCCACATCCTTGATCCTTGGAGCCCGAGGATCTGCAAATGAAATGGAGTACGATGCAATGCTATGCGATGCAATGCAATAGAGAGCAGCACAATAAGAAAAGCCTATGCCAGTACATTTGAATCTGTAGTACACATACGTTTTTTTCATCGCTGAGGAGATATCTTACTCATGGAGAGAGGACAACTCTCTTATGCGTCTTTTTTCCTCTTACCTTTTTCTCCTCGTCTTCCCCAACCCATGTTTGAGATGTCTATCGGTAGATTGATTCTATTGGTTCTTCGATTGATTTTCTTTGATCCTGAGTTAATCTGGAGTTAATCCCGAGTTTCTGTAATTCGAGATTTCAGATAATCGTGAGTCTATCTCGGTACAATTTTTTCTTTACTACAAGTTTTTTACTACGATCCAAACTACGATCTAATTTTCTCTCTTGACTTTTGATATTCAT
Organism: Chara braunii; assembly: GCA_003427395.1. Classification (NCBI taxonomy): domain Eukaryota; kingdom Viridiplantae; phylum Streptophyta; class Charophyceae; order Charales; family Characeae; genus Chara; species Chara braunii. The sequence goes on along the minus strand of BFEA01000147.1, from coordinate 885,743 downwards.
AAGTCTGAATTTCTCTACATGTTTTCTTACATAATTTCTTAAAATTCATCTCAAATGTCATTCGAAAAATTTCAACGCTATGAAAGATGTTCTAGTTAATCTCTTAACCCTTTTCTAAATTATGATTTCCAAAAAAGCATCTTAAGATCTTGCTGCTGAATTTCAATTTCGAAAATTGGCTTCCTATTGTAATTTTTGGAGGCTAATTTTGCACAATTTAGTTTCAACAGAATTGACGTTGGAAATTTGCACGTAATTTTTTTTGGGATTTTTTGTATACTCATCTTAATTCCGTCTGTTTTTTTCCCTTAAGGAGGGGGCTGTTTGCGGGGGTTATGATGGCATGATGGGGGAAAAAGGACGCCCTCTGTGGAAAGGGGCTAACCGCAGAGTGGAATTAGGGCACAACAGTAGGAGAGATGGTGGCTTCGCTGTAGTAAGTCTTGTCGGAGTATGGTTGGATGGGTTTGGGAGGTGGGTGCTATCAATTCCTGTCTTCAGAAAAATTCACCTATTGAGACGTTCTCTCTTATAGATCTGAGTCATTGCTTCAAGAGGGCTGCGGGATAAGAGGTGGGAAGGAGGGGCAACCGAGGGGGGACTGTGGGTTTTGTTAGTAGGTCAGAAGGAAGGAGCTGGGACGACGCAGGCTGGTGCTGGAGCGTTTTTGCTCTGTGACCCGCAGAGGAGCACGAGGCTTGGGGAGTTTTGTTGAGGAAGGAAGACAGAACCAACACTTTTTACGTGGCCGTAGCTGGGGTTTTATCCCTGTCACCGTAAGGGCGTACGTCTATGGGGAGTTGCCGAGGGAGGAAGGCACTTCTTACCGTCTACACTAGGTTGTTCGGTACTGGGGCCTGACAGTGCCCTGTAACTCTAGCATGGGAGGGTATGAGACCAGCCGAGTGTCGGATCGAGGATTGAATACGAGACCTGCAGTTTTCTTCAATAGTTGAGGGGAGGATGGGATGTTGTTGTTTGCACAGTTCTTACTAATGTTTTTTTGGTTCTGGATCCTTGGTAGTATTTAGTCTTTACTTGCAACCGGGGTATAGGAGTTTAGAGAGGGTCACACCCGGACTAATATCTGCCGAGCTGATCTGTTCTGTGCCCCTGTTTTGCCGATGCCAGAACGACACTGACCGGAGCTGGGGCGTTGCCCTGTGACCTGCAAATTTGTAGGAATATGAGGTCTTGTAGAGAGATCTGGGGGTTGCCGAGGGAGGAAGGCAATCCAGTGGCGAACCGGGGGGGGCTGCGTGGTGGCGAGAAAACATTAGCTATGGGAGACGTTAGTTTGGTTGGTACTGTCCCTGAGTAAGTATGTCCCAGGGAGAGGAAGGCTAGGAAGTACCTTAGGAGTCTAGATCTAAAAGGTCTGCTGGTGTTTTTTGGCTACCAACGGGGGTTTAAGAATGATTTAGGAATCCGGGGACCTCTAATAACTTAGCTTAGATGATCCATTGCTGATATACTCAGTGACCTGCGGAGATTCGACGCCAGAACGACGCTGGTCGGTGCTGAGGCATTGCCCTGTAACCTGCGGATGCAGGAGCGTGAGGCTTGGTAGAGAGATCTGGGGATGCTTTGGGGGGGCATTCTAAGGGATAACCAAGGGTCGCTGCTGAGACGACGCTGGTCGGAGCTGGGGTGAGTCGTGTTGCCCTGTAACTCAGCAGGGAGAGGGCGTGAGACCTGGAAGAGCTCAGCAGGGAGTTTGTCAGTGTTGGAAAGCTCAGATGGGTTGCTAGGGATTCGTAGATTTCTGAGCATTCGTGGACTTCTGTGGTGGTACTTTTAGTTGTGGCAGACTGTTTTTCTGAATTTTGTCAAAGTAAAATTATGAGTAGCCTAAAACTTTTAAATCTCATGGTTTTCTTCATTGTGAATATTACGATCCTTTTCGTCATCATAAGGGACGCCGAGCCCGGTTCTTGGCAATCTCGATTTCCTTACTCCAGGTAGACTGTGAGGCCCCCGACCTCAACATCTTTTATCAGTAATATCAGCCTTGGACACTGGGCCCTTAAAAAAATAAATAAAAAAAATCTGTCTCGTACATCACTGGGTGTGTGAGAGTCCCTTGTACCGTGAACCGCTTGGTCGCACTATCCCTTCTCAGGGCTACATTCGTGGTCCTAGGACCCAGCTTGCTTGGATGCGTCTGTCTTAGTAGTACCAACTGATGTTCTCTTTGTGGGGTGCTGTTGCTGTTGTCTGTTCCTACCTGTTAGCTTGGTCCTTGCGATTCCTCTCGTCTGATTTGTTGTGACTTCTCGTGGCATCAATTCAGGTTGATTGCCGGTCTCTTAATTGTTTTTCACACACCAACCCCCMCCCCTCGGAAAATCATTTTTTTTTTTTTTTCTAGGGGGTGGGGTCGGGGTTCCGGAACCCCAATCCCCAACCACCACCCCCAACCCCCTCCCCCTCTGGCCGCTACGAGATCGCAAAAATTGCCGCCTCCGCCGTCATGACTGCGAGGTCGCGGCCATGACTGCAGGCCGCGGTTTTGACTGCGGCGACTGCGTCCGGGGGGGATTCATAGCCCTCTAGCTGCCCCCCCATTAGTGTTAGTGTTAGCACCTGGGGGGTAGCTCCATCTATTGGTGGGGAGCATCACCTGCTGGAAAACGGGTCCAGCGTCCCATATACAAACTTCTTTTTTTTTTTGTTTTTTTCTTTTCTTACAAGCTCCATCTATTGGTGGGGAGCAGCACCTGCTGGAAGCCGGGTCCAGCGTCCCATAGATACAACCATATCCTCACAAATTGGCACAAACTGGGAACCGGGCCCAGCGTCCCATAACGAGCACGTTCAGAAAACTCGTCAGAAAATTTCATGAAAATGGGACTAGGAACCTACTAGAAAAAAACAAGTTGGCCTAAAAATGGAGTTTTGAAAATTGAGATACCGGGGCCATTACCCGGCTTTGGCTCAGAGAATTTGGGGCTACTTCAGACATGTCTACGACAACTTCATGATTAAGCAAAATTCAGAAATGGCTCAGAAGAACCGCCAACAATCCACTTTTCCTCACTCCGGCAAGACTGACTGCAGTGGAGCCACCATCTCTGCTGCTGCTATACCATGCTCTCATCCTACCAGCTAGCCCCCTCACTGGTAGGACGCGTGATAACCCACCATCTTTTCTTTTTTGAAGAAGCTCAAGAGAATTAAGAAGAGGCCGAATACTTAGGCCTGGACCCCACAGGAAAAAACCCAGAAATGTTTCCAACTTCGGGTTTCCATGGAAACCCGGCTGGAAAAGTTCGCCTGCGGAAAGGCGGGACCCCACCGGAGAGGTTGGAAAATGCAGTTTCCAGGAGCTTGGAAAGCCTGGAAACTGCATCTGGACCGCCGCGGTGGTCATGGATGTCCGCCCCTGCTTCGACAGACCACTTCGTGGGTGTCCGGTCGTGTCCGGTCGTGGCGTGCGACGCCACGGGACGTGCAGGCTCGGACCACGGTTGGACCAGCACTTTCCAGAAGAAGTTTCCAAGAGAGAGATGCCCCCCCCCCTACCCTCTCGAAATGGCACAAAATTCCGGCGGAAGATGCTCGCGTGCCCCCACGACACTACGATACGAAAGTGAAAACACGGAACTCCACTTTTCCGGACAACCTTTCCGACGCAGTGGGGTCTCCGAAAACAGTCGGAACCTCCCATAATCGAGTTTCCAGGCGGCCATTTTCTTCCGATGTACTCCCGAAAAAGTTTTTCCAGGCCATCTTTTCCAGGACTTTTCCACGATTTTGTCCTGTGGGGTCCAGGCCTTAGAATCCCTAGACTTCCAAACAAAAACACTATAAAACTGTACAACACTGTCTTATTCCCTGTTGAGCTCTCCCAGGCCTCACACCCCCACCAGGCTAGGTTACAGAGCAACACGACTCACCCCAACTCCGGCCAGCGTCGTCCCAACAGCGACCCTTGGTTGTCCCTTAGGATTCCCCCCCAAAGCATCCCCATATCTCTCTACCAGGCCTCACGCTCCTGCAAGCAGCAGGTTACAGGCCAACACCCCAGCACCGGCCAGCCTCGTTCTGGCATCGAACAACCGCAGATCCATGAATGCACCAATATTAAACAGCCTAAAGCAAGTTGCTAGAAGTCCCCAGAATCCTAAAGCATTCTCTATTTTTACTAAGAAACAAAAACATATGCACAATTCAGAAAACAAACTAAGATACCCCCATCAATCCTCTTTCCTCCCTCCGGCAAGACTTACTGCAGCAGAGCCATCATCTCCACTGCTGCTATACCGTATTTCCATCCTACTAGCTAGCCCCTTCACTAATAGGATGCCTGAAATCCCACCATCTACTTATCCCACTCACCTCTTTTTTTGAAAAAATAAGGAGAATTCCAAGAGATTTAGAAAAATTGAAGAAACGAAAATCAGAGTTGAACCCACCACCAATCCAAATCAGACCCTCACTACAGGCGAGAAACAGCCACTCACGCTTTCAGTCCTCGTACCAGAGGTCGCCAGTTCTCACACACCCCTTGCAGGGTTACAAGGCAGCACAAACTGCCCTAGCACTGAACTAACTGTCTTCTGACGGACAGGAAATGTCTTCCTCCCTCGACAACTTCCTTAGCTGCCAAACCCCCTACCGGGTTACAGGGTCACTGCCCCAGCATCAGCTACGTTGAAAGAGGTGGTTATGCCTTCCACCCTTGGCATAGCTCCAATGGCCTCAAACTCCTCCCCATGGTCACAGAGCCACTGCTCCAGCACCGGCCACTGTCGCCCCACCCCGTCCTTCTAGTGGACTTACCACCCTGAGCCACCCCTCCCCTACTGCGCGAGCCCACCCAAAATTTCTTCCAAACCATGCTTCCGATTTCCACCCTCCATTTGCAAAAAAACAAAAGGAGGAAGGACAAAAACAAGAACAACTAACAATCCAAATCCTACCCTCACCACCGATGGAGTACACGCCGACCAAACTTCCAGTCCTCGTACCAGAAATCATTAGATCACATACCCCCCTGCTAGGGTTACAAGGCAACACAACCTACCCCAGTGCCGATCTAACTACAGCCAGCGCCTCGCTGCACTCACACAACCAGCGCCTCGCCACTCGCGAGAAGCCAGCGCCTCGCAACCTGCGAGAAGCCCCGCCACCTCCGACCAGCCAGCGCCTCGCCTGCAAGCAACCAATATGCCCCCATCCGCGTGCCGCGGCGGCCCGGTGCGCGCCAGCCAGGATTAGGCGAACATTTGAAAGTATCATGTGTCATTTCTTTCCCACGCGACTATGGTCCTTTCTCACTAAGACTGGAATCACACGGGGGCAATCAGTTCCGCCTGTGGCCCCACACTCACTATTCCCAAAAATCCTCGACACACCCCATTTCGCTGTTCTTTCAAGGCCTATTCCGCATAATTTATCACTCCGACCGAAAGACAGGACAGGGATGAGGTTAGAACGTCACAAGGCACTCATGGTCAACCGCATGCTTCAACGTCAGGTCGACCTGAGAGCCATTCTCAGAGACCGATGGATGTGCCATCTTAACATTAGTCAGGAGTAGCTGCGTCAAGTTCGCTGGTTTCGAGGACAGAAAGTGAGGCTGGCTAAATTTAACTCACTCCAGTGGGATATCATCCACCGCTGCTGCCCAACAAACAACTGGCTGATCGGCCACTTCTCCTTGGAACAGAAGGGGATAGCCCTCCCGTGGTGTAAGGCATGCCAGGAGAATTTTCCACACCACAACCGTCCAGAAATATTCAACATCTGTTCCTCAGGGTGTTGAAGAGGCCAAGGACCAGACCCGCGGTGATTGCTGGTAGCGGTAGCCAATGGTTGTCCTGACAGGATAGGCCACCTACCCTACCCATCCCCAGTTAATACTCCTAGCGCACCCCCTGTCCCTACTATCCTATCTCAGTGTGACCAGCACTCAGGACCATCACCCTACCAGTATCGAGGGCAACTTGGACCAGACAGCAGTGACAAGCACCAAGCCTGGGCCAACCTCCCAGCCCTGATGGAAGCGGAAGCGGACGAACCTTGCCCTACGGGAACTTCGGACGCCAGGCTCAAGCAATCTTCTACAGGCCCAATTCAGAGAGTTTACTCAGTAGAATTACATACGCAAGGCAACCCAGCGCCCGTGGACACATCCTACCGTCCGTCCCCTAGCTTACCCAAGGCTAGGCGGAACTCAGACTAGCCGGAGCAACTTATATCCCTACCCTACCCTAGAGCTAAGCCATGCGTGAGCAGACCCCGTCATATACCTGATAGAAACCCCCAGCCCAGTATCGTAGTTGTGTGTATGTGTATGTGCCCAGAGGCTATGTATGTTTTTGCATGAGCCCATAGGGCCATGTGGTTTGTATCTGCCCGAAGGCTATGTATGTTCCGTGTAACTGTATAGCGAGATGTATGTGCCCGAAGGCCGGATATGTGCAGTACTATGTAGAGGAAACTATGTGCTCATTTTGAAGAGATGACAGGCCAAGCTGGACAAGAACCCCCCCCAAAGTCCCAAGCCAGACTCGAACCTGTGATCTATGACATGTGACCTGAAGACTCTACCATTTGAGCAACAATCGCAAACGGCCCCTTGTGTGATATGCCAGACTGGGGAGATCAACAGAACAACCACGAGCAACAACCACAAGCAACCCAGGCAGTATCAAGTTCACAACACCATGGACAACCCTTGGGTGCTGCGCAAGCACCAAAGGTGGCGTAAAAGGTATGGGACATTTGTTATAATGACCCTGAAAAAATCCTGAAAATTTAGGGCTCTATTAAGTTGTTAACCTCTTCTCTGCGCAGGCAGTGCCTGTATAAGCTTACCGTGCGTCAGCCCAAGGGAATATGTGTCCAGCCGTGCGTCATTCTTTTTTTTTTTATATATATATAAAAAGTCCAAGGTGTTGTAGAGGCCGGTTACTAGGCACACACATTGATTGCCGGAAGCAGTCAGCCGTAGTCGCTCTGAGGCGAGGCCACCACCCATCCCATCCTCGCGTCAATACTCCTAGCGCATCCCCTATCCCTACTATCCTACCTCAATGTGACCAGCACTCAGGACCATCATCACCCTATGTATAGACGGGAACTTGGACCGAACAGTAGTGACAGACACCAGGGCTACCGTCTTTCCCCGAACATAACGCACCCTAAAAATGAATGTATACAAGCTATATTTCCGGCCAGATACGGCCAAAATGAGGGTGCGTTGTCTTCGGGGGAAGACGGTAGCTACCTAGCCCCGGTTGAAGCATAGTCGAACGAGCCTCGTCGTACGGGTACTTCAGACGCCAGGCTCAAGCAATCACCTATTGGCCCCTAATTTGACCAACTAGTAACTCACGCCCTCAACTCTCCCACCACAGACCTAGTTGTATATTTAATGCGGGGTATTTCTAATGCCCTGCGGTGTCCATGCGCAAGGCTGCAATTGAGTTTTGAACCCGCAACCTCGTACCACAATGCGCATTTCCAACCGGTGCTCTAACCACTGAGCTACATCAACTGGACAACTTCTGGTCCTGCAATGCTCGTGAGCAGAATTGACATGGCGATGGTGGGCCCGCATCTGGCGCCAAATAGGCATAAAGTGGAATGGCTGGGACTGGAGAGCACTCCTCTTGGGGCCTAGCACCCCCCCCCAAGACCACAACCTTTTTTTTTTCTTTTTTTTTTCAACTCATCAGACACTGGTAGACTGTGGTAGTTGGGGTGAACCGCTGCCCATACAGGTCACACCATCTATTGGCGGGGAGCTCAACCTGCTGGAAAGTGGGTCCAACGTCCCTTTAACAATGATTTGGTCTTGAACAATAAAAACTGAGTAAAGCGGTGTAGCCTCTTCACCCCTATAGGGAGCACCATATTCTACTCTGGTTCCTAGCTCTCTCTTTCCCCATCGACTCGTGACTCATTGAAGCCGTACCAAGATGAAGGAACAACAATGTTCAGTGAAGGTGGAAAAGGGTTGAGAAATTCATGCATTGGGCGGAGAAACCTGACATCAGCAGGAGGGGATAGACGGCACGAAGGAGGCACGAAAAACCAAGGGTATGGGGTTTAAGACCACATCTCCCTCCAGAAGGCATAGTACCGGGAAAGTCGGCGGGACTCGTCTTGTCCTTGACCTGGATGATCAGTTTGTGTACACTCTGGCCAAACAGAATGTAGGAGGTTTCAAGGTTCACGGTGAACAACAAAGTTTGAGTGCTTTGGCTCGCATGAAAGCAGAAATGCTATGCATAATCCTTGCTTCGCACAACTAACATCGGGCGCCCTGCGAAAGGGAAAAGAGAGGCAGAATACGGTTGACTATAGATGAGAGTCTGTTTGTTCTTTCCTCGACCTGATAGAAGCAGTTGTAGGCCTCAAAGGCTTTTCCTCTGGCTGAGAACGCATACTACTTGTTTCTTACAGAACACATCTAGCATCATGCAGAAGGGTGAAGAGGTGCTGTGACGAACCATTTTCCGCACCGCTCGACTTTCTGCACGATGACTATGAGGGGTCCTGAGATGGGAAGGCTGGGCAAATTACGGGAGGTGGGATCGGCGGGTAAATTGCGACAGTGTCCTCGCTTCTTTCATTTTCTTCGCTTCGCTCCTTCCCCTTCGGCGGTGGTGGGACAGGCCCGGGACAGACGGTTGAGTGTGCGCGCCCCGTTGGGCGTGATCAATAATGGTTGGCGATGGTTCGTTCTTGCTCTGCTGGAGGGAACGAAGATTTTTTTGGCGCGATGATCGCGCAAGAGCTTTTCAGTTTAAATTTTCCTAAGAACGAGCCCCCGAGGGCTCTCGGGATTTTTTTTTTTTTTTTTTTTTTTTTTAATCTTCTTCTGTTTCGTCAAAATTTTTCCGTTGCGGTTTTGAGTTCAGATAGGAATTTAGGACTTTTTGAAATTCTTGTCGGGCGACACTCCCTTCTTGCGCGCGTTCTTCTGCGTCGGGAACGAAGTTCTGACTAAGACGCGCACTTAATCTTGCATACAACTCTAATTGTTGGGCGGGCGCCATTGTAACTGTATCTTCTTTCTTGTTCCCTCGTCTTCTTCCCACCCTTCGTCCCTTCTTGTTACTGCATCTGATTGGCCTGAGCGCTGCATGCCTGGATCGATGCGTGGAGAGTGGCTACATCCCCCACGTCGCGATCTGGCCATGCCAAGCGTAGGCACTTCCTCTCTCTGCTCCTCTTTCCAATCCCTGCAATCTCGCATCCTCACGCACGCCTGCATGCTATAAATTTCGTCGGCGTGGTTGGATGCCTCTCTTAAAAATTTTTGGAAGCTCGAGGTTAGCGCGATCGGTGAGGGTCGGCTAATGAGCAAAGTAAGAGGTGAGTTGATGAGGGATTCGGGCGACCCGACGAGCTGGTGCCAAGTGCGCGGGGTTGACGTGTGGGCCACGACGGACTGTGGCGCACGGGCAAACCTGACCGGTGCATGCGGGCTAAGCGGGGTGACAACTTCGTTGATACGTGCGAGGCGACAGACTGTCCGCATCGGGGAGAGAGAGAGAGCAAACGGGCGGATGTGGGATTGCAATCTTCTTTCTCTTTTCTCAGTCCTTGTGTATAGGATTTTTGCTCTGGGCGAGATGCCCTTGTTTTGCATTTCGACATTTCTTTCGGCTTTGTGTAATGTGTCCTCCCTCTCTGACTTTTTGCATTCGCTTGATGAGATGGGTCTGATGATCTTGTAATGCTGGGATAACCAATGTTTTGCATACAACTCTGAATCATCCCGCACTCGCAGCGCCGGCCTATTCTCACTCCGATGATTGGTAGATGCAAGGAATAGGTACTGTTATGATGCTTTGATGTATGTCCGGGTACGCAACTGCTTTCTGCTCAAACAAGAGTGGTCTAAAAGGTCGTTGCATGACCCCCCCCCCCACCCTTTCTGCATAAGTGATTGGCTGATGGATCGATCCACAACGGACTAGCCCCGCGAGTCCCCGTGTAAGTACGATCTGACGAATACGGCTTACACGAGCACTCACGAGGCCGGGTGGACTTAGCCCGACAGATCTCGACAGGAATGACGGAATCCCTATGTGCTATACGGGTCAGGGCAAAGGGGGATTGCTGAGTGTGTTTGCTTAGGTAGAGTTAGCTGCAAGAACTGAGCTGGTGCGGACTGCTCTTTGGCTGCTTGCGCAGATCAGGATCGGGTCTGCTAGCCCTCGCGCACACACGTGTCAGACAACGGTCGTCCGCGGACGCGCCATCTACACGTGCGCCCGCAAAAGCTAGTCACGATCCCGCCCCGTAGGAAGATGTGTATGCAAGAATTCGGCTGAACGAGATATGGCGATAGACTCTCCTTTCTGGATCACCGATCGCGAAAGCCTGAGGAACCCAGAATACCGAGTATATTGGGAAAGGGAACAGATCCGACAGCAACAAATCTGACAACAACACCACTTACGGAACTCGGGACCTCTCGAGTACCCCTGCCGGACTGAAAACGAGCGACTGTGCAGGGGCGATTTCCAGTTGGCAATCAATCGAGACTCGTGGATTCCCGATTATCCCGACAACCGGAACCAGCAATACCTTCTAACCCCAAGCTTCGTTGCCATTACCACTAACTTCCCTCCCTACTAAACGGTCCTCCCCTACCATCAGCTACTCATGGTCCCCTGGGATTCCCTACCATCAGCTACTTGTGGTCCCCTAGGATTCCATAGCTAAGTTTTGTCCCCGTCCGCCGTGCTCAGAGTGTCGACAGCCCGACGAGCGTCGGCAAGCGAGGGTCGTGCAACGAGCCTATCACAGGATTGAGCAACCAGAGTCCGACTCGTCTCCCTCAGACCCCGAGACGTGCGACGGTCGGCATGAGTACTGGCACTCCCACAGAGACACCCGTAGCACCCCACGCGGGCTTAGGCAGGACGGTCGGTCATCGCCTCAACTCTGAGCAGAAGACACTTGCACCCCTGCCCCTGAAACTTGTCATCGGAGATCTGAGTTCCAAGCTGGGACTCCACCCCAAATTCCCAAAAATCCTTGGCACACCCCTTTTGCGCACTTCTGGGCCCCCATCCCACTCCGATCAGGAAGTAGCGCTGGGCGTTAGGTTGGTATTACAACCGACACGTGGCGAGCTAATAGGGAACTAAGTAGACCGTCGCTAAGACGATCTGGCGAATAGAGGACGGCCTAGACAGCGGAACGCGCCTCGACGCGATCCTATAGTACTTAGGAGTCGATCGGCCGGAAGATAGGCCGTCAATATGAACGCCAATCAAGCGCCAAACGTTAATGTAGAGTTGGGCGGGGTACCTGTCCCCCCCCCCACCCGTCCGAGTTCGCGCACCTGCGGCTCCCCCTGATTTGTATCTCTTCGACCCTGCGCATCACCTGGCCGGGGCATGGCTGGCCACCTTACGGGCTCAACAGTACGACAACGACGAGGCCCGGATCAACATCCCCGCCATACTGGGAGGAGATGTGCACCATTGGTTTAGTACCTACGCCTGGATCGATCTCCCGACCTTCGAGAGAGATTTCTTAAACCGGTTTGATTATATCCATCCTGAACAGGCGTTTTTTATAATCAAAGATCATGTGTAGAAGCCGCTTGAATCCGTTACAGAATATCGCAGTAGGTTCTATAAGTTGTTTGTCAATTCCGAGAGAGACGAAAAGGTAGGAAGGGACTTGTTTATCGATGGACTTCGAAGTCGGGCAATGAGGGCAAAACTGCGAAAGCAGTTCTCCCCCATCAACCATACCATGCAACATATTATGGATGGGGCCAGAAAATTGATAGAAAATTCGCCGCCAGCTTCTTGGAAAGTGAAGATCACGCCAAGAAAGGAGACTCCTCGAAGCTGGCCCGGGCGAAAGCTGAGCTGGCAGCGCTTCATAACAAGTTCGAAAATATGGGTTTTGTCCCCGGACCCGTCACCTATCTAGAACAGGTCGCGGTCAAAAGGCCGATACCTGATACAGTCGCATGACTACCCACCGCGACCACCCCATTGCCTCCCACGAATGTCCCTGCACAACCTAGTGAATCTAACGTGATATTGGAATTAACTCGAACATTAGTCAGTTTGATGCAGGAACGCAAAAAGGAGCAGCGCGAGCACAACGCACGGATCAAATCGATGATGAGGTTGATGCGTCCCATTGCCGTTTGAGCAGCCCTAGGAATGCAAGGAGCGGCCCCTGCCCCAGCAGTAGGAGGGGCCGCGACCAACACAAGTGGCCAACACAAGCCAACACAAGCGTTTGTTATACGTGTCACCAACCAGGACACATAGCCCGGGATTGCCCCCACCGATCCACGCAACCCAAAATCGGAGCCGCGCCAGTAGTGGCGGCCCCCATCGCTAACGAACCTGGTCGGGTGGCTACGATGGTGGAAGAAACAGACGGTAGTGTGAACCCGTCAGGGGTTACGGAGGAAGCAGCCGAACTTATCCTGCTTGATCAATACCTGTCTCTAGGATATCCGGGCCTCGGTATGATCGGGGCCATCCAGCCCGCCTCTGACCATAGCGAAGTATCGGAATGGAGACCCTCCCCGAACGAGATGGAAACATGAGGAACCGTGTTTGTTACGGGAGAAATGAACATTCTGGACATCGTCCGAGCATTAGATCATCGTATTCCCCTACCAATCGGACACCTGTTGTCCATCTCCGAACAAGCTAACGATCTGATGCTACATCATTGCAAGGCGAACCGAAAATGGTTCACCCTGGCCAGACTAGCAACCATGAAAGGAAAGGCCCCCGCCCCGGAACCAAGACCTGACATGCCGAGCACTTCAGAGCCTGTTCGGATGGGCCTAATCCAGAAAGGCGATAATTTTATACGAATCGGGACCCTTCCATGGAGATCCGCAGAATGTGACGTGGAAGTTTGGGGGAACCCCTACAGCGTGGTCCTTGTTTCCGGAGCCGCGGTCCTGGCCATCTCCTTGCGAGTGGTCGAACGAGTCGGCAGGCGGAAGGACGTGATCCCACTGGCGGAGGGCGATCATTTCGTCTCCGCCGACGAAGGCAAAATCCGAGTCATAGGGAGAATGGTGAACGTAGCCTTCCGCATCGGCAAGGTCAATGCCTTAGGGGATGTAGTGGTCCTAAACGTGAACACGTACGACGTTCTTGTCGGATTACCGGCCCTCACCGCGTTGCGAGCCACGTTGGATTTCAAATGACGAGCCGTTATCCTCAACAACACAGGAGGAAAACCGTACACCATCCCAATGCGCCTCACTCTTAGAACAACCTCGATGGCCGAGCGACAACGACAGGAACCTTGCACGGTTCTAAGAATGATACGATGGTAAGAATCCACGGATGACTCCGACAGTGAAGAAAACGAGGCTTACGTGCCATCGATCACCTCCGAAAGTGAGGCGGAGAACGACCCGCAAATTCTCGAGCTAACACGACGGATAATCCGTTACCCGGTTTGAGAGAAAAGGACGAAGGCATTCGTATTTAGCGATGAAGCAATTCTACGAACTCGAGCCCTTATCCTAGGAGAGCCGTCGATTCTTTGGAACCCCCTCGGACCCTATACGAGGAAGTTGTCCAACTGTTACCACGATACTTAGACAAACGATCGTTTTGCGATGTTACGGACATACCTCCTCGATCGCTTCTCACCACGGAAAAAGAAGTAAGATTATTACGCTTAGGAGCGGAGACACGGGCTTCGGAACCCCCTGGGCAGTGGGTACCCCGAAGCCTCGCCGTTCGAGCTGGGAATCTTAATCACCAAAAGACAAATAGATTCCCGAGATGTCGAGGACAGGATAACCCCCGAAGAACACGTGGCCATCCGAGAGGAGGAAGCTCAGATGGTCGCCACTATGTTCTCGTGGCGGTCCGACAACTCGTTTATCTCCTCCCCGCCTTCACGGGACGCAAAGATGATACGCACGAAACACGTGACGGTCGTTATCCATGGGCAACCTTACGAATTACACGTGCCCCAATACGTACCCGACGACACACACCGCCTGATTGCGAAAATCCTAGAGGGGTATCGGGGAGCGGTTAGCGTAACGGACACGGACAGCGGGCAGTCAATAATAATCCAGCACAAGATTCGCACTGGAAATCACCCCCCTATCCACTGCAAATCGTATCGATATTCCCTCGCTGAACGGAAAACGGCCCTACAGAGGATTAGAGAGTTCGAGGCTAACGGATGGATTGAGCTGGCTACGGGACCTTGGTCGTTTCCAGTAGCCCTGGTACGAAAGAATAATGGACCGGTCCGCATCTGCATCGATTATCGCAAGCTGAATGATATCACGATTAAAGATGTATACCCCCTTCCCCGGATTGATGATTTGTTGGATGCGATTGGGTGTGCTAACTACTTCAGTAAGTTCGATATTCGCCGCGAGTTTCATCATAACTTGGTCAAGGAAGAGGATCGGCCTAAGACGGCCTTTGTTCTGTTTGAAGGCACGTGGCAGTGGGTTCGATGTCCGATGGGGATTTGCAACGCGCCGGCCACCTTCCAGCGAGCAATGAATGTGACGTTTCAGAATTTTGTTAACAAGACTCGGCTGACGCAGGGGATGATTAATTTTTGCGTCATTGTGTACATGGACGATATCCTGGTGTATTCGGAATCCTACCACAGGCATGAGCAGCACATCGACTGGACACTGGGAGCCTTGAGGGACGTCGGATTTAAGATCGCGCTGGAGAAAAGCGAGTTCTTTTTCCCGAAGATTTCCTTTCTAGCTACGTGGTAACTCGGGTTGGGTTGCGACCCGATTCAAGAAAGGTCGAGACCGTCCGAGACGCTTTGACCCCCACATCGCTGACGCAGGTTCGAGCCTTCGTCGGGATGGCCTCGTATTATCGGAGGTTTATGAAGGGATTCACCGCGATCGCTCAGCCCTTAACGAACCTGCTACGGAAAGACCAGCCCCTCAGTTGGGACGTGGAGTGCGAACGGGCCTTTGTCACTCTCAAGGAGACCCTGGCCACGACACCTATTTTGATCATGTCGGACCCAATGAAGCCATTCATCCTCATCACGGACTGGCAGCCCGAGGCCATCTCCGTTATTTTGGCACAGAAAGGGAACGAGGGGCGGGAACACGTCATCGAGTACGCCTCCCGTACCATACCCGACGAACGAAGGAATGATTCGGCCTCGCAAGGAGAATGCTACGCGGTGGTTTGGGGGATCCAGCACTTCCATCCGTATCTCTATGGACATAGGTTTCTCCTTATTACGGATCACGAGCCGGTATTCGCCCTTAAGAGGCTCACAAATTACACGGGCATGATTGGATGGTGGGCGGTGCGGCTACAGGAGTACGATTTCGACATCATCCATCGAAAGACAGAGAGGCACGGGAGCGCGGACGGGTTGACGCGACTGCATCGTCTAACGAAGGTCGCCAAGGGTGAAAAGATTATCCCGTGGAAAGAGCCGGAGCCAACCAGCGGACCCCGGTATGGAAAGGTGGCAGTTGTCCCACGCACCGTGGGATAGGCACGTGGCGATGGGTGGCGGAGTTAACCCCAATGCTCCTCTATCTCCCCCCTCGTCTTCATCTTTTTTTTTTTTTTTTTTTTTTTTTTTTTTTTTTTTCCTCTTAAAATTTTTTTTATCCACTTTGTACACGTGGTCCACTTTGGAGTCTGTGCACGGGGTCGTAGTTTATCCACTCTCCAGTTTGTGCACGGGGCTGCTACTCCCTACCCCGACATTTTGTTTTAATTATTTAATTATTTTTTTTTTTTTTTTTACCCTGACAAATTTTGTTATTTTTGTGAAACGATCTCGCGGGTCTACTCGGTCCCTATGCACCCTAGTGGGGATGGGTATGTCGAATGGGTAGACTGTCGACGGTGTGTGTCCAAAGCCCATGACTCTTGTATCCAATACCGAAGCGGCAATAAGCCTTGGCTGTGCCCCCTGTATCGGACCGATAAAATCCCGACCGAGGCTCGATTTCTTGACATTACATCAGAAGGGTTAGAAAAGACTCAAAGGTTTAGAAGGATTGAGGTTTGGACCGACGTCGCTCTGATAGCGACCGTAGTGGGGAACCCCCTCCGAGACTTTACTAGGGAAGACCAGAGGAGGGCAATGAAAAGGCTCGGGATTATCGATGGAACGAGGGACGATTGGAAAAACGAAAGACGGACGGTAGTGGGATTTGGATGATTGTACCGCACCCGTTCATGAGGTATGACTGGGTTAAGTCAGCCCACAAGGATACCGCAGCCCACTTCGCCGTTTGGATCACAAAAACGGTGATCGACAAAAACGAATGGTACTGGTCCAATATTCGCGACGATGCCAAATTCATCGTCCGGAACTGTCAGGTTTGTGCCACCGACAAGGCGCTGATCTAGCCGCCTAGGTCGATAGTGCCCACAGTAGTCGGACGACCTTTTCAGAGAGTTAGTATGGATACGACCGATATAATGGTGCCCCCTGGACCGAATAGCTGCGAGTGTTCAATTTTATTGGTTTTTGTGGATCATTTTTCGAAATGGATCGAGGCGTATCCATGCCGAACACGACAGGCGTCTGAAATCGCGCGATACGTCAACCGTTTCCTCGGGATGCATCAAGACACCAAGGAACTTCTGATAGATAACGGGGCAGAATTTAGGGGGAAAGTTTTGAGGAACCTCGTCATACATGGGGTCGCCATCCATAACACCGCACCCCACATATCCCAATCGAACGGACTGGTAAAAAACGCAAACCGAGTGATTAAGACCGCCCTTCGGTGCAATATCACGGCTAGGGACACGAGGCCTTGGCCCGATATTGTGGATCACATCCTGGCGGTCCATCGTGGAACGCCCCACGAGTCCACAGGCCTGAGCCCCTTTCAACTACGTACCAATAGCTTGGCATGTGTCTCAATACCGAGCCTTAACGATGAATCTGCCTTGGGTTGATGACCCACGAGGGCCACGGCCCGGGAAAAGGCCAAGCGACACTTGAAATTGATGGAGCGGTCCCTCCCTAGGCTGACCCGAAAACGACAGCGGATGACCGAATTGGCCCACGGACGGCAAGTCCGTAGCTACGAGGCCCGGAATGGGAACGCAGGACCACGGCCCTAGTATAAATTAGGGGACATGGTGCAAGTGAGGAAATGTGTTCGCCAAGGTAAGTTAGCGCCACGATTCTTCGGGCGATTTCGAGTGATCGAGCTCGGCCCGAACGGGTTGAACACGGTGCGACTGGCGCCTGAAATCTCAGGCAACCGATCGGCTCGTCGGATCGTCCGCCACGTGTCCTACCTCCGCCATCTCTCAACTTTTTCTCCCCCTTCCCAGCTGGGTCGATCTCGGGGTCCGAGTGGGAGAGTGACAATCCCCATTCTCTTTCTTCTTCCCACTCGCCCCCTCCCTCCCCGTCGCCATGAGTTTTTCCACGGAGTAGGTTATCAGTGAACGTATGCTGGCGCCACGAGGGAACGTTTCGACGATCCGACAAGTCCATCATCCGCGCATCAGCCCCGACGTTCTCCAATTCGCGCAGTTCTTCAGCACGGCCGGCGTACATGCGGCGGCGGAGTTCCGTTTCGTAGTCCCCAACAGCAGGGCGCAGGTGCTGGCCGAAGCATCAACTTATCGACGACTCTCGGCGCCGGGTATTAGTCACATATCGACAGTCGTCTTCTTCAGCGGGGATCTAAGTACGGTTGATCCCAGAGCTCATACGACCATCCGTACGTCGTTGAGGGAGTGGGGTGGGGAATTAGCGCAGGTGTGGACCCAGTTACTTGTGCGGCGAGGGGAGAACGTTGTCAATACCAACAATGTTGACACTGGCAGCATCCGCACTCTCCGACACGAGCCGGCGGTCGCTCTCCTTGCGCTTATGCCTTTCTTGCGCCCTCAATGAACCGTTCCCAATTCTCTACCTTCACCCTCGCCTCCTTTTTCCCCACTTTCTGGCAGTCAGCCCACCATCCCCGCCTCTCCTTCTGCGTGCGGCCGCTTACAGTTTCGCTCATCAAGCCATCGCAGTGGGAGATATGGTGTGAGAATTACTCCACCCTTTCCTTGTGCCTAGTCGAGATCGAGCTGATATGGACTCAGGACAGTGAGCACCGTGCTGAGAGCGAAAGTGTGGAGCTGCTTGTTATCCAAGCCTGGAGATCAGAGGTGGAGGGAGACCTTCTCGGATTCATCTTCGGAACGGTGGACCCAGGACATTGGCAAACGATCGCGCGGGAGCTCTTGGTCCCCTTCGTGCAGCTGCTTGACGATCTTCTGATCGACATCATCTCGCATTGTGACGAGAATCCGGCACCGCACGTACTTTCACGGAGTTTAACACCATATTTACAATGGTCGGCTTGTCTGGAGGAGCGCGAGGGAGGTGGTAGCTACCCATCACGCGTGGAGTATCTGAACCCCCGAGGGATAATCGACGTCCTTTTCTTTCAGCTTCGAACGACGTTGGAGGAGGAAGCGGTGGCAGAGGAAGCGGAGGTGGAGGACGAAAGCGAGGAAGGGACCTCTGAGGAAGAGAGAAGCTATAGCGAATACAGCGAGGGATCCTGCAGCAGCCGCGCGAAGGAGGGAAGAGATAGCGGCAGGGAAGCGGTCGTTGGAGCATTCCAGCGGCACTAATTTGCCAATCCCATACGACCCGACCAGAGATCCCGAGCCACCCTCAATTGAGGATGAGCTCCCTCCTGCGGAGACCTCGAGCGCGCCGGCGTGGAGGCGACGGAGCCGATCCCCCTCCCCTTCCCCCCGTCCCTCAGTTCGAATACGTGGCGATGCGGGGCATCGGGCTACGTCCCCGGTTATTATCCCGTCGTCCCCTTGATTTTCTGACCCTCCGGCAGATCGATACCCGTCTCCCCTTCCCTCGCAACCCCTTCCTGCCTTCCACCTTCCGTCACTTCTACGCCACTCGCCTCGATGTCACGGTGTATCCGCATTCCACCACGAGATGCGTCATCTCCTATTTCTCCCTCCACATTCTTTTCTTCAGTGTTGCATGGCGGGGACATAACATGGTCGAAGTCTACTGCATGATCACGGGGACAGTCCCCACATGCGCGGACTATGATCAGCTCCGCACGACCCTGCTCCACACCTTCCCAACCCTCAATCCCGACTATCTTGCTTTTCTCTCCCATAGCGGCAGCCGGTTCCCCCGCGTACATCGCATTGTTAGATATCAGGAGCTGCCGGGAACGGTAGCGAGGATGGAGACGTTCTTACCCCCACTCCCAAGTGACCCTCCCCCTCGCCATCCCCCCATGTACCGACTCCTTTATCCTCTCCCTGCGGGTCAATAACGCACCATCGGATCTGATGACGTGTCAACATGATGATTCATATCCTGCGGCAGCGACACGTGTAAATTGGCAGGATCGCTCACCACCTCCTCTGTCTGAGGTTAGATCGCCCTTCCTGGGGAATTTGTAGGATAGAGCCGGCTTTGGCCACGTTGGATGACTTCCAAACTCTTATCGCAAGGTAAGTTGCACGTAGAGAGCTCCACGTCGTCGATCGATTAGAGAGATCGACACGTGTCGTAACATCAAGCAAGCAGGAGCTTGCTCAAAGATTGGAACCCCCTGGGCGTCACATATGTGACGAACAATTTTTCGCACCGCGCGACTTTCTGCGCGATGACGATGAGGGGTCCTGAGATGGGAAGGCTGGGCAAATTACGGGAGGTGGGATCGAGGGATAAATTGTGACGGTGTCCTCACTTCTTTCTTTTTCTTCGCTTTGCTCCTTCCCCTTCGGGCGTGGTGGGACAGGCCCGGGACAGACGGTTGAGTGTGTGCGCCCGGTTGGGCGCGATCAATAACTGTTGGCGATGGTTCGTTCTTGCTCTGCTGGAGGGAACGAAGATTTTTTTGGCGCGATGATCGCACAAGAGTTTTTCCGTGTTCTTTTTAAATTTTCCTAAAAGAGCCCCCGAGGGCTCTCAGAATTTTGATTTTTTTTATTTATTTATTTTTTCTTCTGTTTCGTCGGAATTTTTCTGTTGCAGTTTTTAGTTCAGATAGGAATTTAGGACTTTTTGAAATTCTTGTCGGGCGGCGCTCCCTTCTTGCGCGCGTTCTTGTGCGGCGGGAACAAAGTTCTGACTAAGAGACGCCCTTAATCTTGCATACAACTGTAATCGTTGGGCGGGCGCCATTGTAACTGTATCTTCTTTCTTGTTCCCTCGTTTTCTTCCTGCCCTTCGTCCCTTCTTGTTACTACATCTGATTGGCCTGAGCGTTGCATGCCTGGATCGATGCGTGGAGAGTGGCTACGTCCCCCACGCCGCGATCTGGCCATGCCAAGCGTAGGCACTTCCTCTCTCTGCTCCTCTTTCCAATCCCTGCAATCTCGTATCCTCGCGCACGCCTGCATGCTATAAATTTCGTCGGCGTGGTTAAATGCCTCTCTTAAAAATTTTGGAAGCTCAAGGTTAGCGCGATCAGTGAGGGTCGGCTAATGAGCAAAGTAAGAGGTGAGTTGATGAGGGAGTTGGGCGACCCGACGAGCTGGTGCCAAGTGCGCGGAGTTGACGTGTCGGCCACGACAAACTGTGGCGCACGGGCGAACCTGACGGCCGCATGCGGGCTAAGTGGTGTGATAACTTCGTTGATAGGTGCGAGACGACAGATTGTCCGCATCAGGGAGAGAGAGAGAGGAAACGGGCAGATGTGGGATTGCAATCTTCTTTCTCTTTTCTCAGTCCTTGTGTATAGGATTTTTGCTCTGGGCGAGATGCCCTTGTTTTGCATTTCGACATTTC
>BFEA01000147.1:849872-861927 GCA_003427395.1 Chara braunii | reverse complement strand
TTTTTTTTTTGTTTTGTTTTGTTTTGTTTTGTTTTGTGTGTGTGTGTGTGTGTGTGTGTGTGTGTCTGCTTTTATCAGCACCTCTAGTGTTAGCTCGGGTTGTTTTTTGCAAAAAAAAATAAAAATAAAAATAAAAAATTTCATCTTTTCCCTGACGTTTGCGGCAGGCTGTGGGGTCCTGGAAACAGTTTTGCGGCGAAGTTTTTCCTTTCCACGGTCCTGTGGGGTCCTTGCCTTATTTTCTTTCATCAAAACCACGCGCATCTCTCGATTACAACGCCCCCTACCTTTGCCCATTCGCGTTGAACTAGCTGTGTCCTTTTTCGGTCTCAGCCAGGTCAATGCCTATATTGCCTGAATCATTTCTTCTTTTCTTTTTTTTTTGTGTCGTCATTATTGGCAGTGCCGGACCGTTTCAGTAATCCGCTATCCACGGTATTACGGCGATGCTTATTGCAGCCCGTTTCACACACTTACCTGTGCTGCATCAGGTCGTTGCTGCGATACTGTCCACATTCATGTGGACCGGCGGCCTTGGTGATCTCCAAGAACCGCACGGCAGCCCATGCAATGTCGAATCCATATGCCAGAAGCGACGAACCTTCCTCCTTTGGCACTGGAGGTCATGAATGCCCTCGTACATTAAAAGAAAAACCTCTACATTAAAAAATAGGAAGTAAATCTGAGGACATAGATCCACGACTTTAAAAAAATTACATTATGGCATTCTTCGAATAAAAAAAGGCATTTAATGCTGTCACACCTTTGAGTTGGCTCAACTCAACGGTGCAGATGGGACAAGGTCCCAGGGCCTGACCAGTCGTACCTTCTTTTTTGTTTTTTGTTCTTGCATTGAACACATTCATTTGTTTTTGCTGGTAGAGGCCCTAGACGGACCAGTTGTAACCCCACTCTCCAGCATTCCCCCTTCCTCCCCTTCCCCATTCCTCCATGAAGGTCGGGAAGACCAAACCACCAGTACATTTCTCAGCTAGAAAATCGAAGTCCCAGTGCGCATGCCGCCGTGTCTTTTTTTCTTTTTTGGGACTTCGATTTTCTAGCATGCACACAAGGGGCTCAGTGCCCAAGGCTCAAATGATCAGATTGAATACAGAGCGAACACACGCATCTTCCCATTAGGGTTGGAAGAGCCTCAGCCACTGCTCCCGCAGAGACAGCTTCCCTATGTTACCTGAGTATAGCATGGACAAGGGCATCTTGATTGTTTCCCCATCCGAGGAGGACCAACCCCGCTCCATGCAAGATCTAACTCTACCCTGGCTGGTTCGACTACCAGTTCCTGAACCATATCGCGCTTGAGAGATGGGGGGAGGCCCAAGCAGAGCTAGAGAGAAACTGACATGCCATCGTGACTCTTGGGGAGTACCGGGGCGTCGTTTCACTGGACATCCATCACGGCAAAAGCCGGCCTCACATGGAACCCATTTTTGCCTGGATAGATGTGAGGCAAAACGGCGCGCCAGTACTTCCCAAGAATTGCGGCAGCATGCATGCCACGACTTTGATTTTCTATCTGGGAAAGCCCTCTATATCCCGGCGGTGGTGAGAGAACCACCAGGATTGAGGGTTTACCTGTCGGGTTGCTCCATCTATTGGTGGGGACCTGCACCTGCTGGAAACCGGCCCCAGCGTCCCGTTGAACATCTTGTAGCTCAGAAATTTGTTGTTTGTTTTCCTAGGGCTATCGGTTTTTCCCATTCTCAACCAGGGGCTCCATTTGAGCCGGCACATTTTCTGTTTTTTTTTTTTTTTTTAATAAACTACGCTATATTCTTCTCTCAAATCTTTTCATCATCTTTCAAATTCTTTCAATTCACCTTCACTACCTACCTACCACTACTCCTAAGGCTTAGACAGGGGACCCCTGCAAACATAGCTTTGTTGTCTCCCTCCAGCCTCAGAGGGGATGCATGTTGCCCCCAGCCCCAACCATGGTGGTCAAGGATGGGGTGGGGCCGCCGGTGGGGGTCCGGCTAACGCAAAGACCGAGCATTTTTAGCCAGTAGCTGCGCCTCCCTTTTTCATTGTCCCCCACCCCCAACCGAATAACAGCAGTGTCTAAGGCCAACACTCTCCCACACACCACACACAACCCACTCACACTCACACTCACACTCACACCCGTGTTGGCCAAGGACCCTGCTATTACCGATCAGAGGTATCAAGCGGACTATCACTGCTGGTTGGCACTCAGTGCACCGCAGGCGGTGGTGGGGCTCGAACCCACAACCTCCTGAATGCCATTTGCATGCCTAACCAACTGATCTAGGCCGCTGGATTGCATTTTCTGTTTTGGCTGGTGCCGGCAACATAGATTGCGGGTGTGTTGGGGGTGCTGGTAGGAGCGGACACCCCCAGTAGACTGTGCCCTGAAAGTTGCGGCGCCTGCACAGCCGCGTCCCTGAAAAATGGCTGGGAAAAGCAAAAGGCGTCCCTGAAAAATGGCTGGGAAAAGCAAAAAAAAAAAAAGATCTATGCGACGAGACCCTCAGTCCTGACTGGAGATTACCACTCGGGACAGCCAAAAGCAACTGGCGCCTGTCTGTGTGGATTTTGTAAATGGGATGCTGGACCCGGTTTCCAGCTGGTGCTAATACATCGGAGGCATCCATATAGGAGGTCCACTATTGGAGGACTCTCGTAACAACTTCAAGAGTAGATCTCCAGCAGATGTTTTGTTGCAAAAAGAAAAGGTAAAGGTAACTTCAGTAGAGTCACAAAAAGGAGTTATAATTTTGAAAAAAAAAAAAAAGGAGTTATAATTGCACTATGGGGCAAGATACAGTTTGCAATTGCATTTCAGGCACCCTACACCTGGCCAGAAAGCTGGGTTGTATACATTGTCCGAACCGCAATTCGAAACTGTATCTTGGCCCATAGTGCAATGGTAACTCATTTTTGTGACTCCCGCATAGTTTCGCCAAAAAAGGTAACTTCAGTAGAGTCAAAAAAACGAGTTCCCCAGCTGTGTCGCTCCCCAGAAATAGATGGGAGCCGTGTTTTTTCAAAAAAAAAAAAAAAAAAACGAGTTATAACTTATAATTGCACTATGGGGCAAAAACATGAATATCTACAGCCAGAAGAAGAAATCATCCCTGTACCAGATGGAACCTTGTGCCAGAAAACTGTTTCATAAATTGACAAGATTGTGGGGGGGAAGGGTATGATGCCCTGAATGACTCTTGCCTTTATTACTGTACTATCGATGAGTGAATGGGCAATGTCAACAGCAATTGCCTTAGCACGGATCTGATCTTGAAGGAAGCCAGCTCAGCGCGACCATGGAGATATAGCGACTTTGCTGATGATAACACCCTGCGAATCGTAGCTGCAGTTATTATATCCCAAACCTGGCTTAGGGATATGTTTTTTTTTTTTTTTTGTCTTGGCAACTGAGCCTCCATTCTTTGTGTGGTTTACCTGTACTTGTCCATTTGCTTTTGGATCAATGAACAGGCGATGAATGATCATTTGCCATAATGATCTTGGCACCTTCATAACTCCCAAAAAAAAAAAAAAAGATTTTGGCACTTTCATAGCTGTTGCGGAAGCAGAAGCTAGCACAGTATTTATGTCATGTGTTCAAGGTAGATGGTTCAATCCGCTTGCCGATTACTCAGTTGCCTGAAAGTGAGGGAGGGACCCCACAGGACGGCAGCAAACGGTTTCGGAAGTCTTCGACTTCCACCCGACTGCCCACGCCAACGGAGATGATGAAACAGAGCGGACCCCACCACCACCACGAAATGTTGCTTTTGCGTCAGAGGTGGTTACCCAAAAAGGAAATTCTGAGGCGGTTTTCCTTTTTGGGAAAGGTCGGGGCCTGGAAGGCCATTCCAGGTCCCTTACCAGTGGTTGTAATGGAAGGGCTGCCGACTTCCGCCCGCATGCGCCGGAGTACCCACCCAGGAGGTAGGTAAACGGACCGAGTATTGGAAAACGGGAATATAGGGCCACGTAGGAATAAAGGGGCTGTGGACCGAGTGATAATGGTTGCCCTTTTGTTTTTTGCTTTTTTTTTTTTTTTTTTTTAGGAGAAAGCCTTGGCTGTTTTCTAGAGAGGGTGATACGAGCATCCCCCGCTCGTAGTAGCCTCCAGCTGCTCCATCTATTGGTGGGGAGCTGCACCTGCTGGAAACCGTCCCATTTTACATGAAAAGTACATACTACATACTGCTCAGAGAAATCAGGCTGCCAGCATTGACTACCCCAATCATAAGGGGGAGTACAGACTGCTCAGAGAAATCAGGCTGCCAGCATTGACTACCCCAATCATAAGGGGGGTTAACTGAGCAGTAGACGGATAAAGAAAAGAGACTCGTAAGTACTGGACCATCCCCCTTGCCAACACCAACCCGCAACAGGAGGGGGATAGAGGAGCCACCAGGCAGGATCTAGTGAAAGATAATTTTTGGAGCAACCAAGTCAAGTATTGGAGGAGGCTACCCATCCCCGACAGGCCTCCCCCGAAACGGATGGAGGAAACCCTTCGGCAACCCCTCTTCGGGAATAGGGCAATCACGGATAGACAAGGTAGGGTTTACGGCAGCTCAGATCCCCACTGGGCCTCATGGGTCAGACATGGGATTCTCAGAATAGGSGACATATGGGATGAAGAAAGCAATGATTGGAGAACCGCCCAACAACTCAGGACCCGCCTGCCCTACGCCCACAAGCTGGAGGACACCCTGGACCAGCTAATATTCTCGATTCCCTTAGCATGGAGGGTAACCTTGAGGAAAGGGAGATCATTACAGGAACAAGACTGGGTGGCCGTACGGGTAGAGGACTTCCCATTGCAAATAGGGGTGGTGGTAGAGGCAAGACCGGACGGGGCAACAGTTAACCTTTTCGAAAGAAGAAGTAACAATAACTTGGTCAGATATCACCCAGACGCAGTCCAATGGCATGAAAATTCTCACCTCTACCGAATCCGGGTGCTGCAGAGCCATAAGGAAGGGAAGACCCAATGGCGAGCATATCGACCAGAAACCCCCCTATCCAGGCTAGCCATGGACCCTCTAGAGTGGCAATGGAAAAGAGGACAAAAAGGCCAACCGGTACACCTGCATGAACTAACAGTTAAAACAACCTACAGAATGCTCAGAACCCGGGTGGACGTGCAGACATAGATAGGTGATAGGTGGCAGAGAAACCTCAACCTAAATAGAGACCAAATAAGAAGACTAAAATGGTTCAGAGGGGTGAAGGAGAGACCGGTAAAATTCGCCTCTCTACAATGGCAAGTAAGCCACAGATGCCTTCCCACAAATAATTGGATCATCGACGGGACGAACTTGGAACAAAGGGGGGAGGCTCTCCCATGGTGCAAACTCTGTAACGCAGGGTTCCCGGGGCGTAGAATATGTGAAACGATAGAACACATCTTCCTACAATGCCCTGCGGCGGTCCTGCTGTGGCGATGGTGGGACCGTATCTGGTCACAATTGGGCACCGATGAGGAGTGGCCTTGGAAATGGGAAGCTCTCCTCTTAGGAGAATTTGGAAAGCCACACACATCTAGCCTAGCTAGAAACCTGTTCCCCATAGCCAGGAAGGCAATGATCTGGACGCTATGGTTAAGAAGGTGCATCTTTTGATCAAGAGGGGGCAAGAATGGGGGAAGGGGAAGTAGCACACACAGTTAAACAATTCATCGAAACAGAAATAAGGGTGCATTGGAAAAAAGTGCAGGAAAAAATGGAAACCCTCACGCAAAAAGCAGACATAATGAAGGAAATTCAAAAATTTTGCGCAGAATGGTTGGGGGGGGAAAGGGGGAGTAGGATGGCTCAGGTAGACTGGCCAGGGGAAAAGAGGGATGAGGAGGGACAAGGGGACTTTACATGGCTCCAGCTCGATCCCAACATCCCTATGAAGGGCCCTGAGCAGTTCCCAGACATGTTTCCTCCGCCAGCCACGGCAATTGTAGAAAGACAATGGTTTGGGTATTTGTAAGAAGGTGGTATGCTGGTAGAAGGTTAGATAAGGGCTGAAGTTGTTTTTTTTCCTTTTCTTTTGACATTTCTGATATTTAGCTCAGGAAAACACTCAGGCTCACAGGGGAGGGAATAATCAGTGTGTAACAGCTAGCATCTGGCGCCTTTTTTCGGGTGAAGAGATCCTCCCCCCCCCTGTCTAATCTCCTGCTCAGTTAATCGCCTGGATGCCAGGGTAATCAATGCTAGCAGGAACTCTCCACAGACTTTTCTTGGTATGATCTCACTCATTGTGTATATGGGATGCTGGACCCGTTTTTCAGCAGGTGATGCTCCCCACCAATAGATGGATCCCCCCAAGTGTTAGTGGTGTCTGCTCCTACCAGCATCACTAACACTGATAGGGGTTTCTTTAAGAAAGGATGTGTATGTTAGCGAAGTCCTCCCCAAGGGGCACCAGGGAGGAATTTCATATGATTGTGTATAAGTCAAGATACATGTATATGTGCTCAGATGCATGCGTGTGTAAGGGAGACCGGTTAGGAATTTGATCATTCAGGATAGAATCTCTACCAGGGAAAGGGCATGAGGCGGGAACGGGTCCGGAAAGTCTGAGGGAGGGCGTAGTGGGAATGAGGGTTCTATATTTGTCCAGTCTTTGAAAATTAAATGGTAGTCTCTTATATCTTCCAAATCTCGCTGCCCCTCGGCCCCTATCCCCACCCCATTCCACTTTTGCAATCCATCCTTCTCTCTCTCCTTCTACCCAGTCTGTGCAGAATGTTGTAATCTGCCACCTAATATCTCCGATTTGTCTAAAGAAGTCTAACTGTGTTTTTGTGTCCAACCATCTTTGTGTGAGTTCAAAGTGCACCTATTGCTGGATCTGCTCTGTGATTTCTGGCACTTCCACTCTCACCTTTTCCAAGGCCAGGGTGCATCTCTGCCACCAAAGTGCCCATATTACCGCTCTCCTTCCAAGTCTGTACATATTCTCTACGAAGGTCGTGGCTGCTCCTGCCAGCGGCCAGTGGCCAGCCAATATGGCTTGTCAGGACCAGGGTCAGGGGATTGTCGGTTCCATTTTCCTCCAAATGCAATCCCACCATCACCAAATGAAATGGACGATCGGGCATTGCATAAAAATATGTTCGATGGTCTCTGTCTTCTTATGGAAAGGAAAAAGACTCTGGTACAGCTGGCACCACGGAAGTAGCAGTCCTCTTTGTTCTAGATTAATGCGGTCCGCCAACCAATCATTGGTTGGCAAACATCGGTGGGCAATCTGCCACTGCAGGGAGGTGATATTCATAGGTTTGGACTTTTGTTCCTTTAACCATTGGATCGGTGAGAGGAGGGAGCGGTCCACATTTAGGTGCCTAGCCCATCGGTGGTTAACTGTATCCCTCAACCGCCTATTAGGTCTGAGCATTTTGTAGGCTGATTTGATCAACAGCTGATGCAGGTTGATGTAACCAGCGTTGGGGCCTCCCCTCCTCTGGGGATTTTCCATGTCCATTCCGCGGGATCCAGAGTCAGGTCTTGGATTGGTATGAATGGCTGGAACACCACCCTCTGTCCCTTCTCTTCTACAACTCTCACTGTAATAGGCTTTTAAACAGGGCATGAACTTACTTGCCATGTCTCCAGACTGACTGTGCCGGATCAGGATAGCGCTAGACGAGCTAACATGCCCTCAATCTCCCCGAGGCGACCACAGACAGTTGGAGGAGGCGAATCACTGAAGATCGCTCTCATAGACCCATGACTTACAAAGCTTACTACGCTCATGCATACTGATAGCTCTTAGTATAACCAATGATCACTCTTCTCACAATGCGCGCATCAAGAGAATGAGCCGTAAAACATATAGCACTCGGTAAGATGACTAATAGTACCCAAGAAAAATGTGCGAGTGATAAGAATTGCCTAACTGAAGTCTCATACTCATTACTTATCGAAAGTCAGTGTTTGCTACTCAGAGCACTTTACTGTGAGAGCGAGGGTATGAAGTGATGGGAGGCACGGTTAGTACACAAGAAGCGAAGGGCGTCAACCCCAAGTTCTTAGGAAAACTTGAATTCTCATACCAGAAGACATCACCCCCACAGTTGATGTTGACTTGTCCCTCCCTTGCCGTGATAGAGATGAGGTGTAAAGTGGGAGTGGGGTAGATCAAACAGAAGAATAGACTAGGGAGGAACTCTTCTGACTTCTTTTCAAGTCACGCTGAATGTCACTCACAGATGAAAGTCCACTGGCTAACGCTGCTCATGTTTACTTTGTAACCTCCTCGCGGTTCGCCCTCAATCTCGTTACCTTCTCGAGCGAGCCTCTTGTCTGCATGCCATCCAAGAATGTTTTCCATCACACATAGTCCAAGATAACCTTACAATGCAATGACAGGCGGGAGTTGACTACACTTACGAAGAGAAGACGATAAATGCGAGAGGCGTCACTCGCTGGTCACTTGCGCGGGCTTGAAGTCAGCGCAAACCATATGCCCTTCTCGTGATTCTCACGCATGCTCGTACCATGTATTAACTGGCTCTCCGAG
Organism: Chara braunii; assembly: GCA_003427395.1. Taxonomy (NCBI): domain Eukaryota; kingdom Viridiplantae; phylum Streptophyta; class Charophyceae; order Charales; family Characeae; genus Chara; species Chara braunii. The sequence continues at coordinate 853,410 of BFEA01000147.1, read as the reverse complement.
CCTATCGCTCTCTGAGTATGCTCGCACGCTGGTCTAACTTCATTCTGCTGTCAACTCGCAGTTAACCTGGTTCCTGGTATTTATCCCCTCCCGTTCTTTACTTGAGCTCTCGCCTGCCATCAGTCACCAACAAGAGAGTGGAGCTGAGTGTGATACCAATCATCACAGCCGCTTCATGCGGAGATTGAGAGAAGAGAAAGAAAGAAAATGGGAGGAAGGAGGAGACAGTCATAACCACTGACGTCAACAAGTACTCTCACAAACATCACCCACGAGTTTGACTTTTAGTGTATACTCGCACTCGCGTCACCCATGCCATGCATGCTACCTCTTGTCCATTCCGACACTAGGGGTGGAAGACGGTACGGCCCTTAGAGAACAACTGCTCAGATCCCGCGAGGGTAGTGGATCCGCTGCTTTGACCAGACGACGTTGACGTCAGTCGCAACTCATGACCTCTCACCTCATCCCTGCTCCTGCACACCTGTCCGCACCGAGTCTCACAGCATCATCGTCTCTCGTTCGAGCGTAACCGCCTCACACTTTTGGCCTCACTGCTCTCGTGACGAAACTCAGGTCCGCCCCCTCCTGGTGCCACAGTCGAGTGGTCGTGTTCTCTCCCCTGCTGCTGACGCGAACTGGCCTCTAGGCCATCTTCTACCGACTCGGCTGGCGGGTGCTCTCTCCTCCACTGTTCCTGCTCGTGCCAGGACTGGGTCAGGGTGTCGCTGACTTCGAACTCAGCCTCTGAGTCCCGGTCCAGTTCTTGTTGCTCTCTCTTTGTCGTTCTCGTGGAGGTCTCTTCCTCGTGGTAAGTGATCGTAACCTTCAGGGCCGCAGTCACTCCATCCCTCCTGCACCTCCGCTCGGCTCGGTTGCGAGCCCGATGACTACCCCCTGCACTTTCTCATCCTCCCTCATCTCCTGTTTTTTCCCTCCGTAGACGTTTATCTTTAGTCTTCCCAGCCCGTCACTTTTACGGTAGCTCAGGCAGGCGTCCACTGTAGCCCCCTCTTCGCGCATAGGCTTCCAGCTCCAGTAGAACCTCAAATGGGCTCGCCTATAGCCAAAAAGGCCATTGCTACGCGCCATAACCAGACTTTGTTCGATAGACTGCACGGTACCAATTCGTCAACCTCGAATAGCGCGCCCTCACCGACAAACCAATAGCCAATGACTTATCCGCCCTCGCTCTTTATAGGATCGCTACTTATCGAGATCCCTGCGTTCTAAATGAAAAATTCAAATAGCCCCTTGACTGTTTTCAAATTCTTCACATTAACAATATACAAGTTCCATAAATGATAAAATAAAGTAAATCAAACAATTTAAGAAAGGCGTGGGACTGAATCTTGACGGTCAGAGCAGGGGCAACGCTCACTGCGCTACTGCCAACCGCAAGTCCTCATGAAGTGACTACAGGCCCGAAGCAATGGTCTCATAATGGGATACTGACGGGCGCACTCTTCCCTTCAAAACACGCTGTCGATCCACTCCTATTGGGTGCCCGTGTCCGATGGTAAAGAGGGGGCTTATGACCTTCCGCGGGGGGTGAGAAGCCTTGCCCTCTTTTGGGGTCCCACTGCGAGGCGCTGAGACGGACAGGTCAGCCACAGGGTGATAAGCGAAGGGTCAGGCCAGTCTAGGCCACTAAGTTGCATTCGGAGTCCGAAATCGAACCGTTTGCACTCCTTCCCTCGAAGTGACAAAAAGCTTAAAAAGGAAACAGTGTCTGAAGAATCAACTAATAAAGTTCATAATAATAGTAATAAAAATAGAAAAAAGGAAGGGAATTATAACGCCAACTGCGTCCAGAAGCCGCTAGATCATCCCAAACTAAGGCGAGGGTCCAGATCAGCACGCAGATCTAACACATGACTTCCTTTCACTTTTTATTTTCCTTTCCTTTTCCTTCCCTTATCCTCTTTTGTTCGACCGTGACAGCAGGCCCGTGCATCTAACCCATAACCTAGCTAAGAAGCACTTGGCGCGTTGTTGGAGCAAACACTTTTACAAGGGTATTTGCTCATGATTTTGCATATGATACAATATCAACGCCTGTCGCCGTGCCGGAGACGGGGTAAAATATGAGAATTTTTTTAGCTTGGCGCTGTGAAGCAAACTTATCGACCATTGAGGCCGAGATTTTTAGGCAATCATGTGCAGTGATAAGATGCATACGACAACAGGTAAGGGTTAGTAAAAATTAAAAAGTCTTCGGCCGTGAGAGCCAGAGGGTTGGATGAAGACAAGAAAAGGTCGTGCGGGATGCGTCGACCACAATCTAAATCAGTCAAAGGTTCAGGCAGTAAGGGAAAAACAAATTAGATTGAGACCAGAGGCGTCGGACCGACCGATACGGGAAAATTTGTTCGTCGCGCCGCCGTAAGCTCGAAAGCGGAATGAGATAATAGTATAAGCCCCGACCGCGCGGCCAGGGTAGCCAATAGAAATGTGCCACCACCACACCAAGCGGCGACGGCAGACACTAGGCCTCTAAAAATGCCAACTTTTGTCTTCTTCTGCTGGGCCTCAAGTAACCGGCACACCTACCCTTACTTGGTATGGTACCGGCCTACCTGTTACCTGAGTGTTTTCCGTTGCTTTTTAGTATCGCGGGCATTCTTTCCCCGCCACTTGAATGTTTTCCCTGCCGCAACCCTTAATGTCACGGCCGCGGATAAGTACCGGTCCTTCGGGCCGTCCACTCAACCAAGTGCCCTTACGGGTCACACACACACTCAAGCCGACAAACACTCAGACAGAAACACAGACCAACGAGCGTACACACACACAAAGCTAGGTATGGGTCCAGTCCACTAGTTGGGATAGGCCCCACTGCTATACTTATACAAGAGTTGCTCTCCTTTTTTCTGAAGTGGGAGCTAGCTCAGTAGGTACGGGTATGAATTGTCAAGCGACAGGCTCGGGGATCGAATCCGCCCGACCTCTGAGCTAGTTACTTTTTGTCAAGGAACACCACAACGCTTTTCACCCGGGCTCAGTTGGCCGGGACTCGATCCCGTGACCTATTTATTAGGAATTAGTAGGTGGTTGGAGTCGTTAAGCCCGGTGATGCTCCATGCACAACAAGTGGCATGAGCAGTTAGTTAATTAGTTAGTATTTAGCTATTTTTCTTTTATTTATTTAGTTTTTATTGTTATAGTTAGATTCTTATTTATTCTTTTTATTTCCGACTATTATAATTTCGAGTCACATACCGAAGATTCATATGGAAAATCTGCACCAGACTCACGGGCAGATTCAACCTCGAAAACAAGCACTGCCTGTATGTGACAACTAAGGTCTGCCCGAGCCGGGGACAACGGAATGGAAAGCTCGCGCACGACCAGCGGATGTGAGAATGGGCAGGGCGCAACCACAAAGCAGAAGAGGAGCGCAGCGAGGAGCGGAAAGCAGGGGAGGAAGGAGCGAGGAGAAAAGTCGCGCGCAGGGGATAGCGACGGAGGTTGCGCGAGGAAGGAGCGCTGATAGTCGAACAAGCGCGAAGAAGGAGAAGAAGAAGAAGAAGAAGAA
>BFEA01000147.1:830647-848147 GCA_003427395.1 Chara braunii | reverse complement strand
GCACATTTTCCTTCCATTTTGTATTATTTAAATTTCTTTCTTTCATTATTATTATCATTGATTGATTGGTATTATCTTTATTATTATTATTATTATTATTATTATTATTATCATTATTATTATTATCATTATTATTATTATTATTATTATTATTATTATTATTATTATTATTATTAATGTTATTATAAATATTATTATTATTATATTATTTTATCATTATTATTGATTTGTATTGTTGTACCAATCCTTATTCGTAATTTCTCTTCCGTTCGTGAGTTCCTCTATTTTTATTTTTATTTTTATTATTATTTACTATCGTGATTTCCTCCCGTTTGTAATCGAACTTTTTTTTTATTATTATTTTCTCACGAAACGCCCCTCTTCCGAAACCTTACCATCAAACAGCTTAAGGACACTAATGAGTCCGCTTTTGTTTATGGCAAAGTAGGAAAAAGTAGATAGGAAGCAAGAGGGGATAATGCTGAAGGAAATGGGAAGGGAGATGTGATGGGAAGAAGAAGGAAGAGTAGCCAAGAAGAAAGAGGAGCGGCGATCTTCTTCTCCACACACGCACAATGCACCCTTTGACGGTCTGCATTTACCGGGATTGTGGGTTGTGTACCTTTGATGTCATGACCTGATCAAAGTAGGAGGGGCGAACAATAGCCAGGGAGCAGAAACGACCATGAAAAAGAAAGAGTAGTGGGAGGAAGGAAATGACTTACCTGATAAGTGCACCAGTGTCATCCACGATCAGAGAAAGAAAGAGAGAGAGACACAAACATACACAGACAGTGAGACTGACACGGACAATCAAACAGACAGCCTGACGCAGGCAATGCCAGACGAACAGATAGGGACAAGACAGACAGACAAACCAACACAGACAGCGATCCACCTGATATAGTCGGACAGACCAGACGACAGACACAGTCGGACAGACGAACCGACCAACACAGACAGACGAACAAGTTGCAGACCAATCACAGACAGCGACCGACAGACATCCAGACATACAAACATACAGACATACAGATGGAAAAAAACAGATACACAGACAGGCAGTCAGACAGGCAGCACAGCAAACCGGCGACAAATGCCCACTCAAAACTCAAAGATATGGTATCGAAGAATACAGTTCAGATACATGCTCGCTTCAGATGGCTATGGTGCATCAGCACCCGTACAACTCACTATTCGTCACTGCGACTTATTCCGCCGCTCACATGCACACACACACTAAACTCTAACTACGGCTATGGCGGCAATGGCCGCTTCTACCGCTACGGTGTGATTACATTTTCCTTCCCTCCCCACTTCGTCTCCACGCTCATTGCAGACCACCTCACATGAGTCGCTGTAGCAACGCTTCCGCATGGCTCACGCAGGGAATGAATACATGACTGAGGGACGGTCTTTTGATTTATACTTCTATACCTCAATGGTCTAGCCCTCTCCCATCCCCATAGTGCACACAGTCCTATGCGGTGTTTGCTTGACTGAACCAGGATTGACTTGGACGGGGACTGTTGACTCAGCACGGGTAGACTCCACCACCTGCCCACTTGCCTTAACCTAATCATGGGAAGCTTCGAAAAGGTCACTGCTAGGACCTTTCGGAAGCTTCAGACATGGTCTTTCGGACACTGTAGCAACTACGACCTTGACCTTTCCGGACTGTAGCAGTTGCAGCTTGCGGACCCTATGATGGTCTACCTACTGTTACAAATACACAGGCCACATGTTCTACTCTCAGGGTCAATACAAATGCTCTACACAGGCAAGGTAAGTCTAAGGATCGAACCTTGGATCTGCATTCGCTACTTCGCATGGGTGAATGTTGTTTGAGACGAACGGAAACAATCAGACATAATAGTTTGACCCTGACAGACAGACAGTCATCAACAGGTAGACGAAATAAACCGACAAGTGGACAGACAAACAGTGACAGACAACCGAACACACAAACGGAAAGACACATTGACAGTAACACGGACAGACCACAGGCATACACAGATACTGTGACACATGAATCTACAACAGGTGTACGTGGATAACAGACACGCACCGACAACAGACATATAGACACCAAGTAACACACGCATACACATTGATACAGATACGCAGACGGCATTTTACGCAACGGTACAAGTGTACGGTGATACACGGAGACACATACCCACGAGAAAGGTGAGATAGAGAAAAGGGAATTGAAGAGAAAACGAGATGCGTACCTGATACATGAAGAGATGTCAGCTATGGTGTTAACAGACGTATATATTGGTCTTCGACTTCGATGTGATCCTACTGCATGAAAGTAGATAGGCATAGATAGGCTGAGTAGTGGAGGAGGGGCGCCAGACAGAGAGGGGCGACTTTGGATACTGTGTTGATATGGCCTGCTGACTTGGACATTGACTCATTACTTCATTGTATTGTTCTATTTCAGATGGTTACTTGATGCATTTGTACTTCATGCTCATGCACGATTAACTTAGACATCCGTTGATTTTGCAACTTGGTTTTCTATATGTCGTTCATAATCATACTCCTTACATTTATTATTGTTATTATTATTATTATTATTATTATTATTATTACTGATTATTTATGATTATTTTTGATATTGAGCATCATGAGCCAGGGAAGGGGAGGAAGCAGGGCACTAGAAAGGAGAGGGATACCGTCACCGCGTGGTGGTGCCTACCTCCTCCAACTCTTCTCCCTTCTCCCTTGATCTAAACCCCTCATCTTCCTTTTTTTCAGTATCTGACCAATATTATTATTGTGATCATTATTGTTAATCATCATCTTGTTGTTCCTTGCCGGTTGACATAAAACGGTGATGGGGAGGATCAAATATGAAGGAGTGTGGGGCATTGAAGAGGAGAAGGGTATCGTCACCGTGTGACGGAGCCTTCCTCTTCCATCCTTCTCCATTCTCTCATGATCTTATCCACTCAGTTCCCTGTGTTTTCACAAGCTATCCGAAATAGTATGACCTCTCTAAATTGAAAATGTCTGCTCTATGGAAAAGGATGACCAAACAGGCAGGTAAAACATGGCGATTGCGGGAGCTCTACCGGAGTTCAGGAGGAACTCTGGAGGCAGGGAACTGTAAGGTACGCATGTTTCAGTACTTTCCCGTATCCCTTACTGACTACAACTCTCTATTGGGCTGCATGTATCGATGCGTGTTATACTTCCACTTGTTTTCTTCAGGATTAAAACTTTCAGGAAGAGTTGAATAAACGTATGATTGAAGTAAGAATCCTGCTTGATAGAAGAAAATAACCTAGGAAGAACTGAAAAAGGAATCTAGTTTGTCTGGCTCTGAAACGTAAAGTTGTGTGATGGAGGCTCTCGTAGGGTCGTCACACTGCTTGTATGAGTATACTAAACTGGATGATGGGGTGCTCGCCGTGCGAAGTTACCCTGTCATTCGTCCGGCTAAAGTAACGAATTGATGCAATGTCTGCTTGATTTCAATGTTGGTGACAAGAGGCTGCCGTGCAGTCCTCTCATTACATTACAGGCTAGGTCTAGAAAGTAATCCGATACTTCCGTAAGATTGTCAAGCTGCTTGCATGGAGTAACCAAGGCAAATGATAGGGTACTCGCCGTGCGAATTACCCTGTTATACGTCTGACTAAAGAATCAAATTGGTGTAGTGATTGTCTGACTATGTCATTGGTAGTGAGGAGGTGTCGTGCACCTTCGTTATTGACCTGCAGGTTACATTGACAACAACAATTGATCTGGTACTCCCGTGGGGTACACCTCTTCAATAGTTAACAAAAGCCAATTTGATCCGGTACTTCCGTGAAGTACACTCCTTCAATCTAACGAAAGCCGATTTGATCCGGTACTTCCGTGAAGTACACTCCTTCAGTCTAACAAAAGCCGATTTGATCCAGTACTTCCGTGAAGTACACTCCTTTAGTCTAACGAAAGCTGATTTGATCCGGTACTTCCGTGAAGTACACTCCTTCAGTCTAACAAAAGCCATTTGATCCGGTACTCCCGTGGGGTACACTTCTTCAGTCATTGACAAAAGCAGAGTTAATCCGGTACTCTCGTAGGGTACGCGTCTTCAACAACTAACAAAGGCAAAAGGTAGCAGGAGGCTCCCGTGGGGCTCTCCTATCACCGATCGAACCAGACAGGGGAGGGAATTGAGTGCTCCCAGGTGAGTGCGCGAACTCCTAAGTCTGGAACGATCCGTCTGACTTCCCGTGAGAGTCGACATACCTTTTGCTCATTTACGGTGCACAGGCCAGTTAGGTGAACTGTCCGGGCAACTCAATCAAGAGTTGTTCTTGATCTCTTATGCATCAAACTGGTAGTAGGATGGCTTCCGGGTGGGTTGTCCTAATACTTGTTTGATTTGGGGGTCAACTAACGGAGGGCAGAAATGAGGCAATTGTGTTTGAACAATAGAGGGTTACTCCCGGGTGAGTAAACCCTACAACTTGTTCAGGTATGACTAATGGGTGGTATGAGTAGAAATTAACGATCTATCTAACGTTAAGCCAGAGAATGAGAGACCCTTGTGGGGTCATCTCATTATTTCTCTGACTTCACCCTAACAAACCAGGTAAGATACTCCAGCAAATGGAGGATCTGGGGTTTGCCCGAGTCCACTAACATAAGCCAGCTCGTATGACTCTAAGTAAGTAGTAGGGTGGCTCCCGTAGGGTCTTCCTATTACACTTTTGAGGGAAAGACGGAGCTCTGAATCGAGTAGTAATAGGAGGCTTCCGTGAAGACCGCCTATTACTAACTTTGATTCGGAATTGACACTTGGATCTGGAATATTTTCTGAATATCGGGTCAAGTGTTAAGACGGGTCAACATAGACCTCCTAACTACCTACTTAACTAATAAAAGGGTATTCCCGGGTGAGTTATCCGATCACTGGCACTAGATTGCTTAACTGTTTGATTACATGAGAACCGCATGAACTTTGAAGGGTGACTGAGTGTTCCCGTGGGGCGACTCGACTACTCTTCTGACTAACAGATTGTTTGGAATTGATCAAGTAGAGGAAGATTCCCGGGTGAATCAGCCCACTATTTGCGTATGCCAGGACAAGAAGAAGAGAAAGGGAAAAAGGGAGTGCTCTATCGGGAGCAACTCCAAAGGTTCCTTAAAAGGAACGTAAGAGAAGGCGAACACCGCGGGAAAAAGAAACTAGAGAAATAAGATACCCGTATAGCCACAGTTCATTGGAAAAACCGCCACTGGCTTGAGTTGATCTCGGCCAGACTACCGTATAAAGCACCAAAAGAGTGTGCTTATCCGCAAGAGAGAAACAACAAGGACTGAAAGAAGGGGAAATATGAGTTTCTCTGGGACAACTTGAGACATAGGCAAAGAAACTCCTTGAAATAAAAAGAGGAGTGACAGACAACTCAGGATAGATAGAAGTTAGGGATTAGACTTTGGGGATGTTGATCCCAAAGCTCACAAACCAGAACTAAGGGTTTGACCCTTAGATATCATTAAGTGGGAAATCAAGTGGGGGTGTTGATTCATTGTTGACCTGTGTGTGTGCAGGTCTTTGCTTGGTCTACTGCAATTGAAGAAGAAGTCCTACATAAGGGACTCAATTTTCTGTCATCACTCGATAACAGGTCGGTCGTTGCCGATTCAACTTTTTCGCCTTGGCTTGATACCTACATCTAAAATCAAACCCTGTGGTCAGTAAAACTGTCACCTGTGGTCGTTGCCTAAATGGTTCTGATCACTCTCAATGGTCCTTTGAATAAATATGAGGGGGTTGGGCTTGCATCTCAGGAATGATAGAGCTGTCATGCATGGTTTGGAGAGTGAGGGACAATGTCAATGGTTGATGGTTGACGCCGTTAGTACATGGCATGTGAACTGTCTTTGCATTATGTTGTGCAGGTCTGTTTTGTGTATGGTTGGGATTGGACTGGGATTGACATCGTGAAGAGTTCTGGACACTCAGCACTTGTGAAAGTGGGAAGGGTTCCCAGTGGTAATACCTCAATATTCATAATCAGTCTTATATAAACCCTATGATATCTGATGATCAGTCATACGTTGGTAGCGACAAGGTTTTGTTTTGATACTTTGAACATAGTGGTCAGAAGGAGAAGGTGTCTTGGAACAAAAGCGGGAATAGACGACCGTCTCAAAGTTCGACCTGAATATCTAACGGGTCAGTCCTAACCGTCTTACCGCGCATACCCCATATTATGCTACAGCGATCGAGCAAACGCCCTCGGCCGACCTACTTCTACTCAGGCATGTAAAAGCCTTCGCACGTGGGCCGGTAGCTCAGCAGGGATACGCCCACCTAAGGGTGGTGACAGCCCCTTGGGTAGAGGTAAGTTGTACCTCGCGACGTCCCGACCTGTCGCAGGGCGTCGTGAGAGGTATAGCACGCGCGCACGATTGGAGTGGTGACTGGTTGTTTTTCAAGAATAAATCATGCGTGACACGACCGTGAGGTTCAGCGCTCCCCAGCAGGGCGCGGGACCGCCGCGCACGACAACGCGGTAGAAAAAAACGCACTGGTCCCTCTACCTTTGCGTCTTTGGGTGAGCCCGGCGGCTACCACGGCCACAGGCCGATAGTGCTCTGCTGTATAGCAGGGCACCGAGCCTGCGTGGACCAAAGGAAAGTTCAGTGGCACGCCCCCACCCTTTTGCTAGGATAAGCGCCAACTGGACTGGCCTGAAGCAGAGCGCCGCCTTGGGTATGCGTGGTGCACTACAAAAATCCATAGGCAGTACCCCGCGAAGGCCAATGCGGCACGCAAGCTCCCGAGATGGTAACAGGTAAGTACCGGGTCCTTGAGCAGGCATTGGGAGCTCTCCCACTATAGCAAGGACGAAAGTGAGACAGTCCCCAAACACATGGTGGAAGCCTCAGGCGAAGTGACGTCTGTCTTTCTTTGAGAACATGGTCTCTTTCTCTCTCTCCCCCTAAGTACTCCCCTTAGTTGTCTCGGACATGCTGTTGCCTCGACACAGCCTGTAAACCGCCTTCGACGGGAGCAGCGGGTGGATGGTCTCTCTGCCACCTCCGAATCGCATCAGACTCAGGCGCACTTACCCGTCATCATTTACTAACTCTCCCTCAGCGTTCGTCACTGCAGACACGGAGTAGGTGTCTCGCTTGTTTTTGGCTAATGTCAACAACAAAAGGAGATCGAGTGTCGGAAGACCCTCTCTCGCTCTCTCTCTTGATTTTTAGTAGTCTCGAGGGCCTTTCCCTCTCTCTCTCACCTCTCTCATGCTCCTCTTCTCATCAGTTGACCCGTGCCTTCTCGCAGCCTAGTGAGCCTAGTCCTTCTATCGACTCGAACTGGCTTCCGGGCCGTCTTCAACAGGCTCGGCCGGCAGGTGGTCCTTCCGCCACTGGTCCAACCCATACCAGAACTGGGTCACTGCGCCCAAGTCGCTCACTTCGCTCTCGGCCTCTGTGGCACAGTCCAAATGCTCCTGCTCTCGCTCTACTGTATCCGTCGAAGTCTCCCTTTCCAGGTAAGAAACGGTCACTTTCATTTCACTTGTGACCCCGTCTCTCTTCCACCTCCTCTCAGCGCGGTCCTTGGCCTCCATGATGGCCGCCTGCAGTCCCTGGTCTGCTCTTATTTCTTCCTTCTTTCCCCCCTCTACGTTTACCTTCAGTCTCGCCTCCTGGTTACAGTGGCTATAGTCCAATATGGTCGTCACCGTAGGCCCTTCTCCCGACATCCGCTACCACCTCCAAAGGAACTGGAGGTACCTTGGTCTACAACCATACAACCCACTAGTGCACACCATCGTCGAACCCCTCTCGATTGGACCATATATAACACCAGACCACAGGCTCCTGGACTCTAACACCCAACACATACGCAAAACCGGTTGACTCGCAGGCTCACCCTGCTAACCAGCCGACAACCTCTCCTACCTTTTATAGGATCGCCGCCTGTCGTGACCCCTCTATCCTGAATGAGGGACTTAGGCAGCCTTCCAAATTTTGTTTGTAAGTAAGTAAACTTCATGGAATAATAAAATAAATAAAAAAGCAAAGAAAAGGAAACGAAAGGCCGAATCTCAACGATCATAGCGCTAGCAAAACCCTCCCCAACCCTTTCGTTTTATCGCGGAGTGATTGCAAGGTTGAAGTGGCGGTCCCATAACGGGATATAGGCGGACGCCTTCACCACCTCAAGGGAGGTCATCGGGCTACCCCTGATGGGTACCCATGTCCGATGGTAAGGAGGGGGCTTATGACCTCCCGTGGGGGGCGGTGATAAGCTCCCTACCAAAACGGCCGCGGGTTGCCCCTCTTTTGGGGTTCGAAGCAACAACTTCAAAGTCGCACCAGCAGTAATTCGAAAAATAAAGGACTGGTCAATTTAGGCCACCCGCTCTCGATCATAATTCGAAACTCAGACCGTTCGTTTCCCCACGGCGCGACCAAAAGAAAGGAAAATTTTCAAAAGACAACTTAATAGCTGCGTAGCGCGTCGAACGTGTTCGCGCCCCTTCACGTTAGGGCGAACGTGTTCGCGTGTTCGTGCGAACAACTCACGAACATGTTCGGGCGAACATTTATTTTTTTTTCCGTAAGAAAAGAAAAATATTATTTTTTTCTGTTTTTGATTTCTAACTCATGATTAGCTCCGAATTTGAACATGACTCCAAGGCAAAAGTTGCTTGTAATTTTATTTTACATCCGATATATTTTTTTCTGAGTTTCCTGAGAACGTTTTTTATTTTTTTAATATTTTTTATGTTCGCGTTCAGAGGGTTTTGAGCGTTTGTTCGAGTTTGGGCGCCTCTGAACGCGAACACGGTGCTACGTAGCTTAATAGTAGTAATAACAACAATAATAATTATAATACTAGTAATAAGGAAAGGAAAAGTTCTTGGAAGAAGCGTGGTGCTACTATGGCCAACGCCGCTAAATAATTCGAACGCGAACGACGATTTGAGTCAGAGTGCGGATTTGACACACATATTTTCTCATCTCCTTTTTATTTTCCTTTTTCCTCCCCAGTCCTTTCCTTGCCTCGACAATGACTGCAATAGATTGTATACGTCCCGTAACTTGGCTAGACGAGGCCCTGACGCGCATTTAATGAGACGTCTCCGGCCTTACGTCTTCTCGCCCTTGAGTAAGCCCAACTGCAGCCACGACCACAACTCCTGTTGCACGACGGGGTTCTGTGTACGGACACCTGGCACACAACAGAGGTACGTGACCGGACACTTGATATACAGCGGAGGTAAGTGAGCTGACGCCCGGTATACAGCGGAGGGCTGGGACACCGCGCCCTCCGACATGATACCAAACCACAGCTCAGCGTCCCCGCCGGGCCAAGATAGAGTAAGCATCTAGTATAAAGCAGTGTTTGTCAGGACTCATTCACTTATTCTTACAGCAGTCGGTAGCTGAGTTTCTCACTGCAATCCCATGTTCTGCGCCAGCCGTTAATCCACGCTTCCAGCAGGGCTCACACTTTTTCCCTTTTCTTCTTGTTGTAGTACTTCCTTTTCCTCTCGCAATATTTCCCTTAGCTCCATCGTCATTCCCTTCTTCTTTTCACTCTCTCCTCAATCATAATTTTTTCCCACACCATGCCTGAAGCACGTCGAGGTCAGGGAAGGGGAAGAGGTGGCAGAGGTGGTAAGGCCCGTGAAAAGTCACCAGCTTGCACATGGCGTGAGTACAACTTAGAGGAGGAGGAAGAAGTACGGGGATATGGCTCCCACACAAGGTCCTACGCCCATCCCCCTTTTGTCAGCTGGTACGAGAGGACTCCATCCCCGACGAGGATGGAGTACTACCAAAAAAAAATTGATGTGCACTACAACGCGCTCAACACTCTTTCCCCTCCGTACTCCCTCAGAGCTCTAGTCACTCCCTCGACCAGCAAGACTATGGTACTAGTATCGCCCTCCTCCGTTGTTTGCACCGCCCCTTCTCATTCTCATCTCATCATTTTCACTCTCTTTGACATTTTCTTTCTTCTTGGTTTGCTTCAGGTAACGCTCATGCTTATTTTTTTTCTCTTCCATAAGCACGACGTCCTTTCTTCAAGTTTCTGAATCTTTTTCTCTTTTGGTTCCCCAGTCCATTTCATACTTCATACTGTCTCTGGCTTAAGCATCTGAATACTTTGAGGCCGGGGTTGCAAGTTCCTCGTGAACCAGGCCACTTTGTCGGCCACCAAACAAAATTTAAGAAGGATTATCTCTCACCTTTCCCATCTACTGTTAACTTTGACTTCTCGCCATCTTGAAATTTGATTTCTCTTTAACCTTTTAAATGGAGGAGTTACATTGTCCCCCACTTCTGATAGTGACCTCAATGATACTTGTCAATTTGACGTCAGCACCGCGGAGATTCGTTGTTAGCAGTATCAGGGGTAAGGCATACCGAACCCTGTTTTTGTTATCTGGCCTGAGTGAGACATCTCTCAACTTCTCAAGCATCCGGAGGGGAAACCAAACCTCGTTCTCTTTCTCTCGTCTGAGAACTTTAGATAGATTCATATGACCCTACAAAATAGCAAGTTCCACAAACCGCCAAGCGCGATCCTGACATGCAAATCCCTGACAAGCAATCATTATGCAGTAATTAAATAAAACAAATAAAATAAAAATCCAAAATAAAATAATAAGTAATATAAACAGTTTTTTACACCTAGGAGTTATTGATTGTCTCGGTTTTGGCCTACAACTGGCCAGGGGTGACAGACCTCCCGTCTGCCTAACAACCCTTGTTCAGCCCTCCTTAGGCCAAGGCTAATCAGACCATTTGTCTTGACAACCCCTTTAACCTGCCTCCAGGTCAAGACCATCATACCCACTACTCGAGTATAGTGACCCTTTGGCGCATCTCATGCCAGGACACCCAGACTATAGCAAGTTTGGTCACCCTATAACAGTAGACATCCCGTCAGTCAAGTTGTCCCGTACCCGGATTCAACCATCTGCGGTCGGGGACCGGCTCACCCACCAGTTTTTGGCCTAGGGCGTTGCCTGCCATGCCCATATTTTTGAACGTAGGACCCGGTCTAACTACGGTTACAGATTTTGGCGAACCTCACTAGATTGCTTCCTCTGACTGCGGTAGGGTTCCAGTTAACCCCTTTTGACCCCATAGGCCAGACTCCTGGAATCTTAGCCTCAGTCAACTATGGAATTCGACACTCGCGTTGGGGACTTGCTGACCCCACCAGATTGCAACCTACTGCGGTAAGGCTCTGACTAACCCCGACAATGAATGCATCTTTAGGTTAGAGAAGAAAACCTCAGGCAAAGACAGTCAAACAACACATATCAAGCCCAAAGTCAGACAACCAATGCCCCATATAACGAAACAAATATTTCTCAAGAGACGTTTCTTCGGTCTTAAGAGACACTAAACAACAACAACAAACAGTCGACTATGCATTCCTTGGAGACCTCCCTTCAGCCTCAGGAAATACAGAGCATTGATCCCAGAGAGGTCCCTTCTCTCATCTAAGAATACTTCGAAGAGATTTTCCACCAGTCTCAAAAAAGTATACAGATACTTGCCCTAGAGAGATCTATTCCCTCATCCGAGTCAAGAAACACGAAGTCCCCTTGTTGACAACTCTCTGGTCAAGCAAGACTGAACTTCTTTACACCTATCTTCTTGATAATTCTCTTAGACAAGCAACTCAGTCAGAAAATACGAAGTACCTCCACTGACAGTTCTCTAGTCAAGTAGGGCTGGACGTTTTATGTCTGTCAGACTCTCTCTTAGTTACAAAAAATCAATACCGATTCCTCTTTGATGTGTCACAGCCACGAGTTCTCTGAAATTGATACTGCATCAATTCTCAGAAGGGTGATCTCTCATCACTTTTCTCACTGGAACTGCACCGTACAGTTGTTCCTCACTCAGAGTTTTAATACTCGTAGATCCAATGTGGCTCCACATCAATGATACTTTGATCTCATTGGCTCTGTCACTTGCAGAAATAAAAAAATTAATTCATATACAAAAACGAATATAGATAATCCGAAAAATGTTTCTCAAGTCTCTCGTGTCAGAATTTGACATGCTGAAAATTGACATACTGAATTGACAATGCAAGAGTAGTCAGAATCTGCTGAAGTTCTTGGTCTTACAGTGCTTCATTTTTTCATTATACTTCTCTCTGTTTTTTTTAATTGTTCTCTTACTGGCTAATTGATTTTTCTTTCCTTTCTTTGTGATCATTGTAGGGACAAGGTCAGGGTTTATGAATATGAACTTACGAAGTATCGACCCTGATACCATATCATGAACTCGTGAACCATCAATTTTTGATATCTCATATACCTTGCCTCTGCTTCACGTCTAATTCTGTAGAGACCGAGTCATCTGGGCTCCAATCGTTTGGTTCACTGAGTCTCAAAGGAATTATCGAATAGGAGGACAATGTCACCAACCTTTAGTTTTTCTTTCCTTATACATCTCTTCTTGTTCAATCTCTCTTGATCTGACAGTCTCCTGGTTGTGATTCGTTCCGCAACATTCATCACTGTCTGATCTACCTCTGATATTTGTCTCATTCTGATCTGAAGAAGTTATGAAATGGAATATTCACTGTCACTCTTTTTACTGGACCACGTTTTGATTATACTCTCGATAGGTAAAGTAGCATACCGACCGTACCACAGCGTGAACGGTGCGTAGCAAGTAGTTCTCTTGACAGTGATGTTGTCAGCATAGACTAAAACTCTTAATACTTTCGATCAGTTACTGAGGTTCTCTTCACACAATTTTGCCAGTGAATCTTTCAAGGTTTTCTTACCTCTCTCGACCGGTGCGTTTCCTTGAAGGTGGTAAGTAGTTACATATCGAATCCTGACACTCGGGCTGAGAGTGATTCTTCTTACAATCTCACTGTTGAATTCATAAACTATGTATGAAACAAACTCTCTGATGAAGGGATATCTGAGATAAATTTTCTATATTCAGTCAGCTACTTGTTTAACTCTCTTCCTCTTCAGAGTCTTTGCCTCAACATATCCAGAAAAATTATATATTATATTCAATATGTACCTCATCCCTCTTTTGCCTAGGGGCATGGTGATGTGATCAAAGTGGGCTCGGCTGCCTGATTCTACGAGGATAGTAGGAATAAAGGTTCAATCATTATTGTTGTAGACCTCTTCTGACATAACACATAAGACTTACAAAATTTGGAAATCATGTCTCTCATGTCAGGCCAGAAGTAGAGTTTAACTATCTTAGAGTAGGTTGCCTCAACAACCCTATAACCACCAGCAACCCCCTCGTGTAGGGCAACAATTATTTTCAGTTGTCTTTTTTTTCCACAGACATTCCTTAATGGAAGCAATACCCCATTTTTATCCACGAAAAGTTGACCTCTCTTTAATCTGAACTTACTCCTTGAGTTTTTGCAGTAATATTTCGTTAGTTGCTCTTTTTCCATCTTTTTTTCAATCTCTTGATAACTCTCATCGTATTATTCAAAAATAAATTAAGTCTTTTCTTTTTTCTTTCCTGCTTGTTCTTCGTTCTTTGATCCAAAACTTTCCCCTATCTCATAGACAGTCACTGCTGCTGCATTGACTTTAGCATACCAGTCGTTTTATTCTTCCTCTTTTTCCTTTTCAAAAATTAATTCATAACATAAGCATCAAAGATTTCTCCCCGGTTGTCTCTTTCTTCAGGCCATAAGCTCCACTTAAAGGAACTCAAAGCCTTACAATCTTCATCGTCCTCCTCATTCAAGAACTTATCAACATAGACAAATTTTTCAATTGTCCCATCAACGTCCTCATCTTTATTTTTTCTCCATTCAATTCGGCTCAGACCATCTGCCTGGTTCTTTTCAGTGCCAATCTTTTTAAGTTTAAAATCAAAAGTTCATATGAAGGCAATTCATGCGCTTACTGTTGGATACACTTGTTGATGTTTTTTAATAACATCAATTACAACAGATGCATCAGTCATCAGGATAAATCCCCTTTTTTAAGTACATAGTGTTTGAAGCACCTGAGACAGTGGATAATTGTCGGTAGTTATTTTATGAACTGTGTGTAGCCTCTCTCTGTCGAATTAAGAGTTCTACTCTCAAATCTTAGAGGTTTCTCCTTCCCATTCTCATCTCTCTAAATAAGTATACCCCCAAGTGCTCCTAGTCCTCCATCAACCTCAATGATGAAAGGCCTTCCCTCTTCATTATCATGCAAAGACACTCCTAGCACTACACCTCCATCTTTTAATTTCTCTTGTAAGGTATCTGCAACAATTTGTTTTTTCTTAGCCTATGACAAGTTAGCCCCTTGCCTTACCATTTCTCTTAGAGGCTCTGCAAGGGTAGCAAAGTAAGGGATAAAAATTCTCCAGAATCCACAGACACCCAAGTAGCTTCTGACATCTGTTACTCGCTTGAGGAGCAGAAGTTAATTCAAAATTTTATCTATTTTCTTTGGGTCATGACTCCTACCCTTGGAGAAACATCTAAAACCCAAGTTGGTTACCTTTGCTTAAAAGAGAAAAGGTTTTGACCCACTGACACTCATATTATTTTTCTGAACTCTTTCTAAGACCAGCTTTACCTCCTCGGCATGCTCCAAGATAAACTTATTGACTCAATCAACAACCAACATCTCATATTTTACTATGGATTCTTTCACAGGGTTATCATCAATATAGGGGTTGGTTATCTCGGGGGAAATATTCTGCAGGACCTAGATTATATCGCTTTGAACCACAGCCACATCATTGGTCCAACCTTGAGGTACCACTCACATATGAATGAATTCTCTTGGCGCATGCATGACAGTCATTGACCGGCTAGTCTGATCAATTGGAAATTGGTCGTAGTCAGAATATAAATCAAGTAAAGAATAAATGTATGGAGCAGCAAAGGATTCGGAAAGGAGATCAGCACTATGGAGGTTACCTGCATCACGTACCGTTACTGAGTTGATCTTCTGAAGATTTTGTATCCATCTTGGTCTACCCCCTCGTTTCAAAAAAGAAAAACAGTCAGCAGGCTTAACAACATTGGAGGCAATATTCTTGTCAAGATACTTTATCATCTCTACATCTTATTTCAGGGCATACTTGATTGGTCTATCATTCCATGGAATATGATCAACTATCCAGATATTTGTCATCTTGATCATATTCACATCCAACCGCTCTCTTTCTTCATCATTAAAGGAGAATGCAAAAAAACAATTCTGACACACTTTGATTAACTGGTCTGAGTCTATCTTCATTGTGCCAATTTTTTCCCTAGTGACTCTATTCCTCAATTTGCAGACTCTCTGAATGCTTTAATAATTTTCCTTCCTTTTTTCAGTGCTTCATCATAATCATTTTCTATCAGGACCGTCACCAGGTTTTTTTTACCCCCTTGGGTTTGTACTTCCTCTTTGACTCAGTAACTATTTTTCTAAAAAATAATAAGTTGAAGCAAACTTTAATTCTATTTTTTCACTCTTAGCAGTCTCAACAACAATTTTGAATGCCTCATTCTGTTCATCCTCATCTTTGAGTTTGACAAAAGTTTTCATCATCTTCGAAATTTGATTAATATTCACTGAGACTTCCTCTTTGATCTCTTGTTTATCTTTCTCTCTTATTTTCTTTGTGCTCTCAACAAATTTTTACCTCCTGATTGAGTTGACTGATAACTGACGCTTGTGATTGTGATTGGTACAGACCATAAAGGTTTGTTCCTTAACAGTCTCTTGATCATGTAGACCGATTCAGGATAACTCTTCATGACCGAAAACTTGAACAACTTTCATTCTATGCAAGAATGGAGTGCCCAAGATACAATCATGATCAAAGTCTTCCACCACGAACCCCAACAGCTCGACAGACATCGTCCCAACTTTGATTAGCAAATTTTCAATAAACCCTACCACGAATAATTATCCCTCAATATTGCTTAATATATAGCAATAGTTAAATTACGGGTTTTCAAAGTCCTCTCGAAAAAAAGAATTATTTCTGCCCCAGAGTCTACCAAGGTTCGGATCTTCACTTTATTAATATAGATAATTAAGTGTCTATAACCTATGGTTGCGAACCTCATCTTACAACCCGACAATGATCTGTTCACCTGACAGGAAAAGACCGACCCCAAGTAATTAACCTCCATCTTTTTCTTTTCAATCAATTTATTTAGCTCTTCTCTCATGTTTTTTTGAATGATAGAGTTACTTTTGTTTCCTCTAACATTTTTTTAATGACATCAGTGATTACAGTTTCATCTTCAAACTCGTTTTTGAGAATAATTTTTTTTGCCTTCTCTTGCTTTTTTTTTTTTTATGGAGGGTTTGGTTCTTGATCATCAAGAATGTCATTCAAAGTCTTTTCGACTTTCCTTTTCTTCTTTTCCTCTATCATTTGAGGTGTTAGACGTGCTTGAAGATTTCTCACTTCCCCAATCAATATACTGGGCTCCGTGACGAGCTCGGGTAGTAGATCACCCTCAAAGGACATCATGTTAAGTGAACAACAAATTGGATTACCACGAGAAAATACTACTAACTCGGAGGAGCTCTTAGAAGCAAGATTCTCAGACAGGTCTTCCATCAATGTCATAGATTGTGAAGGTAACTCAATCATGGTGGAAGTGTCAGCAGTTTTCTCCACAAGCTCTTCGTCAGCTCATCAATAACAAAGTGAACATTCACATTTATCTTTCTCTTCTTCTTTTCTTCATCTTTTCTTTATGTTTAAGGGCAAAAAGTCTCATACCTCAAAGATATTTGGAATCCAATTTGTTTCATGAACTGTCACAGACATGACCCATTGCATCCTTCTTAGTCAACCCACTCCTACATCCTCTTCCAGGGGCTTACAGGAGGTGGCAGTGTGACCCCCTTTACCATAATAATAACAGATAAAACTCTTCATTGGACGTTCGTCGTACTTTCTTCTCTCTCTGTTATCTTTTCCACAATTTTCTCTGTTCTTTCTGGATCTGGAAGAGTCTCCTCTTTTCTTATAGCCATCATCATCATCATCATCATCATCATCTTTTTCATCTTCACTTTCAGCCTTCTTCTTCAATTTCTCATCCACAACATGATTAGCAGGCATGCAAGGACCATAACCCGTTGAATAATATTTTCATCACTCAAATTGTTTCCTCGGTTCATACCATTCTTGGTCTCCAGTCTTTGGTCAACGTATTGATCTGATCCAACGACCACTTTTTGTGTAAAACTGTAGGTAAAGTTTTGACTATTACTACTATTTTATCCCATCTGAGAGGATAGTGTTCAGCTTGATTTAGAACAGTCTATCTTTCATTGTTATTGAAGTTAGGCAGAAAGAAATGACATCTCTGAATTTCATTCAAATACGAGATTCTTCTGACTGTTCTGATAAAAGTTTGGAGGAAAACATTGAAAGTGTCATACTTAAACAGCCATTTCGTCAAAACGGACATATTATATTTTTTGAACGAAATCAAAACTGATTTTTTTTGCCAAAATCCGGTCGGAATTTTTTGCTC
>BFEA01000147.1:813550-830442 GCA_003427395.1 Chara braunii | reverse complement strand
AAAAAAAAGTATCTGGTCTCAACCATAGACCAGGGGGGTCCGGCGTTTTGGGAACGTTGGACCCCCAGGGTCAAAAAATTCCGACCGGATTTTGGCAAAAAAAGTCAGTTTTGATTTCGTTCAAAAAATGTAATATCTCCGTTTTGACGAAATGGCTGTTCTTAGCTCTTCTAATGTTGAGAAAATCATTGGTGGTGGTTGAGACAGAGTCTTTCTCAAATCCTTTTTTTATTATTTTTTTGTTTTTTCTCATGTAGCGGCTCCTTCCATCAATTCTTAAACAACCAACCTCGAGTTAGTGTCACAATATGATAGAAGGTGTTTAAGTCGATATTTGTCTGTCCAACTATAACCGAGTCCAAATAGTTCATATTCATCGAATAAATCATTTGCTTGAGACCCTCTGAAGCATGAAATTCTTTCACCTGGTCTCTTTGCTCTTGCAATATCTGACCCTCATTTTATTGTGTCAACTCTCTCAACCAGCTCCCGCATAGCACCGACTAGGGTCTTTTCACGGGTCTCCACAGAAGAGTTAGGTCTCCCTCGTTCATCCATTTTGACCATACACATTCCTTAACGTTCTTTTTTCTATCTTATTATCACTTTTGACCTTTTTTTTCCCACTCTTAATCCCTTACCCTTCTCGCAAGAGATACAGGTTCGTCTTTCTCCTCTCTTGTTTGTTTTACCCCTTTATAATTTTGTACGTAGAGAGTGTAAGCAATAATAGATTGAGTGGTGATCAAAGACAACGCAATTCTTCTCAACCTTCCAATATAATCCTCAATCAGTTCCCTCTCATCATCCCTTCTCAGTCTTCTGTTATATTCTTCCACAATTCCCCGAATCATAAAGTACTGTGTCAGGTCTATAATTTCATAGTCAAATTGCATTGCTTTGTTGATTCTCCTGGCAAGACAAACTCGTTTTCTGGAGGGGTGAATAAATACTCTCTCAGTGGTCCCCACTTTCACTACCTTCAGCAAATAGTTGATCTCAGTCTGGTCACTGACGACTCTCAAAGCAGAGTCTCTCATCCGATCAAAGGAAGGTTGAAAGAATTCAAGCTCATCCAAAGTAAAGAGACTCTTGTTTGAGATCCGAAGAATGTCTTTTGTCTTGACTACCCTTTCTTCCAATACAACCCCATTATTGATCATTATAAACAGTGTAAGGAAAGGTAAATTTCATGATGAATATTGTCAGGGATCTCGAACTGATGCTGAAAGGTATTCAGGAGCAATGACTTTATCACCAATGTGGAGTCCCTCTCCCTTGCTTTACCTACTATGGCAATAGCTTCGAGGAGAGACAACTAGTCTCTACTGTCATGAAAGTCATTAGTAGCTAAGAAACTAGAGTTCCTCAAACTGTCTTACTCCTTTTCCCCAAGTTACTTTTCAAGTCACTCATTTGTCCTTATAAGACTGACACAAGCTCCCATCCGATATTCCAAATAATAAATTTCCCTCTGTAGGCATAATGGAGCGTAAATCCTCATGTCAAAGTTGCCGGTATGCAGGAATTTAACGACTGGAATGTAAAATATTGTACGCCCTCTTACACATGTCCTATATCTCAGAATTACAAAGGGATTATTAAACCCTTTCGCTTCATAAAGTCTGCCTCTTACAGTAGTTATCTGTGTTTTCGACAATGTTTTTCTTGAGCCCTTTTCACCTTCCATACAAAATTTACTATAGCTAACCAATTGTCTCCCGATAAATTAATACCATCTATCTCAAAACCGGTAAGCTGAGTGAATCCAGTGAAACACTTATTTTTCCTCTCGAGTTTCTCTTTCTCTCTCAACACAGCTTCCTGGGCAAATTTCCAACATTTTTCATATATAGCATCGACACTTATTTATTTAGGAACATAAATCCTTACGTCATACATATCCAATTCGGTAAAATAAAATGTCAGAATATAGAATTATTCTTATTCCCATCAACACTCGACCATCTCGTACTTGACAACCTTGCACGCGAACATTTTTTTCTTACTTATTACATTCAGCAAATTCAGAAGACACTCGACCTTTTCCTTACTCAGTCCTTAGCCTCTCCCAAATTCCGCTCTTCATTGTCTGATTTCCTCGACTAACATTTCCTTCGTTCTCATTACAACCCGCTTATTTCTCTCACTTCATTACTATGTTGATTATTGGCAACCAATCACTTCCATCACAGTGTCTGTTAGTGATAGGAGGGATAGGAATTGTCTCATAAGTTACTGACATCAAACTCTATTCCACTTTCTTTATTTGCTTGATCAATTATGTTTTCTAATCATACATCGATTGAACAACAATTTCTCATAGTCAGTTAAAAGCCTCGCCATCATTGTAACCTCCTTTCTTGACGTAAGGGCGAATATCATAGATATCGACCTCCAAGAAACGAGCCAACACTACACAGATGATCGAACTGCTAGAGTGATAGACCCAACAATGCTCATACTGATAGGGAAATATCCCTCTAGTAGTGGGTTTTGAGAGATATTTCAATGCATCATCGGCTAACATTGTTTGAATCTTATTTATCTTCTTCTCTTTCAGTTCCTTAAATGTATTAAGGGTTCATAAGGCATATCTGTGATCAAACCTAATTCTCTCCAATAAGTAATGTCAGTCTCCTCCTCCAATCCAGTATGGTACCTCACAAATGAAGAGATGGAACACAGTTAGTAACTGGTTTTTCCAAGAAACTAACGACTCAATCAAGATGTGTAAAATCAATCTGAAAATTCAAATACTATCAACAGTTCTCAAGGCCTAATCATAGCTCAAACTTGTTGCTGACCCAGACTCATTCCAGACAGGAAACGTTTTCATATACCCGACAACCGCACCATTTTTGTCGCACTTTTTCCAATCGAGCCACTTCTGGCAACCAGAAAGTCAACAAGCTGTCAAAGCAGAATTAAATGTTGATTGCAATAAATTAAATAAATTAAATAAATTAAATAAATTAAATAAATTAAATAAAGCAAATTTCTTCCTATTGTGTACGTCCGGCTTCGAGCCCCTTCAATTGCTGTCTTCGTCAGTCCCCTGTCTTATGAATCTTTTATTTTGATTCAAAAAAAAAAAAAAAAAAAAAAAAACCCTGTGAATTTCCAGTGTGTCATGCATGTATCAATTTTGTCATTTTGCTAATTTTGAGAACTGTGACAGAATCATCAGAAAGCACAATCAGCAAATGGAATCAATGCAAATGATGCAAGACAGACGAACTCGAGCAATAACAAAAGTAAATGAGGAAAGAATGAAGATTCATAATAGTCCCAAAAGGTATAGACAGATAGGCACAACCAACACTAGTCAAGAGTCTTCACTCGTCCCTTTAGAGTCTCATCCTCAGTCTCTCGTTTGGCTGCGTGTTTTCTTGTGCCTTGAGTCACGCCTATGTACGTCCTGAGATAGTGGCCGCTGAATATAAAGTCAACTAAAGCCTGCAAGTTCCGAGCACTTCCACCCAAGACCCATAATGCGGTAGTCAACCATAACACAAAATTCTTTCCATAACACAGGGAGATATGGCTGGGAGAAAATCTCACGTCTGAGATGCCGAAACTTTGATGGCTCGGTTACTACCTTATAGTCAATCTCGGCTGGCGAAATGTAACTCTCAGCCAGATCAACCAAGTCGCCCCAACAAGTCCCATCTGTGAGAAAGAAGGGAACCGGCGGCCTAGGATAATCAGTATAGAGCTTCGGCCCAAGGCTGCGGATTAGCTTGACGCCACTCTCATCCTGCTCTCTCTCTCCTCTCCCTCAAGGTACCTTGCCATTGAGATCCAAACTGAATCAAAGTGCTCATGCGTCTCCTTGCCCCTCTTCACAAACAGCCTTAGGTCATAGACGTTGTCCGCTGGGAAGCTAGTGAGAACAACAAAGATGGACAAATTTTCTTGTCTGAAGCCCATTGCACTGACATATCTGTGTCGGACAACATCCTTGAGGGCTATCTTGTTGAGGGTTGTCTAGGACTGACTCGCGGACGGATGATGATTCAGTTGTTGATATGACTTCTCGGACTAATTTGAATAAGGTTAACTTTGCGAGAAGGGACGATTGAGTTGTTCACTGTTGTCTCAATAACTGAATGTCTTCGTTCGGAACCCAGACTGATTGATATTGTTGATGGTATCCCAGATACCTGAGAAACTGACGTGAGTCGACTGTAGACGACGACTTCTTATCATCGTGTACTGGGGGAATGACTGGATGAGAACAAATTATGGTCGATAATCACCGATGATGTCTCAAATTTTGATGATTGAGACTTTAAAGACCAATGCGCTACCGTTAATGCAAAGCAGGGCAAAGCCTATTTTATTGACTGACACTTGCTACCGATCTCCCATGTCAGACTTTTAGAGCGTGAAAGTTACTGCTTTCGGATCGTAGCGTTAGCCTACTCTATCATCTCCAAGAATGATCATATGTTGTGTAACTTCCCGTTGCGATCATGAAACTGACATACATATTCGATATATTTCCTCTCTCCAATTCCACTAATTGCATTTTCCCTCAGAACCAGCATACCATGCTCCATATCTTCTATTGCCTTTGTTTCCCACCCCTCGTATTTATCTTTGATAATGTTTTTGCTTACTAACACCTCTACCTCCCTCATGTTTTTTTTCTTTCATTTCTCTCTCCCTCACGTTCAGTCCAAGATAAGTGAAAGGGGGAAGATTGGATTAGTATGAGGAAGATGGGTGCTCGCCTCCCATGCAGTTTCCTGGGAGGACTCACGACTCCCTGCCAGATATCCCTGAACTTCCCTCTGAAAGCCAACAGGTAGTTGTTGGTCTCGGCTGCTATTTTATGCCAGCCCAGGTTGTAGCCAAACACCTGTTGAGATAGTCCAGGGTTGTTTTAAGTACTTGCTGAGACAGTCCAAGGATTACTCTTGAAGTGGTTCACCTGTCTAAGAACCGTGACGATCAGGTTCGTATGGCTGTGGCAGGGACACATCTACTCCACACACTAGCTTTAAGCATAGCCAACGTAGCTGAGGTTCACTCATACGATATTGGGAATTCAAATGAAAGTTTTCCCACATTCATTACGTTGTCTTTGGTTTGGTGTCTGATCTTCACACGCCAGTGCCTATCCAAAACCCTGGAGCTTTCTAATGCTGCACCTGAGTGTTCTAACTTAGTTGAACTGAGTCGCAATCGCCCATACAATTTTGATTTGAGGTGATAAAGGTTGCTTGCAAAACAGAATTTCGAAAAGTGGAACACTTTAGCGACCGTGAAGATTTGAAGAGGTCGTGAACTTTGCTCTAACGTGTTGCATGCATTCATGATATACTCAGATTGTGAGGTAGGCCCACATCATATGTCACGACCAGTCTCTGGCCATGAAGCTCCCCAGTGTCAGAGAAAAGGAAATGGGGATATATGCAACGAGCTGCATCCGCACCACGGCCCCCGTTTATAATGGAGCGTGACAAACGAGTATTGTCTCAACCTCAATTAGCCCGAACAACTCATGCTAGTCTCCATCAAGTAAGAACTTAGCAAGTAGATAAACAACCTTCTTTAATTGTTGTTTCCTTCCCCTACAACTCATTACTCAGGCTCAACACTCATGGAGGACTGGTCTCAATCACACGTCTGAAGTCAGCTAGGATGAGGGCTTAAGTTGACAGCCTTGCCTGCAGGCTCAAACACGCTCTCACAGTTTTATGCAGGGTTTCGCATACTAGTGCGGTAGCACTGGGCTTAGAAAGGTCTCAACCATCCTAGCACTTGTATTATAGCACAGCCGCACGAGTGTTCATAGGCTAGTATGATCTCACGCTCGTGCAGTCACACAGACATCTATAGACTACACGGTCATTCGCTTGATACCCGTGAGCTTGTACAATCGCACACTCATGTGATCCTACGAGAATCTGTGGACTCGTAAGATCGCACACCAGTATGGTCATACGAGTTTTGTCACAAGTGTCACATCCATCAAAGAGGTAAGTTGAGACTGATCACTCCTATACTCCATCCCTGCTCTTCTGTTGAACCCATGCATAACAAGGTGAAATGTAGATCTATTACCGGAATCACACAGTCAAAACCGAAAGCATCTTTTGTCGAACCTGACGTTGTCACCCTATTCATTCCATCATCAATAACCAGCAAAGCTGCAACAGTTGAGCAACAACAAAACTTTAGATAATAATAATAATGATCAAATATAAAATCCCTCTTTGATACCCCAATGACGTCATCTTTTTTGACACGCACTATCCCTTTCTTTTTGATACCCCGACGACTTCATCTCTTTTGACACGCACTATCCCTTTTAACACGGCTTACGATCACACTAAGGTCATATTATTTGCACTAACGGAAGCAGGCAGTATCAATTATTTGCTTGAGGTCAAACGCCTACCTCAGTGGAACTATCGTCACATCAAATGTCCAATACCTGTTTGACTTCTCTGTTCACTTGTTGGTCATCAACAAGCCAGAGTTATTACCGTACTTAGCGCATCTCGTAGAGAGAATACAGTTTCTCACCAACGAGTAACTTGCACCTATGTTAACTCTCATCACTTCTTGGTGAGCAATGGCATGCTCAAAACCACACAGCACATCGTAGAATCGGATGCGATCATCCATGTTACCAGCGTAGGCTTCTCGTCCAAGTTTTGTACAGATAGCCTTCAGCAGGAGAACACAAGGTACCTCACGAGAGTCTCTGAGTAGTTTTTTAGAGGTCTCTTGCGCAAATTTCACTTCTCTCTTCCGAATGCACTATATGCTCATACACGCCCCCTCACTAGCCCCTCTTCACGTACAACACTCTCTTCCGAGCGCACTATATGCTCACGCTGTCGGCGCGAATACCCTTACGAGGGTATCCGCCCTGGGGTTTTGCAAGTAACAGAAAATTGTTTGGTTTAAAGTTTAAGTATACCGCGCTAAGCGCGACTGCGTCTGTAATTGCGTTGACTAGGTGGTTGACCACAAAAGAGAGTGTGTGGGCGCGTAGGTTTAAGGCGCGCGTGATTCTTTTCTGTTGTTGGTTGTAAAGCCGGCCCGGACCTCGATCGTTTTGCTTGGTGATATTATTATTATTTATTTATTTTTGATTAAGCAAGAATTAAGGATATTTTTGTTTGATTGGTACATATTGACCGAGTCGAGCGCGCGTGCGGAGAAACGACCCGACGACGGCATCGGCAATAACGGCGCGACTTCGTGCGGTGAGAAGAATGTAGTAGGATGGTGTGCGGGGCAATTATGGCATGGTATAAGCAACCCGGCGCGGGCACTAGGAGCCGCGCAACCGGTTTTGTTGGTCCAAAGCGCCGCGCCGCACCGTTTTGTATGGTACTCTGTGGGCGCTGGTCTCAGGCTTGGGCTTAGCCCTATAGGTTACGGCATTGGACTGACTCTACGAAGGTTCGGGGATCGAGACCGACGAGCGTCGACGCAGCGGCAACGGAGCAGCGTGGAGCGGAACCTGAGGGATTGAGGGTCTGCGGGGCTATCTCCCTTTTTGTTTTGGGAGAAGCCTGACCGCGGGCCCGCTTGAAGAACCGAGGGATGCCAGCACGCCCTGTGCCCGACCCTGCCGATTTTTCCACTCTACAGTGGAGTGGTTTTGACTTCCAATATTGCTTTGCGCTCCGCGTTGCCAAAATCCCGGTATCGGGGTTGGGACCGATGGTCGGCCCAACAGCCTAGTTCAAAGAAGAAGGGGTGCCAAGGGACTGTCGTGGTATGCGCCGTATCTGGGGGTTGATGGTAGGGCATGCGGAAAAGGGGGCGGGGTACCCTGGACGGCCTAGGGCCGTTCGAGCCCCAAGAGGTCACGGGGCATTGCCCCGGTGAGTCCTTCGGGGCATCCGTCAAAACCGATAGTATAAACCGACGGGGGTCCGACAGTCGCCCGTTGTAACATTTGTTGTCGGTCCACGCAGTCGAAAGACGGGCCGGGGCGATACCGTGGCGTTCTGCGCAGTGTCGGAGCGAGGAGGCTGAGGCCAACAGAGGCAGAAGTGGGCAGCAGCGGAGCGCTAGCAGGGAACGACGGGCAGCAGAGTTACGGGGTAGAAGAAGCCAGATAAGCGGAATGGGCAGACAGTGACCGACAAGCAGATAACGCTGAGCGACGCAGGGAGCGATGAGCAGCAGCCAGCGAGGAGGGAAAGACAAATGAACCTGGACGCTTTTTGTGCCAGGTGCATTCGGTGAGGATATGGGGTAGCATGACGGACGAAGAAGAAAAAGTCAATAGCCCGGCCGACTTTTAACTGAATCGAGCGCGGAAAGATTATAGATAGGGGCCTTGGGAGCGGGCGAATTCGATCGTGAAGTCAGATTAGCAAGAGAGTTAGTGAGTTAGGAGATAGGGGAGAAGGTCGATCGCGCGGTGGCTATGGCAGATTGTCGAAGAGAAGGGAGGGGAGAAATATAGATCTTGCCTGTCTCCTAACGAGAACGGTGGAGTGAAGAGTCGAGACTGACATTTTCAGGGCGGGCGACCTCAAATATTAGGTCAAATCAGAAGAATAGTTAGTAAAAGAAGTGTTAGTAGAAAAAGTGAGTGCGCCGAACGATAACGAAAGTGAGCTATGGTAGGAATGAAAAAGCAATGAGTTCACTCGATTTTCGAAGGCATTAAGCGTGGAAGGAGATTATTTTGGGGCTCTCGACCTCCGCAGACATGATGGTGAAGTCAGTTTTAGAGAAAATTTAGTAAGATCAGAGTTAGACGAGCTATTGGCTGCGCCTACAAGAAGTAAGTTGGAGAGTGGAATGTATCCGCCCGTGTTCTAGTAGAACATTAATTCGATCTTTGCCCACCGTTGAGAGACGTAAGGACAGCCGCGTATTGGAGACTTACCTGGAGGCTGGTGCACCGCTCCCCCTGCTGATAAGAGACTCCCCCTCACTCTGCTCTTCGGGTATGCGCACGACTACTCGTGTACCTGGCTATGCTCTAGCGGGAGATTCATTCGATTTCGCTCATCCTGTCTCTAGTAGTAGCGGGAGGCCAGCTACGGGAGTGGAGACTTACCTGTCGTACCGTACACCGCCCAACCGAACGGTGGAGGTGGAGGGAGAGCCGGGTTACAGCTCCAAGGTTGGCCGAATATGGCTTGATGGAGGTCCTCCCGTCTGAAGGCCCCACCCACGTGATCTGAATGAACCTAGCCGTATGGGCGACTAGGTGCATTCGCATGTAGGGAGGGGAGGGGCATACAACCGGCGGGCACAGTTCTACGGAGTGAGCATACTCACCGTGGACCCTTCTGCGTTCTAAGCTGAAGAATCGCCTGCGGGGCGGTAAGCCACAGGCGACAGTCGAGCATGTCAGAGAGAAAGACTGAGAAAGGGTGAAGGGAGGGGGAGAACAGGCACTTACCTGAAGTCCGCATGCGAGACGAGCCGGGTGAGACGAATGCTACGGCCTGTGGATCAAGCCAGGCAGCTACGGGAAGGCTGCAAGCTTGGAAACTTACCTGTTGGTTGGTGCGACGCTCGTCCAAGTTCGACAGAAGCAGCAACATAAGAGTTGCAGGCCAGGAGGCTGCCTGTTGGCCCAAAAGGCTGCCCATCTCGTTGGCTAAGGCAACAGCGGGCCAGGGAGACAAGCATGCCCGTTGGCAGGAGTGTCGCTCGTCCTGCCAGGCGGGAGGGCAAGAGCCGAGGAGGATGCCTGATTGTGGGCATAAGGCTGTGGGAATCTACGGTTAGTGTTTAGAATGGGAGGCTACTTTTGCAAGCCCAGTCTGCATACGTCAGGCTCGGGGGATTAGCGACAAAGGCAAGGATCTCGCTGGTGGGTGCCAGAACGGTGACTGGGCCTGACCGGTTCGCTGCGGCAACTTGGTTCATCCGCTGCTGCTTTATTTCGATACGAAGGGGGACAGTGTTCTTGATTCACACCTTATGTTTTGAGTTGAGGCCAGTGCACTTTGAACAACGAAGCTTTGCAAAGTAGCCGGGTTTTTGTTCTTGGAGAAGGTCATCATTGCGAATTCAGAGAGTTGTTGAAGAGTCAACGACTGTATGTATTTCGCTACCATTGAGGGGCCCTCAGGCGCACCCAGATATCAAGGCCCTCTCCTGCGAGACTGAGAGTACCATTCTTGGATCTGAGAGTCTCTACCATCTGTTTCTATTCTTTCTAACTATCAGTCTAGTCCTGGTTCTGAGAGGAAGGCGGCAGGCGGGATTGCAACCCGTAGGACCGCGTCAAGACTCTGTGGGGAGTCCACCCACCGATTGCGGGAGCTCTGCCGGAACCTAGGCGAGGTTCTGGAGGAAGGGAACCTTCAGGTAAACCACTTCTTCTGTATAATCCACTATTACCCATGTTTGCCTATCTCCCTGCAGTATGATTGATGTATGCATGAGTTTGTCCCCATGACTATTGTTTTTTTTTCTTTTCTTAAGGACCTAATCAGACTGAATGGAAGAAACGTGTGAGGGTGAAGCCAAAGTTTCTACTTTATTTTGATTGAAAGCAGACTAAGGAATGAACTGGGGGAAGATGGGAGGAAGGCAGTTTTGCATGCGTTTGGAAGGGTCAACCAAAGCCTAAGCATTGTTTCTACTGTGAATAGCTCAGGGCTATGTTTATTTGGTTGTTTTCTGAAGGACCAAGCATTGTTTCTACAGTGAATGGCCTGGTCGCTGTGTTTATTTGATTGTTTTCTAGGGAACCAGGCATTGTTTCTACTGTGAATGGTCTGGCTACCCTAGTTAACTCTGAGGGTTTGCCTGATTGAAGGGGTTTAAATTCTTGTTTATTCTGAGGGATGATTTTTTGTCTAAGGCTAAGCATTGTTTCCATGGTGAATGGTTTAGCCTGAAAACCACGTATATAATTTAAACTGAGTATAAAAGAAAGTACTTTATGTATATTTGCATGTGAACTGGCGGCTGGGCATTGTTTCTACTGTGAATGGTCCAGCGTTAAGCCATATCATTAAGAAGAGGAAAGAGAAAATACAAAGTATAAATGGAAATAGTCTGGGCAAGCTGAACATTGTTTCTACTGTGAATGGTTCAGTCCCCTGCCCATATTTGCCCTTTCTTTTGAAAACAAAGTTAGAGAAATACTAAATCTTTGGATATTAAACAGCTCAGGGCGACTAGGCATTGTTTCCATGGCGAATGGCCTAGTCATCTGCCCAAACGAAGAGAGAAATAGTTGTGCAACATGTTCGTGTATATTGTAAAGACAAGTTGGGCATTGTTTCCATGGCGAATGGTCCAGCTCTATGTCTTATGTAAGAGGGAAATAAGGGTTCAAGAACTTAAAAAGGTTCACGAACTATCTATATGAAATAAACTTGGGCTGGTGAGAGTACTTACCTTTGTGGTTTGGTTTACATGTGACTGAGTGAGGTTACTACTTGGTCTAAGTTTCAGGTTGGTAGGTAGTTGCTTTAGTTGCTCGCCACGTGCTAGAGCCATAGGAGTTAGTGTCAATTCCTGCATTTTCTGTAATAATTTTTTTTACTTAGGTCAATTCCTACATTTTCTGAGATTTTTTCTTATATTTGGCTTTGTATAAATCTTGGCAAGCTACTTTTCCTACGGGAAGCGCTGCCGAAATTTTTACAAATCCAAGAAATTTGTCAACTTTTGACTTGTCAGAGTTCAACTTGTATTTTCCATATATCATGCTTAGTTAAAATCTGGGAAGTCTCCCTTTCTAAGGGGAGTGCTGCCCAAATTTTTGCTAATTCAGGGAGTTAGACAAAATTGAATTTTTGGGAAGCCAAAGTTACTTCCAAAATCTGAACTTAGCCTTGTATAAATTTTGAAATAGCACTTTTCTAGAGAGAGTGCTGCCGAATTTTCTACAAAATTAAGGAGTTAGTTAAATTCAGTCTAAAGTTGAGCTCGAACTGTTGTTCGAGTACATATCTGACTTAGTATAAATCTGGAAAGTATCCCTTTCTAAAGGGAGTGCTGCCCAAATTTTTACTAATTCAGAGAGTTAGACAGAATCTGGCTTTCCAGAGTTAGAGATTATTTCTGCGTTCATATTTGAGCTTATAAAAATTCTGGAAAGACACTTTTCCTACGGGAAGCGCTGCCGAAATTTTCTTAGTTTAGAGGAGATAGATTATATCTTAACAGGTGGTGATTCAGGCGATCCACCCAGAATAGAGGAGATTCCGCAGTAGGTCTACCTTTAGCTTAAACACTGGCTTAAAGATAGACTTAAGCTTAGCTTATAAGGAGATTTTGAGTGAGAATGTATTATGGAGTTGTATTCTGCATACACTTATGATCTTAGATTGAGGATTGGTCTGACGTGTGTTACAGGTCGTTTTTGATAATTTGATCCAAGTTCAAGGCTAGATCCAGCTTGATCCCTTGAGAATCACTTTCTGTTATCACTGATAACAGGTCGGTTGCCGATTCGTCGGTCCACGACTGAATTTCAACTCTCCCTCCGCACTCAACCTAAAAGGCTTTAGCCCTGGTGATTTCGTTGTTTTATTAAGGTTTCACCCGGACTTTTATTCAATGGTCATTTAACAAAGGTACTGAGTATTTATTTAAGGTTGGTTGGACAGGAGGTTTGGGGCTTGCATGGCTAAATCGAGGGGTATGAGTGTCGAAGGTGATTGGGGTTGACTCCGTGTAGTATGTGGGCTGTTGATTTGGTTCGTTGATGTGATTGCAGGTATGTGTTGTGAATCAGATTCTGGATTTGGTTGCCGACAATCACATATATACGTATTATTGTGAGAGACCCCAGTGAGACCGTGAGAAGTAATCGTCACATACTTAACCCTTATATGTGTATACATGGGTATACTTGGGATGAATGTTTGCATGGGTTGAAGAGTCCCCATACTAA
Source organism: Chara braunii (assembly GCA_003427395.1). Lineage (NCBI taxonomy): Eukaryota > Viridiplantae > Streptophyta > Charophyceae > Charales > Characeae > Chara > Chara braunii. The sequence goes on along the minus strand of BFEA01000147.1, from coordinate 817,583 downwards.
AATCTTACTCAGAAGCTGAGGCTGAGGGGCTTAGGGAAGGCCTCTCCTTCTATTTTTGTTCTTGTTTTTTTTAATGATTTTTCTCAGTCGGACGTTTGGTCCTTGGCCGGGATTCGAGGTCCTTGTCCAGGACACCCCAAGCCCTAGGCTCTGCAGGGGAGGGGTTTTTCCTCGCGCAGAGCCTATTTTATTTGCCTACCGAGACACTCAGGCCGAGAGCCGGAAGTGCCGCGGTGGCTGCACGGCTATTCCTTCAGCCGTGCAATGTCGTGAAGGGTTAGGCCCCCACTACACTTCGAGTCTGACACTTGAGTGTCATAAGCGGTACTCGGATCCACAAGGGACTGGTTGATTATGGGCACTACATAGTACGTCATCATTGCGACAGCTTGCGTACGCTTGCATTGCGAATCAATATGAGTAGGCCCTGCGTCCGTGCGGTTTTATCCTAAGTCTCGCGCGCGACGCCTATTCGATTTCGCGTCGGAAAGTTATGGGACGGCTACCGAGGGACTAGGAGCGTTGTCGCGTTGTTTATGTTGTGTCGTTTCGTACGTGTGCGTGTGTATGTTTTATTTTTGTGTTCGTAAAGTGGTGTGCGCGTGGTGTGTGGGATGCGTCATAGTCGACCGACGACGGGCCGCGCTTGGGACTTCAGCCCCCCAAGATGTCGATTCGCGTGCGGGTCCGATAGAGGCGTATTACCGCGTGTACCCCCTATGCTACAGCGAACGAGAAACGCCCTCGGCTGGTCCACCTCTGCGATTGCAACTGATTAACTTTTCGTACTGTGGACTGGTAGCTCGGCGGGGATACGCCCACCGAAGGGAGGTGACAGCTCCCGTAAGGTGTAGGTAAGTCGTACCTCGCGTAGGCCCTATCCTGTCGTAGGGGCTCGCGAGATGTATGGCTGGCGCACTCGGCCGGAGCGGCTTAAGGAAGTTTCACATGTATTGTCTGCGACGAAGATTTTAAGCCGACTCCTGTGTGACGCGGCCGGGAGGGTCCCGCGCTGCCCTCGTGCGGTGCCGGACCGATGCGCTCGACAACGGCCCCTCACCGACCCCTCTTCACGTACAACACTCTGAGTGAGCAGCGACTAATGCAATGCTACACTAGTCAGATACATGTTACATACCGTGCACGCACATAGTCTTTCTCATCAACTTATTCAAGGAGAATATGGTGACGATAACATTTTCACGCGCTCGTAGACCCATTTTATGGCAAAGACAAGCCAAGAGATGATCATCATGGCAGGACATATGCACCAGGCGAGCAACGCCCGTCAAGTCTCTCTAAGACTGATCTCTCTCTCGATTGGTGATGTGTGACTCTTGACTGCAACTGCTTAGTAGACTCAGACCCGCCGCTTGGATCGCCTTGCACCAACTCGACATAGAGTTTCCACCCTCGACATCATTATTCTAGGGGCAGAGAGACACATGCCACGCGGCTATTTCAAAACGCCAATAGTAAAAAGGAGCTCCACCACCTATCACGTGCTAGACTTCAACGTGCTCTCCCTTGGTCCCTCTCCCTCATACGTTCACAAGGGCTAGCATGCTTTCACATTGATCAAGCATGGAATGCGTAGGGCGCACATGCAAGTTCCTTCCTCGTCTGCTTACTCAAGAAAGTTGTGTCATTAGGCACAAGTCCAAAAGGCGCGCGCGCGCGTGCTCCTTCTACGACAAGGACGAAAGTGAGACGGTCCCCAAACACATGGCAGAAGCCACAAGCGAAGTGACGTTCGTCTTTTTTTGAGAACCTCCTCTCTCTCTCTCTCTCTCTCTCTCTCTCTCTCTCTCTCTCTCTCTCTCTCTCTCTCTCTCTCCCTTGGGTACTACCCTTAGTTGTCTCAAACTCTTTGTTGCCTCGAGATAGCCTCTAGACCGCCTTCAACTGGAGTAGCGGGTGGATGGTCTCTCCACCACCTCCGGATCGCATCAGCCTCAGGCGCACTTGCACCTCATCACTTACTAATTCTCCCTCAACCCCCGTCACTGCACACATGGAGTAGGTGTCTCGCTTGTCTTGGGCTGACGTCGACAACAAAAGGAGATCGCGCGTCAGAAGACCCTCTCTCTCTCTCTTGATTCGTAGTAGTCTTTGGGGCCTTTCTCTCTCTCTCTCACCTCTCTCATGCTCCTTTTCTCATCAATAGACCCGTGCCTTCTCGCAGCCCAATGGGCCTAGTGTTTTTGTCCTCTCGAACTGACCTCCGGACCGTTTTCAATAGGCTCGGCCGACGGGTGGTCCTTCCGCCACTGGTCCAACCCATACCAAGACTGGGTCTCTACGTCCAAGTCGCTCGCTTCGCTCCCCGCCTCCGTATCGCAGTCCAAATGCTCATGCTCTCGCTCTACTGTATCCGTCAAAGTCTCCGCTTTCAGGTAAAAACTGGCCACTTTCACTTCATATGTGACCCCGTCTCTCCTGCACCTCCCCTCGGCACGGTCCTTGGTCTCCGTGATGGCCGCCTGTAGTCCCTGGTCCACTCTCGCTTCTTCCTTCTTTCCCCAGTCTACGTTTACCTTCAGTCTCGCCTTCTGGTTACAGTGGCTATAGTCTAATATCGTCGTCACCGTAGGCCCTTCTCCCGACATCCGTTCCCACCTCCAAAGGAACTGGAGGTACCTTGGCCTATAGCCATACAACCCACTGGTGCGCACCATCGTCGAGCCCCTCTTGGAGGGCTACACAGGGAAAAACTTCTACTACTTTAATAACGCCCTCCTCACCAGCCAAACCTTCCAAGCCAAACTGCAAACACTATTAAGCACACAAACACAACTACAACCCCACGACGATATACACACCGCATTTCCCCATATCATCAAAAACATTAGCCTCAAAACAACACAAATATCCAGAAGACTAGCCTCTCACAGAAAAGAAAGAGAGGAATCCCTAAGAAACGCAATAGACATAGCAGAATTAAGCCTACAGAAACACCCAAACTCGGAATTCTATGCAGAACTACTCTCAAATTTCAAAGAAGAGTCGACCGAATGGACCAAACTAAAGCTCATAAGCCTCAAACTAAGAGCCAGGGTGAAAGACTAGGAACTAAACGAAAGAATGTCTAAATTCTTCTTTCAAAAGATCAAAGCAAACTCCAGAAATTCCAAAATAGAATGCCTACATGATCAAAACGGTAACCCAACCACATAAACAACAAAATTAGTAAACATAGCAACCACCTTCTACAAAGACCTCTATACCTCCAAGACACCCACAGGAGGCAACAACTCAACAATCAAAGCAAGAGAGAAATTCTTGATCCGCCTAGACCAATCCATATCTTCGAAAACGGCCAAAACGTTAGAAGAACCCATAACATTAGAGGAAGTACACAAAACCCTTAACGACCTCAAACCCAACAAAACCCCAAGAAGAAATGGCCTCTCTAACAACAGAAAAAAAGTCGGCGAGATGGGCACATTTATAATTTGGCATAATCGTTGATTTAGTGACAACATAATTTAATCTGGTTGCAAACAGATGAAATTGTGATTAAAATTAAAGGGATAAATTTTTTATGTTGATCAACATGATTCTATATGTTTCAACATGTTTCAGCCTGTCTCAACATATTTCATCATGATCAAACTTGTTTTTTTTTTTTGCCTTTAACTATTTAAGTTGTTTGCAGTTACATTAAAAAAAAATCAAAAATGACATGTAAGGTTTTATCCCTCATACATAAAACTTTGGTGTAGCTTCTCATTTGGTTGGGGGAGGGGGGGGAGGGGGGGAGGGGGGAAGGAAGAGTGGGGAGGGTGGGGAGCGGGACGAGATGAGGAGGCAAGATACATATGAACAGGGCGAGAGGTTTTGTGTATGTGTCTGAACCTATGCCTATGCCACCCTTATTTACGTAAGTTTTGAAATGGATATTCACAGTTTTTATAATGCGAAACCTCTCATTTACCTTCTTGTCTCTCTGAGCATATACATATGTCCATATTATCCTACTCCCCCCCCCCCCCCTCCCTTCTTTGGATTTTTTTTGCAATCATACTGATTT
>BFEA01000147.1:758555-792452 GCA_003427395.1 Chara braunii | reverse complement strand
CGGGGCCCCGGGCCCGGGGGGCGACAACCCTGAAAGGAACCATAAAAAACGGCAAGGAGAGACCGACTATGATGTATTTCAACTCGTTGCGAAGCATCTCTCAGCCGAATTGGAATCCATTGCGCTGTTGGATCCGCGATGAATTTCTGGTTCACAATGCAGAGGGACGACATCCTACACGTTCTGAAGAAACAAGATCATGGGCTGCGTGCTGAAAATTGTTTGGCAAAGACATGATCCGTGTGAAGTGTGCACAGGAAGACAACGAGGACGGTTGCGGGCTACATACATGTGCTTATGGACAAAAGATCATCAGACACTTTGCTGAGTTGACGTCTGACGATCATATTTATGCAGAACAAGTTGCGAGTGTCATAAAATAGAATGGAAGTTGATTCTCATGTTATCTCAGAAAAACGTGTCGAAATCATGGAATGTATAGCAAGACATATCGCAAAGGAGAAAAAATTCGGTGACGGGAAGATAGGAGATGTAATGAAGATATTATTTGAAGGGGAATTGAAGGAGGACACCGACAATCCTTAAGGGTGTATTTTTGTTCATCGATACTATCACTCATGAGATCGGATTCTCATTTGAGTCGAATGATGAAGATTAAAGTGTTTCTCCACGAGGATAGACAACAGGGTGTTGTTGCGCAGATTGAGATCGAGATGGATAGATGGATAGATAGATAAATTTATATATATATATATATCGTCACAAACAGAACTGCCTATATATATATATATATATATATATATATATATATATATATATATATATATATACACATAGAGAGAGAGAGAGAGTCGTACATTAAAGGTGGGTGTTTGCCAATGCAGGACTTGCGATGACGATGAAAGGGTGTCTATTGCGGGTGATACAAGCAATTATCGAGGTGCTAATTGAAATGTCGATGATCGGTTGCGTTGCACCATTTTGGATTATTGCGCCTCATAATGACATCAAAGATTGTAACTGTTTTCCCCTTCAATAATTGTGTTAATTGAATGAAAACAGTATAGTAAGTATGTTCAACTCACTGTCTGTATAATTAAACTTGTGTTGTTCTCAAACATTTTCATTTTTGAAGTTCTTATCGACAATGTCATTTTCTGAGTCAAAAGTTGAGAATAACCGATCTATCATTTAGTTTTATAGAATCTTTTATAAAAATGTTTTGGGTCGGCTTTGTAGCATGTCTTGGTCGCTGGGTAAGAGACTATATCATGTTCCTTGAAAATGATATATTTTTGGTGTATCTGTAGGAATATAAAGTAATAATTACGTTGTTGAAACTCAATACATGGAGATTCTCACTTTATTGTCTTTATGTTCAATGTGCAGGGAAGATTGATCTTGAATACTCAACGTTATGGAGGATTTATAGTTCCAAAAAAATGGCTACGAAACAAAAAATACGATGATGTTTGCAGGAGAAGGAGGGCGCATCGTGAAAAAAAACAAACACATATCAGACAAAGATAGAAAATCGACATTGAAAGGGGAAGCAGCGAAGATGACATGCGGTATGAAGCAGAAGGCTCAAACCATAAGAGACAAAGGAAAACTATATATCACACGCTGCTGACAAAGATATCAACACCAAAGATGAGAGAAAGGACATGTGAGACTCCCTCCATATCAACACCCATAAGAAATGTTGGTCGAAAAGAATTTGCGGGGAAAATGCCAAATGCACCGAGCAAGGCCAAAAAGAAACGTATGTTTGTTGATGTAGAGACAATGGATATTCGACGCTCGGAAGTGTTTCCTGTAGATAGACATGAACAATTAAACAGAAAAAAGAAAGAGAAGGAAAAACAAAATGTGAAAATAAAAAGAGGGATTCCAGTAGAAAAATCAGAAGTAGAGACTTGTTTTGAAGAAAGGAGACAAAGTTATGGAGAAAGAGATCATACGAAGAGCAAGTCAAAGCATGATTCATTTGAAGGGAAAGACCAATTTTGTGACTTGGAAACAAAGGGTCAGCAAGTAACAAATTCAAAAAGTTTGGAAGACAGATCAGGCCCGAATGAGAAGGAGTCCCAATCATTTGTAGATGACGAAGAACTCGAGGACGAAGAAGAGGACGAAGATCTTGAAAAAGATGAAGATATTTTACAGGGGGATAATGAAGACGACGATGAACATACGGAGCAGTCTCGTTCGTCAAAGAAAGGTATATATACATTTCTATAAAAACAAATTATTGTTTATCAATGCGCAAGTGTGTTTCATATGATGCGTCATAAAAATGATGTAAACGATAAAAGAGAAACTACGTAAGAGTCAAGAAAAAAATTCAACATACACTTAGGGAAAAAAACAATTTAACACTCTTTCATCAGCAATGTGTACAGGTTTGTTTTCAAGTTAAGTACCATTGTATAAAGGTGCGTTGTGACAGCGGGAATGCGTGAAGTACAAGGGATAAGGTTTTTTTTTTTTATAGTAATGAAGTTACTCTTCAAAAGAATTATCACAATGAGTAATATATTGACCTTTCATTCGGCGTTGGTATCTTGTTGACTCATTATGAATATGTGTGTTTTCGATATAGATCGCCAGAAGTGCAAAACAAGCAAACCAGAGATGCAGGAAAGAGAGAAAGATACTATTTGCAGCACCGCGAGGGGACAAGGATTACAAATGACAAAGAAAAACAAAGACAGAATTTTGCGTTCTCTCACGAAGGCGTACGAGTATATGTCTGCAGGTGATTGTACTTTTTATCCGAAGGAGGAACAATTTCTTCAGTCTGTTGTATCGACAACCAATAAACTCGGTGATTGGGCAGTGGAAGGGTTGACAATGTATATAGAAGAATTTGGAGTGCCACAAATCTTTGTCGAATGCAACAGAGTAATGACAACAATCAGCGGGGATATCACATGGAACCTGAAACATGAATTTTGGGCAGAGAAGGGATACCCTCTTGTGAGAGTCAATCAAACAGATAAACAAGATGATGTGAGAAGAAAAATGAGTGACGAAATGTCAAAAAATATGACATGGAGATGTAGTGGGAGAAAGTCGTGGGGTGATCCGGCGTTCCAGCAAGCGCCCACAAGGGTGTTCGAACACGCGAGGAAAGGACAAGGAGTCAAGAGTATCATTGCAACAACTCGCATTTGCAGAGATGGTCATACAGAATGATGTACTTCAGATTCGTCCGGGAGGATCTATAACAAACAAAATCTCTGAGTTGGCTGCCATCAAGAATCATATCATTAAATCGATCCAAGCACGAGATACCGTTGTAAATTTTAGCATCTTCAACCTCGACCGCTCTACAACTGTGGCAGACAATGCGTTTCTTCTTTTCCAAACAGGAGTGTCAGTCAAATAAGACGGTGACATACGTGACACTTTGTTCGTCGACGAGGATTTCACTTTTCACCACAATGGTTCAACTGTGTTGTGACGAGGAAACGCATGAAAGCAGAAGATGCAATTCCTGAACGTAATTAATTAGATGTATCTTTACGCTCGACTTCTAAATAATTTTTATTTCTTTTGTCTATTAATGTGTTTTTAAAGGACAGGTAGGATCATACGTACATAATATGCTTAAGATGCATTCTTTTGATCGGATTATCATCAGAAGTCGCAACATTTGTATTCAACGCTGTATTGAGTGACTTTCGATAGTCGAATCAACCTCCGTCTTCTCGTCATTCACATTTTATACGGAGAAGAAATACTTTGTCAAAAACTATTTTTTTTGTGGTGGAAAACATGTGAGGACATGTCATTTATTTTAAATCTGATATTGAGTGGTTGTTTTTGCCAGTAGATTCGTATTATGTTCACATTTGTCATAAAGTAGAATTGTCATATTTCATTTCATTTCTCTATGGCAGGCTTGTTTTTTTGGTGATATTGATAGATAGGAATGCCGAATATTACAATGCGACACAAGTCCTTTCTTTTAATAACTCGGATGGTCCCTTAATTCAGGTAGTTGAAGATGGTCAGTAACATGTTGTTCACATTTTTTGTATTAAACTTTTCTTAGTTTTGTTTAATCCTTGAAAGTCGTGTACCTGTCACCGCGAACTTCAATGAGATGGATACACAAGTGAACTGGACAGGGGATGCTAGAAATATAATTGTGGTATGGTCCGATTTTGTGGACTTTGCATTTGTAAATAATCTTATTATTTCGGAAGCAGGGGTAATTTTATGTCGCTGGTACGTAAACATTTTTCTCATTCGCTCTGACCACCAATACGTTCAACAATAGTCTTGCTCTTTCGTTATGGTTGACATTGCTCTCAAGCTCACTTGGTATGTTTTAAACTTTGCTTTTGTGTATGAAGGTTTATCTTGTTGTTTATGCTTATTTATCTCAAACTTGTTCTATAACATTATTTTCTGTGTTTAGAGAAGACATTAAATTTTAGACTGTTCAATAACTAAATTTGAGGACTTTTGTTTTACATTTTAGTTACGAAAATTGCGACAAATTGATGTTATCATTATTTGTACAATATCAAGTGTAATATAAATTTTAAGGAACGAATACATTCCATGTACATTCGGTGACGGTTTTTTAATGTTATAATATTTTTACACGGACTATGTTTTATTGACATGCACGTGAGGGGGATGTTCGAGGAGGTTATACCTTGATGTTTGTGCATGTATCGATGACTTCAGAAACATCTGAAAACTTCATTGTTTGCAAAAATATTTAGGTAATATGATCGCTTTAAAATTTGTTATTATTACTCTTTTATGACCGAATGGGTCAGAGGGCGTAAATTTAGTCATCAACCTATCACAAGAAGTGTCGGATGATATCATTTTATAAGAGAAATCGTACCAACACAATTTCACTTTTTTTTTAGTCATCATATTTTACACATTGTAGTATATGTATATATATACATGCATATATATATGTATACATATACATATATATATCAATATATAATATGTATATAAATATATATTTTATCAAATACAACAACAGCGAAAACCGATGGTAGAGAGGAAGAAGCAGACAAAAAAACAAGGGGTAGAAAAAAAATGTTTCGTTGAAATTTTACTGACTTATATATATATATAAACGTTGTCAGGATTAAACACTTCTCATAAACGATATTACTCTCTAATTTATAATCATCCTCAGTCTATTATCACGTGTCTAACAATGTTCGCGCACGAGGTTGGTAGGTGCATATTATTTTACGGCTTAGCTATCCGTTGCAGAACATAAATGTAAGCACCAACCGACCCTGAAAAGTGTTACCTGGAACAAATGACTTATTGACACTTAACAATTTGACAATGTATGTACTCCCGAGGCATTCGTCACTCTTCGAAAAAACAAAGATATAGAAAAAAAATATACAAATTTTGTTACTTGATTAAAAAAAGTTAGTTCTATTTTTTTTTTTTTTTCAAGTTTCACATTTTATACATTGAAATATATATATATATACATATACGTATCATCTCAAATAACTGCAAACTAAACAGTTGGCAGAGGAATAATAAAAGAACCAACGAGGAGTTGTGACAAACTGTTTCGTCGGAGTTTCACCAACGTACATATATTAGAAAGTTCTAAGTATTAAGTACTTCTCATAAATGGTATTGCGTTTTTGTTACACAATCATCTTCAGTCTTCTGTCATGTTTCTAACAATGTTTGTGCATGTGGTCGGTAGGTGCATATTGAATGATTGACTTTGCATATCCGTTGCAACACATAAATGTAGACACCAACCGACCACAAGAAGTGTCGCCCGGAACAAAAAAATTATTCACACTTCACAATTTGAAAAATAATATGCTCCCGAGATGTCCGTCAACTTTCCAAAAGAACAAAGATATTGAGTACAAAATAATAAAATTCAGTTACCTCATTACAAAAAATGAGTTCTCACTTAATTCAATAAATATTATTCGCCTTTCCTATTGGACTGTCTACTCTGCAGTTGCACAAGTAAACTGCGAGACAGACACATATCGATTTCAGGCTACACTTATTGAACTGCGCTTGAATCAGAAGGTGCAGCTGAATAAGAATGTGTGTTATTTTGGTGGGTAATGTAAAGAATGTGCGTGATTTTGTGTTGACAAACAAAGTTTGTTACAACCTTCTATTGAGAGAGAGAGAGAGAGAGAGAGAGAGAGAGAGAGAGAGAGAGAGAGAGAGAGGAAAAAAAGAAGAAAAAAAAAACTAAACATATGTAAATATCTTACATTCATAAACTCTAAAGTTCATTTCCATGACGTCTACATCAACAACACAATCCTGGACATGTAAAAACTTTATGATAAAAGCGCTATAATGTAATTCTGAATGTTTTGCTAGCCTACATATCCTATTTTTTTAACATAATGAACAACCATATTATTCCAACATGATTCCAACATGATTTCAACATGATATCAACTGTTTATCAACAAATTTTCAACACATGAGCGAAGTTTTCAACAGAATATCACCTGTTGTGAAATTGTTTGTATACAGTTTAAAACAACCATAACAACACAGAGAACATGATCAATTTTTGACCAAACCAGATTGATTGGCTTCCTGTATATATTCATGAAGCCCTCCGTCAAACAGTTTATAAACTGTTAATAATATGTTGTTATACGCAAATGTATGTGATAAACTTGCTTTCAATAACACGATTTTTTCCTCAGCTTCATCACCAGAGCATGGGAAGAAGAAACTCTAGATACAAAATTGAGTACGGGGTTGGTAACACTCCTATATAAAAAGGGTAACAAAGAGGACATACGAAACTACAGACCTATCTCATTACTAAATGTGGCCTATAAAATCCTAGCCAAATTCCTAGCCACCAGAATAAATAAGATCACAGGAAGATGCTTCCACCTAGATTAGACAGGGTTCATACCAGGAAGATTCATCCTGGACAATGTTTTGTCTTTCTGTGAATCCACAAAGTTAATCAACCAAAAACGTATCGTAGCAACCATCCTTTTCTTCGATTTCGATAAAGCATACGATCAAGTAAACTGGGACTTTCTCCAGGCTAGCATGGAAAGAATGAGAGTAGATCCTATCTTCTGAAAATGGGTGATAATACTCTACAACAACGCACATGGGATAGTTCAAGTCAACGACTTCCTTTCGAACCCCTACCCAATGACAAGGTCAGTAAGACAAGGGGACCCACTATCAACACCGATCTTTTTTTTCGTCATGGAGACCGTTGCCGCTTTCCTGAGAAAGGATAGATCAATCGAGAGAATAAAAAACATCACAGATGAACGTGGTAAACACCTCCACATCCTCACCACCCTCCTATTCGCAGACGATCTTACAGTACTAATCAGAGCAACAAACTCCTCCTTTCAAGCCCTGATAAGAACAATGCAAGCATTCCAACTAGCCTCAGAAATGAATGTCAAATGGACCAAGACAACAAGCTGGTGGACCGCAGATACACCTCCCCCCACAGAATTATCCCCTCTAGGTTTGCAGTGGACAGATCCAGATTCACCAATCCGATTCCTGGGCATTAACCTCAACCTCAAAGGATGTCACCAAATGTCAGCAGTGACAATCTTGTCTTCAATGGTTAATAGGATGCGTACCTGGAAAGCCACACACACTTCCCTATTAGGAAGGGTACTGACGCTCAACAATTCAATCCTAGCAATGATGTGGTATTCTACCTTCATATGGTTCCCAGCCCCAGACTTCCAAAGCTAGTTGCGGAAAAAAACTCCAACATTCCTATGGACAGGCAATCCGGACAAGGAACACTTTATTCACAAGGTGGCCTGACAGATAGTTACCAGCCCAAAAAGCAAAAGGAGCTTAGGTCTTATAGATCCAACCCGTAAAATACAGGCCTTACAGATCAAATGGGTCATAAGACTAGCCCTACAAGACGATCTACACTGGACTCCGTTAACTCTTAACCACATCAGAGAACTCCCCCCCTATACTTCTCCAACCAACATGACATGCCTCTTTTGGATTTTTAACAAATTCTCGCCAATTCCGAAAGGGTAACAGAGACGGTCCGACCAAACACTACAGCGGAACACTAACAACACCCCCCAGACTAAATCACTCTGGGAGCAAATCCTGCGCACCTGGAGAACCATCTTCCCAGCGATCAGAACAGGTCCAAAGAAAAAAGACGAAGTCCTTAGGCAACCTCTCTTCGACAACCCACTACTTAGGAACGATAAAAGGGAAAGCCTCACACTCTCAAAATCAGAACCCAAATGGGGACATTGGCTTGAAAAGGGAATATGGCAAATCAAGCACATTTGGGACGAACCACACAAAACCTGGAAAACAGAAAAAGACCTACGAGAACAACTTAAAGGAGTACACCGCTTACAAACTAACTTAACTGACATCATAGACTGCATCCCCCTACACTGGCAAGCCGTACTAAAATCAAAACAAGAATGACAATTTGGAGACTGGGCCACCACCATCGACCCCCCATTAATCCAGAAAGTCCTCGAATTCAAGAACTACGAACCACACAACAAGAAATGAATATGATGTGACATACACACCCTAGAAGAACCAGGAAACCCGGTAAGCTATATCAATACAAAGAGCAGAGCTGAAGGAGCATTCAAAAGCAACAACCTACAAAGAATCAAAATCTTAGAAGGAGAAAGAAAAAAAGTCTATAAACCACATATTAACGTTAGCGACCTAGAGATTGATCCCACATAATGGACATTGAGCTCCACTTCCAGTTCCAACCCCATCCCCAACTCTTGCAAACTAACCGACTACACACCCAAACTAGGCTATCGTATTTTCACCAAACCCATTTGAATATCCAACACAATACGCAACAGGCGGACAAAGGAGGAACCACAATTAGCTAACACTCACTTCAAACTTCCCTGGGCAACAGTACTATCCACAAGATCGGTTCAGCTAGCTAGCCTGAGATGGCTAATAGCTTTTAGAGAAGTCCCAGTAAATAAATGGTTGGCCATCAGACGCAATCAAGGAAACAAATCTGAACAGGATTCCTGTTGTAAGGCAACCTCAACATCCCAGAAACCCTAAACCACTGTTTCATAGACTGCCCAAAGGCAAGATCCCTCTGGAAACCCTAGAATCATCATGGCTTAAAATCTCAGACTCTCCCATACTAAGTAACCCCGCCACACTATTCCTCGACCTCAACCAATCACCCCCGCTCAAAGGATTTGAAGCCTTCCTCACCTCCCAATCAAGAAAAGCACCCTTTGCGCCATATGGAATAACAGATGTGACAACAGCTTCGACGACCGACTCACCACCCCCATTATCCAACAACTAATAGACACCGAAATCCACGCCCTATGGAAAAAGCAACTCAAAAATTTCCCAACTGACCCAGACAAAAAAAATCTAATAATCCAAAACTTCTCCATCTCCAAACTAGGAAATGGGCTACTTGGCACAATTAACAACGGCAAAATAATTCTCAAGAACTGGCTAACCATAACGCAAATATAATGCTTCCACACAACACCCCCACCCCACACACAAATTGACACAATCATCCACAATCCACCCTAACATCACTTGCCCACCACCGAACCATCCAAAACCCCTCACCCCCCATCAGCCCCATTCCTTCTTCCCACCGAGCCCTCCACACCCGCAAGCGTCTGTCCCCACACCAACACAATCCTCGACATTCCTCCCGCTCCACCCCCTCCTCCCCTCCCTCCCCACTCTCTCCTTACAATACCTAGTATACCATTATAAATTCACAATCCCCAAACCGGCCAGCCCCCAAAACTCAACAACAGCCCCTGCCAAGTTCACCCCCACCCTAAGCCAAACCATCCCCTTCAAGAGACATCTAGATCTCAGTTTATACCCCCCAATCTCTTCAAGCTACGATACAAATACGATCCCCCAAGATAAGCTAAAGTCAACAGAAGTACCAAGTCAGGGTTTAGGGTTCTAGCACCAATCACGAGACAAATCCAGGTTCCCTGTAAAACAGGCTAACTTAGGCAGGGGTGAAGGGTGGTACATCCTTCCCTCGGGAAGTAATCAATGCCGTCCTTCGGGCCCCCACACCACAAGGGGGAGGAGCGTGAGTGTGTATATCTTGTAATCTTTTCCAACTTGCCGGTGGATCTGATGTAACATTTTATTCTGACTTGCCGGTGGAATAGGAACCGGACTGATGCTCCCCAGAACGGAAATGGAGCCAGGGCCATAAGGACCTGTTAAAAAAAAAAAAAAAACTTAAAGGAATCGGACTGACGCTCCCCAGAATGGATAAGGAGCCGGGACCTTAAGGTTTCGTTTACCAGAAAAAAAAAAGAAAAAAGAAGAAAAGAAAAGGAACTGGACTGATGCTCCCAAGAATGGATATGGAGCCAGGCCCATAAGGACCTGTTTCCTTGAAAGAAAAAAAAAAATAATAATAAATATTCAGGATTTTGAAATTTAGGCTTGTCTTCCACTGCGGCGTCTTGGAGGAATTCCTTTTCTCAAATTAATAACGGCACGATTCCCATAAGAATTCGTGAGGCTCCACCTACCGGCCCTTTTGGAGAGTCTAACGAAAACAGCCCCTTGCAGCATGGGCAAAGAGTGCTTCCTCCAAATTAAGAACGGCACGATTCCCGTAAGAATTCGTGAGGCTCCACCTACCGGCGCTTTCGGAGAGTCTCACGGCAACAGCGCCTTGCAGCATGGGCAAAGTGCTTCCTCCAAATTAAGAACGGAAGAATTCCCATAAGAAATTTGTGAGGCTCCACCTACCGGCCCTTTCGGAGAGTCTCACGAAAACAGCGCGTTGCAGCATGGGCAAATAGTGCTCTCCATTTCCACGGAGGCCAGAATTGTGGCCCGATGCATTTCAACCATTTTTTTAAGGAATTCTTGGGAAACGATACCGTCGCACCTAGTCTCAAGTTGAGAACCCCAGAATCAGCACCGGATCGTGGAGAACAGAGGAGAACTTCGGCTTTCAGTGAATCCCAGTGATTTTTCAGAATATGCCGGCGAGATTCCAGAAAGGCCAAACCTCATAAAAATGTGAAAAAGACTCAGAGATTATTATCTTCAAGAGAAAAGAATTGGAAATTCAGGGGTAGGAGAGAACTCAGAATCAGGAGCTCAAATTTTAGTATTATTAAAAGTTCAGACTTCTGAGATTATCATAACGAAATCTAAGACTCACGATAAGAACTACAGAATATGAATTTAAGAATTACAAATTTAAGGGATCACGAAATCCAGGATTACAAATGTCCAAAACCAGCCACAGAACAGAAAGAACCTAATGACGAAGAGCTTAGAATACGGAGCGACTCCGAAAAACCAGAGCCTCCATGAAGCTACTCCTCCCCGATCCCTCCACTTTTATGTGACTTCGCCCCTACCTTGCGGGAACTGGCGCCCTATTTGCACCCCATTGAGCCTCGTTAATTGGGCCGCAGGAGGCATCTATCTAAATGATAGCACAGGGAAACCTCATGGAAGCCGGCATCCAACATAGTTGAATAACAGGCCCTCCCTGATCTCTCCCCGCCAGCCTGTGACGCAGACAGAAGTCACAGAACACAGCACAAAGCTGACCTCCATCCCCCAAGAAAAAAGTAGCTCAGCAGGGTATAACCACCATAATCTCCTTACCTGTCCGACAGTCGCTCCTCTGATCGCATACGCTTGCTGGCTACCCGCCATGTAAAAACAGAAGACAAAATTAGTGGTGGCTCAAAAAGAGTAGTACCGCCGCCCTCCAAACCACCATAGTCCGTGCATGCAACTCGCGGCGCCCTGCTGCTGGGTGCTATCCTGCCATCGCCACGACACGCCATAACCCCTGCACGCAGCTCGCTGCGCGCCTCCACCAACGTTGGTCCGCCTATCATCATGACGCGCCCCAGGACCAGTCCGGTCGACCTGGGCAAAGGTGCGCAGTACTCCCGGTAGAGATCTGATTATCTGCTTTCTCCAATTTCAGTGCCCAGCGGGGGGGACTGCGGAGGGGTGGTGGAACTATGGGGCGGAGGGTGTAGCCCATTTGAGGGGTGGGGGAAGAGCTAGTGGTTGGGTCGGTGGTGAGTGCCGCCATCCCTGCTGGGCATCTGTATATGGGTCCTGGGGATCAGGATTTGTTGCTGTCCTCATTTTTGGTTATTTTGTGACAAAAGGAAAGTCATCCCCCATGCAGTGGAGGATTCCAACAGGGATTCCTCCAAAATGAACTGCATAAACATCTGAATCTGAGATATTTTGAAGTTCGCTTTTGATCTGGTTGTAGATATTTAGACATGACATTATCAAGTACTTATTTATATATATACTTGATGATTTCATTGAATCACTAAGTCTATTTATTACCGAATCAGATCAGAGATTAGTCTGCCTGTTTGGAGCTTTGCCCAAAGTGAAAGAGAACGGCAACCATGATGATTCCCTTCAGGAATGGGCGACCCCGGTGTAAGGCCACTCCCATGGCACGCCGGTCTTTGGTCACCCTGATAGAAGGTTGAGTCATTCTGATCAAGTCTGGTTTTCTATACTCCTAAATCCATCCCTCAATTGTCGAAACCCCACCAGCCCGATATTTCCCTTGCCTCAGGGAGTGTTGAATTTTGCGAGTCTCCCTTTCATTATTCTGAGACCCACCTGCCATTGATGCGTGTGGGGGTCTCTTCCCAAGGGGAGGGCAAGCAGGGCAAGGGTTGGAGGGTGATTTTGTGCAGCAGTTAGGGAGGCTGAAAGGCCTAATGAGATCTTTTAGTTTCTCCCTTGTCAGTAGCTTGTTAGCGACTTGGATCACTGTGACTTTGGACTATATATTTTGTCCACTCCGTGTCTGTTGTTTTGCTTCTTCCAAGATGTGGGGTTGGTATGGGTGAAACTGAGAGGCCTAGGGCTGAGTGCTGCACTCACCCATACCCGTCGCCAGGTTTCCATCTGTTCCCGATGATGATCCTGCTTCGGGTTCTGGGTCAGACTCAGCAGGGGTATCAGATGTATCAGATGAGTCTGACTCTTCCGGTGCTGTGGACTCCTCAGTTGACTAAGAGTTTGCTAACAGGGAACTTTTCTTCTTGTGAGAGTGTTTGGTTTTGGATTTTGTGGTACTCTTTGTTTTCTACGAAATCTTCTTTGCTTGTTCAGCTTGGCTGTTCTTCCTGTTAGGTTGTTGCCCTTCTGTAGTGCATTTCATTCTGAGTCACCATGCTGATGTTCCCCTTTGTGATCAAAGAGCTATGGTTGCAGTCAGTCGAGGCTGGTTGGGACCTTTCCGTCACTCCAGGCCACAAGAGTGGCATCAGACTGGCAGGTGCAAACATGATTTCTAATCTCACTCCTAAGTCCTAACCATGCGTTGCGTTATTGGACTAGTTGACACGCTAAAAAATGAGGAGCACACAACAGTTGGCCCAGGGATGACACTGGTAGAGGAGACGGTGGGTAGAGATGATGTGCAACTGCAGAAATACTGGACCCACGTATGGGAGTGCTATGTTTGGTTATGCCTTTTTTGGAAGTCGCGGTCATGGAGTTTGGCAAGGTGTTCGAAACCTATTCACCAAAACATCTGAGGTCGACTCCACAACTGCTCAATCAGGCACCTCCATCCTCGTGCCAAACAGCGGCTGGAGAAATTCTTGAAATTTTGCACTCCCCATAGGTGGTGTAAGTCGGAGGTCGTCACTCGGGACACCTTATGGTGTACCGTTTGGTGATGGTATGGCCATAAGGAGGGTGGGTGTGCGTGAGCTAAGAGGAACAGGTTAATGGAGCCGGGGGCTTCATTGTATGTGGAGGTGCTGGCGGGGGCATCAGGACGAGCGGCAGGCACCTCCCCTGCTGGTGGGGCTCCAGGCCCCTCTGACCGGAAGGGATCTGGGTCTGGGGACGTCCCCTACACCTAACATCAGAACAAGCAGCCAAGAACCACATTGTTCCTGAGGCGCATGCTTCTCTGCACGCGATGGCGGGAGGTGATCATCGAACCGAGGATGGTTGGGTTGCACCTCCCCCTCCCTCCTCCCCCTCCTTCCTCTTCGTTCGACGGACACCCTGTGTTAGACCGACTGGATGACCCTTTGGATCACGCATGCCTGAAACGTCAGGGACCAGGTGGACACCTCGCATGCTGGTCTCGAGGAGTCCATGCCATTGCAGCGAGGGCTTCCCCCACCTGCCCGCCGACAGGCTGTGGTAGGTGGGCTACGAACAGGTCTGTGCCCTTATGATCGGCCATTGCGTGAGGCTCGTCATTCGCATGTGTCGCAACAGAACATGCAGGTGACAGATAATTGGGTAGATGTGGCCGACGAGGAATTGTCGGAGGCAGCCTTAGAGTGCCAGGCTTGTTTCCTGGCTTGTACAATGAGTTGTGGCAAGTTGGCAAGTGCGAAAGGTGGGTTTCTGTTTAGTCTTGGGGGCTGCGCAAGCTTTTGCCTTCTTTTAGCTGCTGCAGAGCAACAGAGGTAGGTGGGTAGGATGGGTTTTGGTGTGTTTTTTGTGTTATCCTGCTTTGAGAGCTCTGAGCATCATTTTGACCACTTCAGTCCCTCTTCTGATGCCATGTTCACCAGAGGAGCTGAATAGCATTCGTAAGCGACGCCGGGCTCGTGTCCCGACTTGTATGTAAATTGCTTTTTTAAAGGGGAAAAAGAAGTACAAAAGGTCGCCACAATCGGGGTATGCAGAATTTTGCACAAGCCCCCGATAGCCTGCTTGGGTCCAGTAGGCCGAAGCAGTATGGCCGCATACACCGGTAAGAGGCCAACATGGCTTTGGCCGAACTGGTGGTTTAAGGAAAAAAAACAAATTCAAAAGAAAAACCAATGAAAACCAAAGCACCAGATGGGAAATTCAGAAGGCAGGAGCAAAGGTGCAGCCTTGCTTGTGCATGCTGTCCCATCCAATTGTTATGTGTACCTGACTGAACTTCAATCCACAGTGAATTCACACGTTCCCATTCACGCATGCAATTGCAGAGTAGACTCGAAGGAGTCAAATCCACACAAATCCCGAGAGAAGATATGCACATCGGAAGCTCAAAACACACAGAGAATAGAAAAACGAATTTCAATTCTCCAATCCCCCGTCCTCCTCCAATCAACCCAGATAGTTTTTCCAAGAATCACAACCACGTTGTCAACAACCTCAAACAACCAAAAACAAATGTTCAATGAAGTATGCAAGAGTCTTCTTCTTCCTCCTCACAACCTCATACCCCTGGATATGGCTGCTGTAGCAGCAGTAACCCCACAGCTGCCACCTCATACCCCTGGCTAGGAAGCCCAATGATAGCAGTGCCAGCTCAGCTTCCGCGTGGAAGTACAGCACTGGATGTTCTGATGAAGGAGACAATTAAACCAGCACTTTGAAGAAGAAGATGAAGTTCCTCGTGAGGAGGAACAGTAGATATGGCTGCCAAGTAGAAAATGGCAGCGCCCAAACCCAACAACACAGTCCTGTGGAAGCTCTCATGGAGAGTTGTAAATAGCAGCAGTGCGATCATCAACTTCGTTTCAAAACCCCAACCATGGCTGGGCTTGGATGAAGAAGATAACCTCACCCAAAATGGCGCAGCAGGGCTCCAGCAACGGACGGACAGAGTTTCCCCAGTCAAATGAGATGCAAAAGACCCGAACAAAATTTCCTGCCCACTACTTCTACCCTCTGCCTAGACCTACCAGGGACTCTAAAGGCAACAACCCAAGACTCATCTGTATCTAGATGGAAACAGGGGGGAAAGGGGACCTAGACCTATGACAAGGCAAAAGGAAAAGGCCGAATGGCCTAAGACTACCAAACAGAGACTACTAGTGACGGACTCAGGGATCAAGTCCCATACGGCGCAGCACTCAAAAACAAAACACCCAAGTTACAGGTCACGGGATCAAGTCCCGCAAAGCTCAAAACAAAGAACAACACGAACAAGGCAAAATGACAAACACAGCAAACCAAGGTTGCGGGATCAAGTCCCGCAACGACAAGATGGACAAAATTAGTATACAGCCCGCTTGCAGCATTGCAATTCATTGCATTCCTACCCTCCTGGGGAGCAAGGACCCTGAGCTAGGAGTGTCCACGAGGAGACCGCCTGGGCAATTTCCCACTTTGCTCAGCCTCGTGGAACCGCATGACTGAATTTGCAGACTCAAGAAGTTCCTTTCTTGTAAACCAATGGTCCTCAGTATGAGGTTGGAAAAGGAACTTGACAAGATACTCACAGTCGGGGCCTGTGCCCCACCGATCTTCTTTCGACTTCATATCCCTTTCCAAGGATAGGAGGTCCAAACTGTTGTGGCCGATCTGGGACCGCGTCAGCAGGACTGAAAGGCAACAACTTTGGAGCATGAAAGACGGGATGGGTCCGGATGTGTGGGGGTACAACGAGGATGTAAGAGGATCCAAATGGATATGCCCCTAAACTATCAAGAACCTGCCCTTACACTATCAAGAACCTACCATGGACCGTAATCGACAGGCAACACCTTGCGTGAGATGTCCTGTTCATCAGTCAATTCTGATCGTTTTACCCAAACCTAGTGCCCAAGACGGATAGGAGAAGGCTGTCTGTTAAGTGTTTGTTAGCCTGTTCAATTATTCTCTTCTATGATTTGA
Organism: Chara braunii; assembly: GCA_003427395.1. Lineage (NCBI taxonomy): Eukaryota > Viridiplantae > Streptophyta > Charophyceae > Charales > Characeae > Chara > Chara braunii. The sequence continues at coordinate 775,856 of BFEA01000147.1, read as the reverse complement.
ACATGTTAGCTTTGGCTTTCTCTAAATCCTTCTCATAGCTTCTAGCGAGCTCAACAATGTCCGGGGTCAATTTGGGTTTAGCCTTATCCATAATACTGTCGAGAGGTTGTCTAGGGTCTCTACCCCAATGCAATTTGTAGGGTGTAAAACCAGTCATACTATGAAAAGAAGCATTATACATAAGTTGTGCCCTGGACGGATGTTTGTCATAGTGTAGGGTGTAAAACCAGTCAAACTATGAAAAAAAGCATTATACATGAGTTGTGCCCTGGACAGATGTTTGTCATAGTCTTGTTGATCTGGCGTGATCACAGGGCGCAACAACTGAAACAAAATATGGTTCATCACTTCAGCCTGACCATTGGCTTCAAGGTGTCTACCAAACGTCATGTCTAACCTGGAGTGGAGATAATCCCGATAGAAGGATCGCCACTCATCGCTGCAAAAGTGTGGGTCACTGTCACTCACAATAAACATCGGGTGTCCATGGACACTGGCCAAAAGTGACAGAGGACATACCCCACTACTTAGAGACTTGTGAATTGCGCCAATGGAACAAGGTCTCCTATGAGACTGCTCAAACCGTTACCCATCCCTGATAGTCGAGGTGAGTCTGTGTCTATAGATTTTACTGACTTCGGCAAAACGACCCCTCGAGAGATGAGCAACATAAGACGTTAAAAACCCAAAGTGACCAAGTGCATCATGACTCTATGAAATCAGACGAGATATGATTTTGCAATCATTAGGGATACATAGACATTCCTCACCCTATACAGGTCGTTTTAAGTCAAGGCATAGCCTGACTCAGAATTGGGATTGGCCTGCAAATTCCTAACAATGGGTTCAAAGATAAGGTCATGAGGCAACGCATCAGCAATGGGCTGGCGAGTGGAGTCTCCAAACGAGTAGGTCTTAGCAATGGCAGCAAAAGTGGCAGGCCTACAATAAAGTGCATCAACAACTCTATTATAACATCCCTTTTTGTGCTTCATTTTAATGTCAAAAGAGTCATGAACTGAATATACCTCGCCAACTTATCATTCAACCCCCCCTGGGTCTTCATCCACTACAAGGTCGAATGGTCAAAATAAATCTTGAAGTATCTTCCCAGCAAGAAGTGTTTCCATTGTTTGAGGGCGCAACAAACATTTCTTTCTCACAAGTACATGCCTGAATCTTTTGAGCCTTGATCTTCTTGGTCATGAACTCCACATGCTTAAGGACAAACCCCTCGTCTTGCTGAAGGACAACCCCTACACCATACTCACTGACATTAACGGTCAACACAAATGGTAGAGTAGGGTTAGGGAGCTTCAGCACAAGTGCTTGGGTCAAGGCTTTCTTCAATTTGGAGAAATCCAATTGGCATGTAAGTGTTCATCTGAAAGGAATATCTTTCGCCAACAGGTTAGTCAGGGGAGTGACCACAATAGAGAAGTTTCTGATAAACTTTCTATATTAAGATGCCAGACCCATGAAATACCTGATATCCCTAACAATCTGTGGTTGTGGCCAATCCCTAACATCAGCCACCGTGGAGGCTTCTGGGGAAATACCATCTGCAACAATCACGTCCCAAACAAGGCTACCAGCCGGGCCGCCCGGGTTCCGGGTGGCCAGCCCGTGCAAGGACCAAGAAAAAAATAAACTGAACAACTTTTGCCTCAAGGTTACACCGAAATTCTTCACCAAATTTAAAATAAAAAATAATTTTTAAAAATATATTTTTTAATTTTATTTTTTTTTATTCTTTTTGGCCCGGCCGGGTAAGTGACCCCGGGCCAATCTGGTAGCCTAGGTCGCAAATACAAAACAGAAGAAGCACAAAATGATGACTGTTTTGCATTTATTTTGTATTTGTTTTCTTTGAGAATCTGCAGAACCTTCATGAGATGATCTACATGGTCAACAACATTTTTGCTGAAAACCAGAATGTCATACAAATCGACTACCACAAAATGATCAAGAAATGGTTCGAAAATTTTGTTTGGAAGGTCCTGGTGCATTGCATAATCCAAAAGGCATGATGAGGAACTCATAGGTGCCATACCGGGTTTTGAAGGCAGACTTGTGAACTTACTCCTCAACCATTTCGATTTCATGATACCCGGATTTCAGATCGATTTTGCTGAAGACTTTGCAGCCTTGCACCATATCCAGCAGATTGTCGATCCTAAGCAAGGGCTTTGAGCTCTTCCAAGTGCTCTTGTTCAGGCCCCTGTAGTCAATACACATCCTAAGTTCACCATTTCCCTTTGGGACAAAGACAACTGGTGTCCCATACTTTAATGAACTGGGTCTGATCCAACCCTTTCAAGTCAGTGTCTCTAACTGCTTCGTTAGCTCATCTAACTCAGCAGGAGACATTCTATATACTTTGCCCTTTGGAGCAGTAGAGTCAGGGAGGGTCTCAATGCGGTGTTTAGTCTGCCTATGGACAAGTCCAAAAGACTCTTGAGCTAAGTCAGCATACTCATCAACCACTTTCTACGTAATGGATTCACACTGAGGGGTGGATCAGCTTATGCCACGTAGGCCACAACGAGATTCTGGTGGTTTGTTTAGAGAAGTTGCCGAATTCTGCTGCCTTTAAGCATAGCAACTTGTCTTAGGGTGATAGTCTGTTCCTAAGACACAATGTCTAAGCTCACCCTGTTCAACCTTTAACTGAATACTGGACACGGCCCAATCAATGCATGAATTAGTTGCCCTCAACCATTCCAAGCTCAAAACCAGATCAAAAGCAAGCGTGGGAACACATAGAAGTTCATACTGTGTTTGACTTCTCTTTTGGCATCAAAGGTGACTGGCACACCTTTGATGACCTGTTGACTGTGACAGACTGGGCATTCCTAACCTATATGAACAAATGATGCTCAAGGTCAGAGACCTTGAGTCCCAAATGAAGTTTTTGTACCCCTATAGGGGGAGATGAAAGTCCAAGTAGCACCACAATCTAACAGTGCCTTGATTCGGGTTCTGTTGATCAGAGGTTTGAGAAAGATCAGATCTGACTTCAGTTTTCTTTTCTCCTTTAGTTGGAGATGAAGAGTGCAGAGCTGATCAATCTCCTCCTTAAATAAGGGTTTATCCAAGAAGAGCTTAGTATACAAATACAGAGAGTCAATTGCAACCTCCATACACACAAGCTCATGGACTGATTCACCTTCCACAGAGGGTGAATGCAGTTCAACAAGGGTGGCTGCTATCTCTGCTGGCCTGCTCAATTTTTTGAACCCTTGCTGCCCCACGTAGGGCAGTCTTTGACAAAGTGCTTCTTTGTCGTAGTGCAAGCAAACTCCCTGATCCTTTCTCTATTGCCATGTTCCCTCTACAATTTTGAGATCTCTCCCGGGGAATGTGGCAGGATCCATGGGACATTGGGCACCCTTTGGGAGGTTGGGTACCTGCTGGCCACTTGGGTGTTTGCCTGAACCTTTGGGACTTGTGTTTTTTTTAGGCTGAAACTGACTTTTACCCTTCATGAAACTCATCAGAGTCCGGCCTAGCAGCAGGGCCCCCCGATCTGATTTGTCTCTTGCATCTAGACCAGCAGGGGGAGCAGATCCCCCCTGGTCAGAGCTTGCAGAGTCATCATAAAAACCTGCAGCATAAAATCCCCCCTTTTCCCTTCTCCTGCTCTGGGAAGAGGAGGTCCTTCCCTTGTGGGAAGAGGACTGGAGATGGAGGGTGGCCTCTATGTCCAGTGCTGCCCTGCCAAAAGACCTCCAATCCTTGTGGCCTGTAGTGTACAGTGTCTTGGAATATGTGTTCGGAGCAGCTCTGACAAACCATGTTAGTTTGTCCTGCTCAAACTTTTTTTTTTTTTTTTAAAACAACAGAACCTCTCGGTTCTAGCTCCTACCATTCTGGGGAGCAACAATCCGGTTCCTATTCCCCCGACAAGTCAAGGCTGATACAAAGTTTACCACACACACTCCTCCCCATTATGGTTGTGAGACCCAAGTGGACGACATTGATTACTTCCTTTAGGGAAGGATGTACCACCCCTTACCCCTGCCTAAGTTAGCCTGCATGACTGAGGTTCGACTAGCTTACTCCTAAGTTAGCCTGCGTAGTGCGGATGATTGAAGCACATGGCTTGTAAACTGAGGTTCGACTAGCTTACTCCTCTCAGCTATTCGGCTGCCCGATCAGATTTAAGTTCTGGAGGCTCTAACCTGCCTTGTTTAATAACTGGTTTGCCAACTAGATGTGATTGCCGGCTCTATTTGTCTTTGTGGGTCACTTCAGACTTCTATTCCCGAAACCCTCAACCCTACTCTTTGTCCTTCTCTACCTCTCCGTCTATTTTCTCAAATTAAGGTTGATCCATGCTATTCTCTATTTGAAGCGCCTCTACTGAATTGGCCTGGTCTGTTTTGGTCTAGTCCTTACTCCTTGGGTTATGCCCGTATTTACCTTTATTAGTTGCGTGCTAGAAATCTGGCCTCTAGCTCAATTAGTTGGGGAGATTAGCTTGACGTTTGGCGCTAAGATGTTAGTGAGTAGGGGTATGGAACTGTTGGATCTGATACTACTTATCTTTATGGGGGTTGTCATAGGGGTCCTTGATCTGGGTGCATGTTAGCTGAGTATGGTCTGGGGGTGTGTGGGTGTTGTGGTTTAGTTAGTCTAGGCTTTGACTTCTCCCAACTAGGGAGAGTTCATGTGGGCAATGAAGGAGTCTGGTATGTTGTTGAAGGACTCTGTGTCTCATTGCAAGGCCCGGGGAGCACCTTCCCAGAGTGTAAAGAGTAGACTTCAACCCTTGATGTGGGCTATGTTACCCTTTGCTAGGTAATTGTCTTCAAATTTCTGTCTCTGTTCCTTTGCCGTGGGTTCGTTTGTCTCTATTCCTCTTCTTGCTTTTTTACGCTATATGACCCAATACTCGGTTTCGACCTGTTGTTGTAACAGGAGCCATGCTTCGTTTAAGTGCATTGGTTGCTTACTTAATGTTTCTTGGGACGTTTTTCTCCAAATGGCCCAAAGTGTTGCTTTTCCAAGGATTTGGAAGAAGTTATTTTGTTGTTGGGTCCAATCTTCCGAGGTTGTAAAACTCAGCAGTAGGAGGGTAGGGTTTGTTGTAAAGGGCGTAAATATCACCGAGCTCCAGATCTTCGCTATTTTGTCCCAAACCGGTTTTATCTTGGGACAGAGAAAAAAGCAGTGAAAGAGGTCCTTTGTCTGGCCCTCCTGGCAGTTAGCGCACAGTTCCTTCAATGGGCTGCTGTCCTCCTTCCTCCTTTTGACATTCAGCAATTGGTTCAGGGGGATGGCTAAGTAGAATATTAGCCATTGTAGGCTTCTGAACTTGGGAGGATGTAGGGTTGTGATTTGGTTCCACAAGATCTGGGTTAGTTTTTCGGGGTCTACTTCTAAATGTTTCCACCATCGTTCGGCTATGATTGGTTCCGGGGCTATTGATCTACGTCTTAGTCTATACCCTAATCTAGTTGTGTATTATAAAATGTTGAATTTGAGGTTCATACCCGATGGGCTTTGTTTGAGGTTCCATGCCCACTCAACCAGGTCTATTTCCAAGCCCTCTAGTGCAGTTTGGGGGTGGAATAGGGTGAGTTCCTCATTCTCTATAACTCTGACTTTCCTAAGCTGACCCTCTCTGACCGTGATAAGTGTTGTCGAATCCTTGCTTACTTTGCTGATCTCCATACGTGGTTCACCCAACTTGTGCATGGTAAAGTTGTACCAGTTGTTTCTTCCTTCTATCCTTCCGGCAAAGGCTAGGGCATCTTCTCCGGGGATGATTTGTGGCATTATTGCCTAGTCTCATATTGACCAATGGCTGTCTTTTCGGAAGACTTGGCTCCATTCTGTTGGTATGGCTTTAACATTTGTTGGAGATTTTGGGCTAGGTTGTGACTACCCTTCGAGTTTATTGCGAAGTTGTCTGAGGTTCACCCAATCTTTCCTGTCTTCGTCCCAGAAGTGTTTGATTTGCCAGATTCCTTTTTCTAGCCAATTGCCCCATGTCGAGTCCTTTGCCGTGAGGGTGAATGGCGTTTCGATGTCGGATAGTATCCATGGGTTGCAAAAGAGGGGTTATCTGAGTATTTTTTCCTTAGTGCGTAGGTGTCTGACCCTGGCCGAAAATATTTCTCTCCGTGCCTGGAGTATTGCTCTCCATAACTTTAGTCCTGGTTTGTTTCGTGTTAGATCCTGGCTTGAAGCTTTTTTTTTTCATTGTCCATGACTTATTATCCAGAAGGTACCTTCCATGTTTTTTGGCGTGCTGTAGACCGACAGTTGTTATAGGCCCTCTAGGGCCAACGGTCGCCACGGAAGTTTGGGACTAGTTATTAACTTTAGGATCTATTTGGTTTGGAGCGATTTTATTTGAGTGGCTGGATCCAGTACTCCCAAACCCCCTTGACTTTTTTTCCTAGTCACATATTGCCATGCTACCTTTGTAATGAAATGTTGTCTGGAGGCGTCCCCTGTCCAGAGATAGGCCGAGGTTTTCCTTTGTATGCCTTTTAATGCCTTCTGGTTCGGGGACCAAAAGGCTTCCACGTACCACATCATTGGAAATATGGATGAGTAGCACTAAGGCTCGACCAAACAAGGAGGTGTGTAACTTCCCCCAGGTACTCAGTTTGCCGATCATTTTCGCCAGTAGACTGGGTGTCATTTTTGTCGCTGCTCCTATCTCTGTCATTTGTATTCCTAGGACTCTAATGGGATCATTGGGGTCGGTCCATGTCATTCCCTCGGGGGTATCTGAAGGAACTTCCAGGTTGTCTGTTGTTAACCACCACCCTATTGTTTTCTTTCAGTTGATACGCATTTCAAATGCTAGTTGAAATGCACACATAGCTCTGGTCAGGGACTGAAAGGATAAGGAGGAGGCTCTTATTAGTACCGTCAGATCATCTGCAAATAGGATTGTACGTGTTTTCCTCCGGTTGATCGGTGAGTCTATGGATGGAGGGATCTTTTCTTAGAAATGATGCCATGGCCTCCATTATGAAGAGGAAGATCGGTGCAGCGAAAGGATCCTCTTGCTTGACGGAGCGGGACATCTTGTATGTGTTGGATACATGGCCGTTTACCTGTACGGCTCCTAGGGCGTCATTATATAGCACACGCACCCATTTTCTAAAGTTAGGGCCTACTCCCATGGTTTCCATGCATTGTTGAAGGAAGTCCCAATTAACTTGGTCTTAGGCTTTTTCGAAGTCGAAGAAGAGGATAGCTACGTTCATTTTTTTTTTTATCTTTGATGTATCTTACGGATTCGGCTAGAGTCATTACGTTGTCTAGGATAAATCTACCCGGGATGAAACCTGTTTGGTCTATGCGAAAACATTTTGTGGTGATCTTCCTTATTCTATTTGCTAACAATTTGGCTAAGATTTTGTACGCAATTGTCAGAAGGGTGATAGGTCTGTAGTTCTTCATGTCGGTGGGGTCTCCCTTTTTGTAGAGTAGCGTGACTATACCTGTACTTATGGTCCTAACCCTTCCTTATCCCATGCCATCTTGATAAAGTTACCGAATTCTTCCCTTAGAAAGGGTCAATATGCCTGCCAAAACTCTTTGGATAGTCCATCTATTCCTGGTGTTTTCCCTCGTTTCACGACATCCAATGCCTTCTTTAGCTCTTCGCTGGTGATTGGTTGGTCAAGCTCTTCAGCCATGCTGGAGGAGATTGTCTTATCCAGGTGCTTACATAATTTTTCCCTAGCTCGTAGGACCGACCTAGGAGTGGGACTTTCAATCTTAGATGAATAGAGTGCTTTATAGAAAGATTCTGTTATAGAGAGCATTTGGTTGGGTTTGACGACAGACCTTCCTCATCTCTTAACTGTTGTACGGCCGAGTTTCTTCCTCTAAACTTGATTTTTTGAAAGAACAACTTCGTCATTTTTCCACCTTCTTCCCATTCTTTAATTTTTGCTCTCAATCTCAATCCATTCGCTTTCCAGGCATTCAATTGTGGTTTGGCTCTAGCTAATAGTTACTCATAAGAAGAGACTCCCGGGTTGATCATGAGGTTTGTTTGCGCGAGGCTTACTGGTGCTTCTAGTTCTCTTATACATTGATTTATTTTGGCTGCTAGTTTTCTAAAGACTGCTGATGCTATTTTGGACAAGCTGTTCACTAAGGATGAGAAATTTAATACTTCTCTGAATCTATGCATGCCTGCACTATTCCTTCTTTCATTTCTGTTTTGTTTAGTTAAGTTATTAATCTTGAAGAAGCCTGGCCTTTTTTGTATTCCTGGGTCGAAAAGAAAGTCTATAAATATTGGGTTGTGATCTAAGCCACTATGGTAGGGTAGTTTTCCTATTCCTATGTTGAGGACCGTTCCCCTGAGAGAATCGGATACTAGGAAATAACCTATAACATAGCTTGAGATGTGTTGGGTTCTATTTATTTTTCTGTATGTTACTCTGTGTGCCTCCGAGTGAAGTGTTCTGAGTGGTTCTATTAGGTTCCTTTCTATGGTTAAGGCGTGCATTACCTGGGCTTCTACTTGGAGTGAGGAGTCACTGTCTCTTTGTGAGCATGAGAGTTTGTCCCTGTTTGGATCTAGAGTAGTGTTCCAATCGCCTGCTAGGACTACGTGTTGTTGATCCTCACACATAGTTGTTATGTTATGAATGAGGGATGTCGTTAAGGGCGTAGGCATTTATTAATTGGAATGATTCTTCCCTGTAGTTTAAATGAACTTCTATTCATCTTCCGTTGATTTGGTCTAGTCTGCTCCCTACCATCTGGATTAGGTTGGCTGCTCTTGATAGGATGGTTGTTCCTGCTGACCCTGCTCTCGGAGAGGGGGCCCAGAGACCTAAACGCACATGCTTTAGTCTGACTGTAATTTGTTGATTATGGCTTTGTGTTCCAGAGAGTCTGACAAGTGCGTTTTTTTAAGGCAGACTATATTGGGTGGGTTTCTTCAACTTTCTTGTGAACCAATTCATGAGGCTAACCATACTGTCCCATTTTTCTGTGTTGGTTAATATTGTTGCTAACCCATTAACGTTCCATGACAACACTGACAGTTCAGGCTCTTTATGTTTGACGAAATAATGCTTGAACTGACGCCCTCCTTGGTTGCCCTCGGGCCGGGGTTGTGTCGTCATGGGATGTTAAATGGGCGGTCGTGCCTTGGCTTGTTACATTAGGGGTTTAGTTGAGAGGGGACTCGTTGTACAGAGCAAGGCGGACCTTGACCTGTCGGGCCTTTACATCCAGAATCTGGTTCATATGGTCTTCCTTGCCATAAAAAAAATTATGACCTTCGACTATTGAGGGTGAGACTGCAACTCTTTCTGCATGAATTTCTCCTCCCATGAGGCCATAGGGGATCGCATGCAGCACCTTGCATGGTTTCCAGACAATTCCATTGAGTAGCGGACCATATAGGGCCTCAAATCACTGACCAAGATGTCCCCTGCATCATTCAGCCATTCCTCCCTCCAGTCTTCCTTTGATCCTAGAATGCAAGCTGCTACTGGTGCGTGTTTGGAGATGTTGGCAGCTAGAACCTTGTTGGATGGGCTGGCCAAAGCTATGAGAGACCATGATTTGACCACGGCGACCTCCCAATCTGCGTGCTCCTCGTTCCAACGGTAGGGCAATACTTTTTTTGCAACCCCCCTTGGCTTCCAACCTGGCTGCTGTGAGGATTTCCGCATTCTGTCCCAAAGCTATCCCTTGCAGATTAACAATGTCGTCAACTATTTCTCTGTTGTGATCTCTGAGGACTGTGATCTGTGCATGTAAGATTTCCTTCTGTCTATCTAGATCTTCTCTTGTGGTCAGGTGGATATCTTCACCCCCAGTCTCGTCCGCCTAGGACGGACTGGTTAGATTCTTTTGTTCTCTCCCTTTCGCTCTCTTTGCTTTCTTGCTCGGGTGGATGTTGTCCGGTTTTGCGTACATCTTTGGCCATTGGATTGACTTCTGTGTGGTTGCCATCTGCCCCCCTGCTTGGTCCAGTCTGTGTCCGTAATGTTTGCAAAGAAGTCGAACAATTCCTGTTCCTTTTCCATTGTTTCGTATTGGTTTTGGGTTGGGATTTGGCTGATGGGGTCGGCTTGATTAACGGAGAAGTTTTGCAGATTGAGGAGGTGCCTTTTGTGAGCCACTCAAACTTCAAATTCGACTTCCCTTTCTCTCTCGAGTCTCTTGACATAGTCGTTAAGCCATTGGAGTGAGTTTTCCTTTCCTCACTCATGTTCATCTGGTTGTTCATCTTGCAGGTCTGTGTTTTCCCCTTCGGAGTCTTGGGACATCTTGTCTTCCTCTTCTTCACTTGTCAGCTCATCGGTTTTGTTTGTCTGTCCTTCCGTTGTGCCTTCCTTCCCCTTTTCTCCTATTTCCAAACCAGGAGTTGATGCTAGTTTTTTCCACTTAGCATAGAGCTTGGAGAGATATCCTTGCCACTTACCCTGGCCTAGTCTCACAAGCTTATCAGCGGCCTTGCAAGCCTTTTCCTTGCCAACATACCTGGTTTCTAAACCCTGAAAGACAGTGTCCAAACCAATCACAGCAATCCAATCATCTAGGTACTTCTGGGCCTTGTTGGCCTCATAGTTGCCCAGTTCAGTGGAGCCCCTGCTAGTCGGGCCACTGTGGCTCGTACCTTGTCCACTTCTGGACAGGTATAGACCCTGAGGTAAGTCCTCATTTGGCCTATCCTATCTAAGACGTGCACTTTGGGGTCTTCCCCAGTGAACTTCTCAGGCTGGGCCATCTTGTGAAACCGCTATTCAGGCTGTACATAGCCAGAACTCGGTCCCAGTGTGGGCACTGTGCAAGGATATGGGGTTGCTGTGAAGGTGGGGGCACGGGTGGAGTAGGTGGAGTGGGAGTAGGGAGGCGGTGGGAACTGTCTGAAGAAGGCATCTGACAGGTGTTGCAGGGTGGTGTCCATCGAGGCCAGCCCGGTCTCGACTGCTGTGATGCAGTCATCCCAGGCCGTGAAAACGTTCCTGGTATGAGCAGATTCCAGCAGGACCCACTCTGCAAGCTCAGCTTGTCTGGCTGCTGAGTGGGTCTAGTCTCACAAACTCAGCTTGTCTGTCTCTCCTCTTCGGACCGCTGCTGCCTTTTTTCTTTCAATTCTCTCCACTTCCCTCAGCTTTGGCAGCAATTTCCTTTGCTGCTCGCAGGCCGGCATCCACGGGATCCTCCACTTTTGTTCCACTTCTCCCTCTATGTCAGGCGTGGATGTTTCCCCGCCTTCAGCAACCACCTTCTTCACCTCCGCCATTCTGGTCTTTTAACTTTTTATTTGTCAGATAGATACAATCATACAAATAAAATAAAAGTAAAGTAACTCAGATTACTGTTCACACTCAGAACTCAGATAACGAGAGTTATACTGTGCTGTTTAAAGGTATGGGTAACACGGCAGGTGGTGTCAAATGCCAGAGAACAGTCTGGGAGGTTTCAGGCTCAGGCAAATGGCCAAAACAGTCAACGGAACAGCTACTTCTGAGCCTGCAACCCGACCAGAAATACATAGTCGTTTTTGATCAGGCTCGCCACAGAGCCTTCCCAAAACCGCTAGCATTCCACAGCAAGGGAGAGAGAGACTTTATTTATGCAATCAGAATAAAATAAAATGGAGCAGATCTCTTTTACCGCAAATGCAGTCTTGAAAATCCGTGCTCTAATCAAGATAGAAATATGCCATTTGACTGACGACCTGACATCTGATGCAGACAGAAGTCATCATTAACGGACTGACCCTTTTCTGACTGCCTATGTTACTTGCCAACTGACAGGACTGACTGAGAGACCGAAACTGACCCCTGGGACAGACACCGTTTTACGGTTGGCACTTGCAGAACTGACTGGCAATCACACGAGGTCCGGGTACGTCAATAGTATTCCCCTCATTAGATTACAACGGACTCAGAGAGGGGTCAGCATTGACCAAGGATAACTGACAACCAATCTGATTTAGACTGCACACTGACTGATGCTGACAGACTGTGACAGACACTAACAAGGTCTGACATCGGGCCAGGAACTTCACGGAACGAACTCACTTGAGCAAGCCTTGATTGAAGATATCTGGCTGGTCAATTGTTGACTAACCACAGTACCAGAATGTCGTAGCCCAGTCCGATGTTGACCATCAGACTTGCGGCGAAGACCCCCTGACACCTCCAATAACGGTCGCTCGTTGAAGTAGCCCCATCAGCAGGCCAGCCGGTTTTCCCCTGTCCTCTGCAGGCAAGGACAGCGACTTGAGGGTTGCCAGGTCAATCAGTTCACTTAGGGTTGACGTGCAGGTCAACTCCCTTCTCGCCAGCCGAAACTTCCACCAGTCTGCATCTTTTTTTTTTTTTTTTTTTAAAAGAAATACAGAACCTCTCGGTTCTGGCTCCTGCCATTCTGGGGAGCAACAGTCCGGTTCCTATTCCCCCGGCAAGTCAAATATGAAATTATGAACACCATAAAGACACACGCTTCTTTTTTGTTTTTTGTTTTTCTGATCCTGGCAATTCCCCCCTCACACACTACCTTTCACCACCTCTCACCAACAACGTCCGTTGAAGAAAGCGGACAACAAGTCCCTACTCCAACTGCCACTCAGAAAGGAGGTTGCCACTCAATTGCTCGCCAGTGGTACAAGATCGCAGCTCTGATACCAACAAGCATGTGCCCGATTCAACTTCGTTTCCCAACCCCAGCTATGGCTGGTCTTCGATGAAGAAGATGACCTCTCCCAAAATAGCGCAGCAGCACTCCAGCAACGGACGGGCAGAGAGTTTCCCCAGTCAAACACGATGCAAAAGACCCGAACCGAATTTCCTGCCCGCTACTTCTACCCTCTGCCTAGACCTATGACGGACTCCAATGGCAACAACCCAGGACTCATCTGTATCTAGATGGAAACAGGGGGAAAAGGGGACATAGACGTATCACAAGGCAAAAGGAAAAGTCCGAATGGCCTAAGACTACCAAACAGAGACTACTAGTGACAGACTCAGGGATCAAGTCCCATACGGCGCAGCACTCACAAACAAAACACACGCGTTACAGGTCGCGGGATCAAGTCCCGCAAAACTCAAAACAAATAAACAACACAAACAGGGCAAAATGACAAACACAGCAAACCAAGGTTGCGGGATCAACTCCCTACAACGACAAGAAGGGCATAATTAGTATACAGCCCACTTGCAGCACTGCAATTCATTGTTCAGGACTGGGTGTGGGGCGCTCCGTAAGTAGCAAGGTGTGGAGGAGGTGACAGGTTGCGGTTGACATCAGGTGATGGTGACAGGCGGCCATGAGTGGTGCTCTCCCAAAGATGTGGGTTGTGACACAGCTGAGGGTGGGAATGGAGGTGGTTGTGAGGAACCAAAACCAGTGCTGCACTGGATCCGAGGATCGGTACATAACCAGGAGAGGGGCAGAGGGGAGAGGCCAGGTGGAAGAAAGGTAAGAATTTTCTTCCCCTGCGAAAAAAAAAAAGATCTTCCCCTGCATTCGTCCAGGTTTTCCCTGGAAATTTAGGCGGTTACGTGCATTTCCAACAACGTGAAATCACCGGAAATTTGGAAAACCATTTCTCTGAGTATCCCCCTCCTACTACACCCCAGCCTTCAGGACTGACCACCAGCTGCAGCTCCACACCTTTGGAGTCCGGGGTCCTGGGGTTGACATTCTGTCCTTGGGGATTTCCCCCAGGGTTCTTGGGTGACAGCCCTCACAAACAAAGCTTGCTAAGAATACAGAAAGAGTCCACTAACTTTGAATTGAGCATACAGCCACACGCATGTATGTACTTGAGTAGGGATTGGCCCGGCCTATACTCACAAACACAAAACTGATGTCTGCGAACGAAAAAACACTCACAATCTGAAGTAGGAACACCAGTGCAATAGCACGATCGAAGCCAAAGCCACAACTCGGACAAAATTGGGGTGTGGATTTTTTTTTTTTTTTTTTTTTTTAAAGGCTAATTTTTTAAGCCCAACCAATTCAATTACCTGTCAAATCTGGACAGGACGGCCTTTCAGGCCTTTTTTATTGTCATTATAGTATTACGGGGAACCCCGTAGCAGCCACATCCGTGCTCAAGCCTCCAACGAGGGAACATGCGGGAGCTGCACCCACCAGCAGGTGTGGTACCTGCTACAGCAGGTGGGCGATACCGGCCAGGGGTCAGCCGGTAGCATCACGACCAAGCTTCTTCGATGGGCCAGTCACTGTGCCTCCCCTCCGGTCCCCTCCCCCTATGAACATCAGCAGTCTCTGCTCAATGAAGACGTCGTCTTTTTCCTTGGTGTTTTTAAAAAGTAAAAAAGAAAACTCAGGTAGTTTTTCAGCAACCTGCCCCTGGTTTCAGCTCCCTCCACCCCAGTAGCTGCTGAGGATGGGGTCCTAAACCACCAGTACATGGCCCCAGCTAACTTGAGAATCACGACTGAGCCTCTCCGAAAAACAAAACGGAGGCTCCGGGCAAACAGACCAAAATGGCTGGCAGCACCAGCCAAAAACTAGAAACTGGAACATTTTTCGTTTTCTGTATTTTTCAAAATCTGATTCTTATATGATAAGGCATTGCTCCTTCTATGTCGAAAGCAGGCCAGGCATGCAATCTACACAGGACCAATCCCCTTGTGTGATGACCCGACCAAACACGGACTGAGACACAGTTGATTTCTGAGTTTTGCTCATGGACTGAATGCCTTGCTGAGTTTCCCGCTTGCTACTAAGTTCTGCATGTCTGTGTGTGTGCACGCTTGCTGGTCTACATGACTGTCTGAGTGCTGGTTGGCTTGAGTGCGTGTGTGACCCGCAAGGGCACTTGTTGGTTTGTTGGGCCCTCAGGGGCGGTACTTGCCTGTGGCCGTGACATTGAGGTCTGCAGCGGGGAAAACACTCAAGTGGCGGGGGAAGAGGCCCGCAACACTTGAAGCAGCGGGGAAACACTCAAGTAGCAGGTAGGCCGGTACCACACCCTGAAGAGGTAGATGTGCCGGGTACTGGAGGCCGAGCAGAAGAGGACAAAAATGGCATTTTGAGAGGCCCAGTAGTTGTAGGCTAGGTCTAGGCGGGTACCAGTCCAACCAGCCTGAGTCTAGGGCCTGTACGGGCAATATCAGAGTCTGCAATGATGTTTCCCTCCAAAAGGGAGGAGGTACCGGTTTCTTGGAAGGCCGAACGGCCTGGAAGTCACAGCGCAAGAGGCAAGCAGGCCGCTGTATCTCCAGGCCGGGCGAAGAGCCCAGCCGCATTGTCGGTGTGCAAGTTTGGCGACACACTGGTTGGAGCGCTGGCTGGAGCAGCGCTGGCAAGAGCAGGGGAAGGAGCAAGGACACGGAGGAGAAAGAAGAGCAGGAGGACGGGGGAACACCAGAGGTACTTACCTGGCTATGGTGGCAGCCATCTTCATCACCTTGGTGGGCGCTGCAGCAGGAAGACCCCAGCTGCGGAAGAGCTACACCAAGAAGCTTCGAGGCAGAGTCAGGCATGGCGGCCTGATCCGGAGCAGCCATAGCTGCTTTGGGTTGTCTTTTGGGCATCAGGGCAAGGCCCAGTAGTCCGCCATAGCCTTGGCCTATCAGAGTGAAGAGTGAGGGAGGCGGCCATGGCTATGGTGGACCTCAAGTGATACCTGCAGTAGTAGAGGAACTCGGACATTGATTCTGGTTCAGCCATTCAACATTGTACTATTATTTCTTGTGTGAATAAAAGAGCAGTAAAGGACGAGGAGAGTGCTTGGCGAAGAAGAAGAGCTTTATCATTTGTCTATGCTGGTGTACATCATCTTCTTCTTCCTTTCTTTCTTCTTCTTCTTCTTCTTCTTCTTCTTCTTCTTCTTCTTCTTCTTCTTCCTTCTTCTTCTTACCCCCTCTCCTCTCACGTTCATTCATTTCTTTCTGCAATTGGACGCCATTATACTATCTGATGAATGTGTATCTCGAAATCCGCCAGAATCATAACACTTGTATGCCTTATAGAAAAGCCCCACACGTTCTTTTAGCCAGCATCAATCATTGAAAATTTGCAAACGAAATCTGAACGCCAATGCGCACAAACTTAGGCACAGAAAAAAAGAAAAATACCCCCAGAGATGATCAAACAAGTCCTTAGACTCCTTACCGATGCTTCCCTTGCTCGTAATGGCCTGATCCATCTGCACTGTAATTGCAAGAACACGGCAGACGTCAGTCAACCAGACAGGTGTAACATCTCCCCCTTATGAATTAGCAAGTCGGCACCCACCCATAGCTGGAAAATAGCTGCCTTCATCAGGATCAGGCCAGCAAGCATAAATGAGGCTACAGATGCTCTCAACACACATGGGCTTTCACAACAAGACATGTGGTCCCCACCACAATACGATGTGTAGTATTCAAAATTGCAAACCCGAAACAGATGTGCCAGGGACCAGAGTTCGCACAAGCCAATTGGGGAATGGTACAGAGAAGTGCCAACGTCGGGCCTTAGCTCAGTTGGTACACCCATGAACTGTTGAAATAAAGACTGTAGTTCGAATTCGGGTGCAGACCATGCAGTCAGATTAACAAAATAACGTACTTCTGAATTACCTAGGGCCCGTCAGTTGATGATATCTCAAGGCCATCGCCCTTTTTTTTTCCTTTTTTTTTCCTCCTAATAAAACAGGTCGTTATGGCCCTATGCTGTCACCCGTTTTGAAAAAAAAAAACACGAAAAAGGAACGGGACACAGAGAAGATTAGCATGGCCCCTGAGCAAGGAAGACTGTTGCATACCGTATAGGTGCAGACCAGAACAAGAACCGACCTTTCAATACAAGGTATAAGATAGCACAGCGGAAGACTTAGATACCAATGATCCGAACAATCAATATTGTAATGCAGCCCCGAACATACATCATCATCATCATGGTGCGAAGGGGTCTGGCGCTTCACACAAGAAGACTGCGCCAGCCCCAACCATACACAGACGAAGGAGGTGGGGTTAGACGAAGAAGAAGGGAAGATGGGAATGTGGTCAACACCAAGTGTTCAGCACAGGCCCAAATAGTCCCTCGTCAAAATGTCTGAATCCCAATGTCGAGTCTGGATCCAATGTCGTCAAGTCTCATGTCACAACTCTCTCTCTCTGTAGTAGTCCGCTGATACTGAGAAGCAGGTGGTGAGAGGGGAAGAAGAGATGGTGGACTGAGAAGAAGAGGAAGAAGAACTCTCTCTCTCTCTCTCTCTAGTATTAACCTGTGAAGTTGGCGCCTTGATGCAGGTACCTCGAAGATGGAGCTGGAGCGATGGCGCCACAGGTACGTACCACTGGCCTCCGCCAGTGTCTCTCCCCACTC